>CALNHX010000124.1:0-494203 GCA_940337035.1 Agriotes lineatus
GGTAAAAACGTACTAATATAAAAATATATCGAGCAAACGCGGCAATTTGAGCTGGCACCCTTAAATGAAGCATACGTACAACAAAAACTAGGAATAGGAAAAATTATATATGCCGTCAAACGACATAAGATTACATTATGTGTGAGCATAAACAGTACTGAATAAATTAGCGATTGTGTATTGCCGCGCATATGTTGCCCGAGTAGCAGAAACAGTTGGTGAATCATAAGCAGATTACAGAATACGTGGAAATCATAATGGCATCTCTACAAAGTACCCCAAGTCCGAACGAGTGTTAGAACAATTTGTTAAGTCTAGCTATTTCCGCCATTTTTAGCCCTTTTCTGACTTATTGAAGCCAAACCTTAGCTTGGTAATGTTATCATACTATCACTCTGCCAGATACTTATTTCCGTCTGCCGAAATATGAACACTGCAATTCAGTCATATTCGTCGATGTTCTTTTATAAATTTACCCTTTTGGTTCCGTTCTGCAAACAATACAGTTTTAGCTTCTCAATTTTCTAGTATTTATTCCTGTTCCGATACACACGAGCTCCGTGGAATCGCTTAATCAGCTTTCGACTATTCTGGAATTTTCCTATATGCTTTGTTGCTTCTGCAGCGTTTGCAGTGGCGTGGTCCGTTATCCCTTTATTTTATTGCTTTTACGGCGACAAGTAGGCGCACTGAATGTCCCGGAGCTTCCCCGAGTTATTTAGTCATGTTACGTTTAATGTGCAATCATGCGACGGAAAATGCAGCCTGTCGTTGAATAAGTGAGATCCATTTCCGACGAGGGGCAATCGTCAAACTGCCCGCGATTTTCTAATGAAAATTCTCGCGCGTCTCTGACCAAAAACAAAACGTGTGTGATTTTTCGCCTCCGGTGGCATCGCCTTGCGGCCGGAGGGCCCTTTAAAGATATTAACAGTTCGGCTTTCCGACTAATGTGTGTGCTTTCATTAATTTTTGGTGCCCGACTGGAGAACTGAAATGTGCCGGATTTTCCGTCGATTATAAATCGTTCAATGAACGTTTCAAGTAACAGTTCACCGCCCTCATTGTGTCTCGAACTGCACGTGTTATGCTTGGGGTTGTTGCTAAGGGTCTTGAGTACCGCATATTGTTGTAAGCCTGGACATTCCCGTTTATCGGAAAGTGGCAGCTTTAAATACGTCTTCGGACGGATTATTGTCAGCATCTTCAGGCTACATTTCAGAATACACCTAGGCGAGGTCTCTCCGGCCTGCCATTATCAGAAACTACAGTTGTTTGGGTCCACGCCAACAAAGAAGGTATTGTAAATATTGTTTTAAAAGTTTTACGTGCCTTAGTAAAGCGATGTGCGCATTTTGAACATTTATCGAACGTTGCATGTTATTCTGTAGCGCGTGCCAGTTTATCTAGGTACCGTTTGCTTTGAATTTACAAAGACTTGCATAAAGGCACTGTGGTAATCTGACTCCGGTAACAGAGAGCCGCCTACATTGGCATTTAAGAATGGTCGTTCTTTGGTCTAGGTGCCAACAGATTTCGTGACCGTACTGTCCCCATGTACCTTAGTAATTCATTGTAAAACCGTTGACTAACCCCGATTTTATGATATGATACTTGTCCAAACTTTCTATGTGTGAGTAAATATTGAGTCAATAGACCACCTTATTTTAATGTTACCTCTTGGCCCTTTATTTGTGTGTGTTCATTTAAAGTGACAGGAACTAATATTCTTGTCGTGTCGTGTATACTCCTCTGTAACAGGGCCCAAACAACTAAGAAAAGGGCACTAAAAAGGTAGGTGTGAACGTCGGTTCCGTGGGACGCCTCCTGGGGATACAACGCGACTCTACAGCGATTGGATTTCGGCTTTTGGCCAATCGTTAGTTAAAGTTAGACATATCATCCTAAAAGCCGTGGCGCCCGTCGATTTGTCTTTAACAAATTACCATCAATTATACCTATCGTGGTATCTCGCCCTGAACTGTGCCCTATCGTTCGAATCTCCCCCCCCCCCCCCCCCCGATTAAGTTTTTAGCTGGAGCCAATAGGGCTGAAAGGGGCACGCAGATGCGAGCACTGCTACGAATATTCATTGGGGATCTTAATGAGCATTTTGTACTGTAACACGAGTTGGTAGATTACCTCAGACTAGTTTTCGAGGAATTTCCAAAGTGGTAAATGGAGTAATCAACACAAATAAAGCCATGGTGAACGTATCGGTGTACTCCTGTTTATAAAGAAACTCATGAGAAGCGGGAAGACGAGGTAAAAGTTAAAGTGTACCATGTATAGCTGTAACCGAAACGACACCGAACAATGCAGGTGAATTTGTATTATAACCATCCGTCGGATTTGCCTGAAAGGTGGATTATAGCTCCATCGTTTAGTGACTCAGCTAAAACGTACATACATTTTAAGATGAATATGAAAAATGTGTGTTATAGTTAGCTAAGTTGTAGGTTTCCCTTCTTTGTTGATGTATTTCGCGCGAAAAAAAATAGTTTTTTTGTGAAGCCATGCAGCGAAGCCCGCTTTGCTTTTGTTAAAAACCGTCATTTAGGTCAATGTGACAAATCTATTAACGAAAGACAGCCAGTTTAAAAATTAATTGAAAAATGTTTTTGAGGGCGGCCAAATTCGAGTATAAAAACAAATTGGGGACACTTTAGCGTCACTTCAAAATGTCAGTTTAATTTTAGGAAATTCCGAAGTAAGTTGTGTTAAAAACAAAATAGAATTAAAATTAAATCCGGTATGTACCAGTGTATCCCGAAGCACCAGGCTCTGCACAAGCAAAGTAAATGAGGTTACAGATAATACTTAGATGTACCAGTGTACCAAAACAAAGATGTGTGTGTCAATTAGACCAGTTGTTTAAAAAATACTCATTTTTTTTAAAGAATTTGGGTATTACCTGGCACGAATTGTAAGCGAGGTTTGGTGGTTTCTGGATATCGAGTAAACGGTGCCGGCACCTAATTTATCATTAACAGTAACACAGATCACCAACATCGGCCCTTTTTAGTGACAGATGCAAATCCAAGGTTGAATAACGGGTTCCACATTTACCAGCAGCGGCGTGCGTTTGAGCAGTGGTCTAGCGTACGGTAGACGTAACACGTTTTCTTTATGTCATTCAATTATCTCGCGGAATTGTGAAGTGTCTATTGTAAAAAATTGTTAATGACTCCTTTTAAGACGCAACATTCGTAGTAATTAGCGTAAGAAGTCAATTCTTTCATCTTTTCTAAACCCCTATGTACCCACGTAATAAAGTAAAAATTGTTATTTGTGATTAAATGATGAGACAACAAGCAATTAGAATCAGTTTACCACACTATCATTAATATAGCCACTGTAATCTATCTCATTTGAGGCTAATGTGCACCAAAGAATTTTGTCGCTGTTATCAAATTGTAAGAACTCCACATTGCATGCTTTAAATTTGCCTCGTAGAAACAGATTCCGCCTATTTGACAGTGCGGATATCAGGTAAATGGATTGTACTAACATGTTGCTTGTTATAATTTACGTAAAGCATGTAGATTTGCAGATTCGACAACACTGTTAAGTCAACTATACTTGAGCCAAGTTACGAAGGCGAGCGATGTAAACAAAGATTCTGACAGTTCTCGGTGCACGCATGTTGCCGTAAAAGAAATTACCGCACAACAAAACACCGCTCATTCCTCCTCTAGTGTAACGACGCGTTTAAACGGTGTTCAACTTTCTCTTCGAAACGGCCAACCACAGAACGCCTTTCTATCACTTGATATTCACCGACCACGCGCGTTTGTTTACTTGGATCGCCTTCGTATCTTGGGTGAAGTTTAGAGTTAAAAATCTGTAAAATGGTTCTGGTTCCCAACAGATTTAAATTGTAAGCCGTTGAATAGGTGCGACCTCTAGAAAATGGCTGTTTATCGCGCATACGGCCAAAATGTCCGGGACTGAACCTCTTGTCACTATTGACCTTATGGTTCTATAAAAAGTTATTTGTTACTTGATAAAAAATGATTACAGTATCTATAATTAAAGAAAGTTACACTTATCTTAAAAACGGTTGATTGCAATTATATTTTAAATATTTAACCCTTTTATTTCAACAGCTTGTTTGAGATATCTGATACAACATAATTCTCAGATGCGCAAGTAAAAATTATTTTAACTCAATATTATCCAATTTAATAAGTGTTGTTATATCGGAAAACGTGGAAATATAATACGAACAGGAGAGTAATGTCATCTAATTCGGTAGAAATATACGACCAACTACCTACCTCTTACATGTTGGTGAGTTTTAATGTATTACGTATTTTTTAGAGTGTTGTAACTATGATAAAATATAAAACCTCATAGAGGTAGCACAATCATATTACACGCTTTTATAAACTAAAACGTATACACAATAATTTAAATTCTAGTTTCTGATTCAACTAGCTCTTTGCTACCTTCAGCATAAAAACTATACAAGTAGAGCGATGAGATTGATCCCCAATTTCGATGAAATTTTAATAATAGAACACATGGATAGAAATATTTATACAGGATGTATAAATGCTTTATGCACCATAGAATTTTCACATATAATCTCATAAGAGCATTAATTCTTTCCGGAAATTTTTGAGTGCGTTCCAATAACGTCGTATTAATTTGCCCGAACGGGACGCGAGGGCAAATTAGGACGTTGTTGGAATGCACGAAAAATAATTTCCGGATATGAATTAATGCTCGAATGCAGATTCGGTAAGAAAATCGTAACGACACAAACCCTAAAAAGAAGTAATGTCTACCTACAAAAAATTTCCAAGAAATTTTGTTGTTGTCTTGGTTATGGCTCGTGAACTAATTTTTCTATTGGTCATTAATGACTGTAGTACGATTTTCAGTGGTATTTTCTTTATCTGAAAATATTTGTTTCTCTAATTATTTTACAGAACACTGGTATATGTTTTTTGTAAAAATAAATCTGGATCTATTCATGTCATCATTTGTAATTTTACATTTCGAAAAACCGAAAAATTAAAGAAATTAAAAGTACCCTGTTTAGAAAAATTAGTGGTGCCATAAATTGATAAGTATTTATTATGATTATTACTGATTTTGGGAATTTAACTCTGTTATAATTAGACTGATATTATTTAAAGCAGTATTTTGCTGATTTCGTCAGTGGCTATTTGTTTCAATAATTTCAGTGCACTACGGGTTTTTGTAAAAGTGGTAATGGTAACTTCTTTAATTTTTCGGTTTTCCAAAATGTAGAATGACAAATGATGGCATGAATAGATGCAGATTTTTTTCTCTACAAAAAGCGTATGCCCAAGTTCGGTCTAAATTAATTAGCGAAGCAAATATTTCCATGTACCTATATGAATTACCGTAAAGCGTTTCTACACCCTGTATGCAATTCTCCATAAGAGAAGCATGCATGGCTCTATGTATTATCGTTTAGCTCTGGTTACCTTAGCGGTATAGAATATACTCGTGCTTTGTACGCTAGCATCTGACGGTGTAGTGCTCAATTTGTCTCGGTTTCGGGTTACAAAGTTAAACCGCACTTTTTGAGCTTGCCTAGCAACCATTGTGTGTGTCTTGGTGATGTGTTGACCTTGTTGCTTTAACTATTAGGTCTGTGGTTCTGATAATGGTGTAAAGAATACAAGGTGAAACGTTTCCGGAGATGAGCAGTCGTTCAGAAAGTAGAGGGGATATGTGAACCAATCCCCAATAAGCCTACACAGGAAATCCATCATTGCTGCGATCATATATTGCTGCTGGCACTGCCAGTCGATGTCAAATTCGAGGTTAGCGGGTTAGGTTTTTCGTCAGTCTGACACAAACTGACGCAAAGCCTAACCTCGAATTTGACATAGACAGCGTCTTCAACAATACACTTTAGTACTACCATTCGATCCCTTTTCAAGCCCAATCCTTATTGGTTGAATTTGAAGCTATGTCCACAATGCATCCATTTTGCGGAACGTTACACCTTGTATTCTATGCACCATGGTTCTGAGTAGAGCACAATTAATTTGGTGCCCAACTGTGAATGGTCTCACCGAGCCCGATTCCAATCGTCAAGGCTGCGGAAAAGTTCTACCGACTGTGGGATTCGGACCGAAGACTGGTTTAATGTAAACCTAACGTTTTACTAACCGCCCTACGCGGCTTCTCATAAGAGATGTACAATCATAAAATGTTTCTTTTTGAGGTTGGAATACCCAAGTCTTAATAAAATAGTTACCTACCTTAACATGGCCATTTTTTCCAGTTAGAGTGGAAAGCTTTATATGAAAGAAGTATTAATCAAATCGATCATGTCATTATAGAAGTACTACATGCGGCCAGTGTAAAAGACGAGAAGAGTTGCATAGGAGCTCACGCACATTCCGACCATTTAAGGGTGCACGTTAAACTGGCACTGCAACTATCTAAAATGTTGAACTGGAAAGAAGGGAAGAAAAAACAACAAAGATACAAGTTTTCCTGGGCATAGAACAGAAGCATAGTAACAGAGGGAAAATAAAAGGAACATCAGTGTTTATAACATATTGGAGCGTCATAAAAGAAATAATAACTCTATCGCTGCTAGCAAAAATGTCAACCCAATTAAGAGAAATAAAAGAACAAGATAGTTTGACAAGCAAGGCAAGGAAATTTAATTTAAAATTAAAAAATCTGTAAAGGGGTTGCGAAGGAATTCCCCTCGTGCGAATTTGATTAATTTGCAAATTAAAAAAAATATAGTCCGCTGAGATTGTGACGTGTCCGCCGGTAGAATAACTGAGCCACGGCGTGTTCGACTTGGACGAGTTTCTGCTGCGTTATAAAGCCATATACTATTCTGTCCCATTTGTCATGTTTACCTTGTACCGGTTAGGTCTCTATTTCGCCAATGATAAAGCTTGAGCTATGTGCAAATTATTACTTTTATACTTTGCCAATAAAACATTCCTTCGCTATTTAGACTAGGGAAGTAAAAATTCGCACTTTGGCCTCGCCGCTAGAATAACTAAGCCACGGGCGTGCTAGGAGTAGACGAGTTTCTGCTGCGTTATAAAGCACCATACTATTCTGTCCAATTCGTGATCTTTACCCTGTATCTCTTAGGTCTAATTTTCACCAGTGATAAAACCTGAGCTATGTGCTAATTATTACTCGTATCTATTTTTCAGGTAAATTAAAAATAAACAATATTTTATTATTTTCATGTGCTCACCTTAAACATGTTTCTCCGAAACTTTCTCGGTTTCATGATATGCATGCAAAATATCGTCTTTCTCCAACAAATAGTGTATACTGCCAACAGACAGACAGACGGAGTTGAGAAATCCTGTTTTGTGTCATCTAGGGACCCTGGAACGTGAAGTACAGAAGAAATCTCGGAATGTAATTTTTTCGTGATTGTAATACTTCCTTCGTCTTTTAGACGAGGGGAGTAAAAAGGTACAAAGACAGTCAAGCAAAGCAAACCTGCAGAATTAGAAAGTAAAGGCCGAGAGAATTAAGAAATATTGGAATAAATAGATAATATAAATAGCATCTAACAGGTAGGAAGGTGTTAGAAACTGTTGGTAGTATAAAACTAGGGTTGTAACCATATATAGAGATGTGTCGACATAAGATAAGCTAAATAACATACGGTGAAAGTGTGGTCCAAGGACTGCAGACCAAGAGTAAGAAGAAGTTAAGCAGAAGAGAAAAAAAGAATCATTGTCATTAGAAGGTGAGAGTAAAGAGATATTAAAACAATAAAAGTAGTCACAGTGGTGGAATTCACTCT
Source organism: Agriotes lineatus (assembly GCA_940337035.1). NCBI lineage: Eukaryota > Metazoa > Arthropoda > Insecta > Coleoptera > Elateridae > Agriotes > Agriotes lineatus. The sequence goes on from CALNHX010000124.1 coordinate 7,784, forward strand.
GAACTGTTAAAATGTCAAAGCGAAAAGTTAACTAAATGGTTATTAATATTATTTGAATAAATAAAAATATTCCTGCAGAGTGGAATAAGCTGTAAGGCGCTATATTTCAATTTCAGTTCTAAATGTGAAAATTAGAAGAATATCAACGCATTTTCACAGAAATTTATCGATAATAAATAGACCAATTCAATATATCACCCACAAGATAACTATCACGAAAAGGAAATCAACCTTCACCCATCGATTTTAAGCAAACTTACGTTAAAGTAAATCGAAATAAAATCCAGTGAGCAAAGAGACACCTACATTTAATTGAACTAACAAAAATGAGAATAATTAAAACACCCAATCAACTTAAAATGCAATGCGAATAATAAAAAAAAGTCGACACAAAACATGATTCCAATTTCTACAGCTTTTTTAGATTTTGTTCGGAAGTAATAATATTAAACTGCATAATCAGCACACCTTCTAATGCATATCTGCTATTAGCTTATACCAAAACCTAATAAGAATTGAAAGCACAACGTTATATTTATTTTCCTTAGTTTGCAATTTCCTGGCGCACGCCGCTGGTTGTGGGTCAGTGAAGGGGCGTAATTCTGGCTGCCTAATCGAACTACACAGGAAAAATATTAAAAAACCAAGCAATTCAACATTCGTATCGTACCGTGAGGTATTGGCAACCGCAATCTAATTTACCGGTGTCAGTAACATATTGTTTGACCGCGTATTAATTACGAACTTCACCAGTGCTTTAACTCTAGCAGCTCCGTTCTCGTTCCTTAAAAATACCGCAGGATATTAAGAATGGATATATTCGAATAACACAGCGCATCCTCTGAAAAATTGCTGGCCATTGGTTTCTCAGCGTGTACCTATCTAGAGCCTAGAGATCGGACCGGATTCGTCGTCGGATATTTTCGGTGATCATTCGAGCTAGGGTCCCGAACATATTTATCCATCAAGATCACTGTTGCCAGCTGGAGAGTTAAAGACCAGCCCTTCCATACTGAATTTGGCATTATTAAGTTACTGCAGTTAATCGCTTTAAAAATTGGGTACCGAAATCACAGTTGTTGAAGTAGGGAAAGTAAGGCAGTCGTCAAAGGCGTGGTGCTACCCACATCACTCAGTATGCCGTTAACAGTGTGCTAGATTGACTAGTTTTCGGAAAGAGATATTTCGGCGACCCTGACTGACCTTGTCTCAGGCCATGTTCCTACATGAAATAAAGTGCCTGAACTTTACTTTACATTAAACTGTGATGATCCATTTGCTGTGTATCCAATTCGTGCGTCCGATCATGCTTCCTCGCAGATACAACATTTAAGATCTTTGGTCTATAATTATTATCACTTATAATTACACGAGAGCTTTTTTTTGTCGAAGTAAACTTGACATTTTAATGAGAATTTCTTGCTTGACAATTTAACGAAAAAAACTGCCTCCGAAAAAATTACGAGTCCGAAGGACGAGTAATTTTTTCTGGCAGTTTTTTGAGTTGAATTGCCCAAAAGCAAGGAAACTCGAATTATAAATGTTAAGTTTACTTCGATAAAAAAAAGCTTGTGTGTAATTCGGTACGACAATTTAATGAATACATATGTACTTTACATATTAGGTAATTTAGAAGTCACTAATTAACAAACAAGGCAAAAACTCTTTTAGAATTAGACCGTTTTAAAAATTAGGTTTTTTTTGTCGCTGGAAAAGTTAGGGCTAACTTTTGCCGCTGTCATGGTGACAAAAAATCCGCGGCTTATAGGATTTTTAGTGTATGCATTAAATTGTCACTTATAATCTCATAAGAGCATTAATCTAAGCGGTAATTTTTTAGAGTGCACAGCAACAACGTATTAATCGGCACGAGCGGTACATGAATTAATGCTAGAATGTAGATTAGGCAAGAAAATTGTAGCGACACGGCCATAAAAAGTACAATTTAAATTTTACTCGGAAATAAAATATCAAGTGATATTAAAAATTTATCCATAGTAAGTTGTCAATATGTTGGTGGCACTGTAGGTCTATGTCAAATTCGAGGTTAGCAGGTTAGGTTTTGCTTCAGTTTGTGTCAAAACTGACGCAAAACCTAACCTGCTAACCCCGAATTTGACATAGACTTACAGTGCCACCAACATATTAACAACAGTGAGTGTCAAAAAATTCCCACTTATTAATCACAGTTAGCTTAATCTACCTACAAAAAATTTCCAAGAAATTTTGTTGTTGTCTTGGTTACGGCTCGTGAACTAATTTTTCTATTGGTCATTAATGAGTAATTCATTTTCTTATATGGGTATTTCGCCACTCTGCAAATTAAAATATTAAATAACGAAAATATTAACAACGAACGTTTCGAGGGACAATCTGCCCTCGTTATCAACGCAGATTGTCCCTCGAAACGTTCGTTGTTAATATTTTCGTTATTTAATATTTTAATTTGCAGAGTGGCGAAATACCCATATAAGAAAATGAATTATGAATTCACGCCACAAAGAAGTTCCAGAGATTGTCATTAATGAGTGTCGTACGATTTTCAATTGTATACTGTTTATTTCTGGGTTTTACAAGTTTTCGTCTAACCAACACACCTTTTTCACATATCCCCGCCAGGGCAGCTAGGGACAATTCGGCTGCATTGTGGCCAATTTTCCAAAAATTCAATTCCTATCTTGACGTCATTTCGTAGAAACTTTGCAGGCCAGCCCAAAGCTACGTGTTGAGATCTATCTGCCCTTTATATTATTGTATGTCCAATTTACATTCTATTTATTTTTTATTGTAAAGCAAATATGCAGTCGCGTTTACAGGTGGTATAGCGCTATGCAGATGTAGGTTGGCAAAAAGCATTAAAGCACTACAGACTCAATTTAATGACGCCACCAAACTTTTTTTAGAGTAGTAGATTAGAAAGAGGGAGAGAAAGAAAGAGAGAGAGAAGGAGAGATAAATAAAGGTAGAGTAAGTATATTTAGCAAATAAGACTAAAAATTCTAATGACACCTCAAGACGACTTCTTATTAGTTGAAAGCGTCGCAGACGTCTTCAGACTATAGTAAATAAGTCAGTGGCGTGTAACAAATAATAATAATCATCTTTCACGCGTCTACTGGACTGACTTCGACTAAGACCACCCCTATTCCCACTGTAGCAGGACCCGTGCATCTTAATTGCATTTTGAATTTAACAGATAATTTGTCATTCAACAAAGGGCTCCTTTAATTTTTTTAGGCGTCAGCACTGCCGTAGGTGAATTGACCATTTATTTACCCTTTTGGTCTGGAATTTCTTGTGGATGGTCGATTTGTCGCTTGCTATTGCCTTGGCTACTTCGCAGATTTTATGCAGTCACGTGTAATACCGGGAGATCAACAAAGACTGACCGAGAAAAACCTTCTTCCGCGCAGAGGTTATCAATATCTATGTCAAGTTGCTGCAGTAGAGTTAGCTCGTGTATTCCAAAGGTATACAAAAATGCTTGTTTAAAAAGCATCTTATAAAAATGTGTCTACCATTACTACCGTTGAAACAGTAAAATTATGTGAGTGGTCACTGACCAATTTGTTACAAAAGCATTATATGTGCAAGCAAATGAAAATCCTTGAAGTGCAATTTATCTGACTTAAGGCAATAACATTTGCTACTAACGTAGAATTTCTCTATACGTGTAACAAAGTTGAAGAAAATTATTCATTACTATCAATCAACTGAAATATAGCTTTCTTCTTCATTTCAATTTACTGAGTGGCTGGTATTAATTTCTTTCTATTTTCCTATTTCGTTGTTTGCACTAAATAAATACAGTTTTTCATATTTTTCCTTGCTTTTTGCAATGCTTGTGGCTTCTATACCTCTTTCATTTACTCTCCGGCACAAGTTTGAACTGGTTTATCCCGACTAATTGGGAGATCACAACCACAAACAAAAACCATAAAAAGGTTGAATATTTACTTGAAAACTTAAAATTGCTTCGAAGTAAAATGTAATAGTACTAGATAAGACTTTTGTGCTATTTTATTATAGTTAGAAAAATCCTCAGAGTAAATTATTTAAAAGAAAGGTTAAAAAGTTATGTGCTCCACCTCATTTAAGGTATCATTTTCATTAAGCACGTTAATATATTGTCGCTCTAAATCACGGAATATTTAAAGTGAAGATATGCAAAGCTAAACTGCGTTTAATTTTCTGTAGAAGACGTTCTTCCTATTATGTTATTTATTGTAAACTGAGTTAAACTACTGCAGTTGTGCGAAATGGATGAGAAATTCCGATCAATCCTTAGAGAGCGCACTCGTCGCCCTAAAAAAGTTCAGAAACTGGCAAGTATCGCATGGATAGCATTGCGAATGGATTCTGCAGCGGGATGACAGTCACGTAATTACTTAGCTAAATTCGTAGTCCCTGGCGATTCGGTTTGAAGTTCCGAGATATTAATTAAATCAGAGGGCGAAGTGACGAAACCCAATTAGCATAACTGCGACAATAGGGTGGCTACAGCGAAACTCAACCGATTTTTCGGCAACAAAAACTTCCCACTGTCGGGATGTAAATGAACCTTAGCTTATATAATGTCCGACAGCAGCGGCATGAATGACGCAAACAGCCCTCAACTTGGAGGGATGGCATTGATAGTTAATAATTAGAATATTCCCCGGCGTGCTGCCGTTTCGTGAAGTGAAGATAGTTAGCACTCATTTAACTGCGATCAAACCTCAATTAAGGAGTTAGTGAAAGAGGCCTGGAAGTTATAATTGCTCCGTTTCGAGCGAATGGGTTGCAAATGTTACTGATTTCGTGAGTGTTTCTCATTAGAGGCAGCCAAGAGCTTATTGAAACGATTAGTGGAAGGTTGTTCCGGACTATTTTTTTATGTTGCTGGTGTTCATGATTATTATACATTTTGAAACTCTAGCGTTGACGCTACAGCTTTAAGGAACCAATACTAGAATTCAAATAAACGTGTCACTATCTAAATTCACATGTTTATGGCAGATTTTTAGTAGTACTTTAGGTGTTTCATATTGCTGGAATGGATCAAAAAGGAGACCTTGACGAAATAACTCACATTCTAAAACGAAAAATCTGGTAGAGTGATGGTTATCTTGATATAATTTTATTTTGTTTCAATTTCCTTCAAACGCAATACTTTCTTGCTAGCTCTGTTACACAGTATAAAATATTTCTAAACTTATACCTTCTTTAGATATACAAACCTTTACACATTTACATTCACCGGCTAGCTTACTTCGCGGTAGCAAAAAAGAATAAAAGAAACTGTGGTATAGTGGTATTTTCATCTTTCTATAAGGATTAAGTTTCAACCCAATGGAAACAAAGTTATCCCCTAGCAAATTCATAAATTGCGAAAAAAAAAAGAACACAGAATGTATACAAACCCAATATCACAGAACAATATACAGTGTGTAAAAAAAGTCTGGAATATAGCAAATATTTCAGAAACTACCGGAGATGAATTTTTCAAAATTGCCAGACTTATATAGGTAAAAACGGCGCATCTAGGAAGGACAAAACCGTTTCTGTAACTGTACAGGGTGAGTCAGAAAAAATACCAACTTTTGTATTTTAAATTGGACACCCTGTATATTAACGAGGAATCAAATAGTCCTTCAAAAGACAAATTCAACGATATAGGGTTTGACGAATTTATCTGTCAAAATGGCAAATGTGGGGTGACTTAAAGAATAAGGTTTACAACAATAGATCGGTTAATATTGAAGCTTTAAAGGATCATATTAAAAATGAGATACGTCAAATTTGATGGGATACTTTTGACAACGTCTTACGAGAATTTAAAGACAGTATCCCATCGAATTTGACGTATTTCTTTCTAATATGATCCTTTAAAGCTTCAATATTAACCGATCTATTGTTGTAAACCTTATTCTTTAAGTCACCCCACATTTGCCATTTTGACAGATAAATCCGTCAAACCCTATATCGTTGAATTTGTCTTTTGTAGGTCTATTTGATTCCTCGTTAATATACAGGGTGTCCAATTTAAAATACAAAAGTTGGTATTTTTTCTGACTCACCCTGTACAGTTACAGAAACGGTTTTGTCCTTCCTAGATGCGCCGTTTTTACCTATATAAGTCTGGCAATTTTGAAAAATTCATCTCCGGTAGTTTCTGAAATATTTGCTATATTCCAGACTTTTTTTACACCCTGTATAAATATTTAAGTAGATACAAAACAATAATATCAATTTTAAATCAAATTAAACTAATTAAGGTTTACTGAAGGTAAACTGAAATGCTAGAAATTTTAACGCTGTAGATAATTATGTGATGTAGCATGTAGCGTACAGTGTTAATAAATTTGGAGCAAATAGATTCATGACCAAATAAATTTTATTGCCCATCCCCATTTCTATATAAGCAAGCAACAAAAATTAAAGTTAGTAACAAACAAGAACTTGTTTACTTATATATTTAAAAAACCCATAACGCCTGGAAATTTCATGTTTAATATTACCTGTATAAAAGCAAAATAGGCAATTATGAAAATAGTTTCATTTACCTGGTTAGTATACCTACCATAATTCCTTTGTGAAAAATTATCAATAGTGTAATTGTTTATGAACATTCTGAACCTGAAAGTGTTATTAGCTATACACAATTGAGAACGTGGCGTAAAACTTCAGAATATAGATAAATATAGATTATTTAATTGATTTTACACCAATAAACGATTTAAATAAAGAAAAATGATTGGAAGTCATTTCACAATAAGGTAAGTCAAAGATATAACCAAAACGCCATAAAACTAGTGTGTTGATTTTCCAGGAACCTTGGGCCAACAGTCAATAAAATGACAACTGCAATGCTGACGTGATCCCTCAACTTAGGGGCACTTACAGTGTGGATGGGCTCTACTATACCGGCCAATTGTCAAAACTGGAACTTCGACCTTGAGACTTTAAGCGCTAGAAGACCTTAACATCAAAGGAGCAACCACATAAGTCTGTATTTATAACTTTGAGCATATCTGTAACGTTGAGAATGAAAGAATTGCCAATATATACAAGTAATAGTTATCCTTGTAGGGGGGGGGGGGGGGGGGCACTGTGTTGTTTTTTATAACTGGTGATGTAATGAGAAAACCACAACAACAAAAAAGTCCTTCGCAAGGCGTCGGGAACTGTGCGTACTCGTCACATGAAGTGAACATACCTTGCATCTATGTTTTTGGAATGAGTTTACTGAAACGCGAACTGCATTTCGCTTTACATGAAGTTAGGCAGGAGGTAATATAATAGTGCTATATTAAACATAGACAATATGATGGCCACATGATTTTCATTAATAAATATGTATAATCAAATTTGTGAAGTTAATACGCGAGCTGGCTTAAGATGGTGGGATGGTAAGGCTAAAACATTGTATATTAAAAGGAAAAACACTGTGCTCCCGGTCACATGGTAGGGAGTCGTGACAATGACTAATAAAAAAGACAGTGATTAAATCTAGAACAGCCCGAAGAGCCACAGAAGATTGATGAATGGTATAACTTACAGTAGGAAAAGCAACTAGTGTATGAGATACACAGCGTTCTCTTCATTCTGTCTCTTTTTAAAATCTGCTCCCGTTTTGGTTTCATCACCTGGTTGATGTGTTTTGCAAATATTTGTCTCTGTTAAGGAAAATGCTCACGGACGCGTAAAATGGCAGTTCCCCTCCATTGGACGAAGAACTCGACATCCGGTCAGAGTTTCCTCAGTACTCAAACGTGAGTCCTTTTGTTTACTTTAACCTTGTGGGCAAGGGCGGAGCCAGGATTCCAGTTAGAGAGGGGCAAAAATTATATATACAATTATCTACTATTATTATAGTTTTACTTAATTTTTTGCAAATTAAAAATAATATAAGTTAAATTATTATCTACCAGTTTTCGCAAATCTGCTTCTAGCTTCTTACTTTTTTCCAATAATTTTTTTGTGTATACTTGGCAGCCATATTCCACTAAAATGGTCTTCTGGCATTATTCTTTATCTTTCCAGGAAACGTACAACAGTTTCGCCTGATCTTTAAAATTACATAAAATAACTGTGTATTTTGTAGTTTTCAAGTGACATGGCAGATTTTTGCACTTTTTTCCAGGAACAGAACGGACACATGATTGCTCTTTATAGGTAAATGTTTAGGAGTAGGCAACTGCCCACCCCTGCCCCTCCCTGGCTATGCCCATGCTTGTGGGTTTGTAGCAAACTATTGCTCTCTCCTATGGAAAATCACTGGTGTGCAGTGTAACTCCCGTTCGAGAAATTACATAAGTCGTTTCCTGGATGAACCTTCTATTCATATCGAGTTCACTGGCAGTGAATAACTAATTGTTACCCACCGTTTTCCATTTTTTTTTGTCGGCATTTCGATTTCGCATTACATTTTCATTTATAACGATAATATTAGACGGCTGAACCTAATTCTATACTGTCACATTCGAAATTTGGAGATTATAGCCAAGATTGTGAATTGAAAAGGAACGGTAATATTATTCATTCTTTGTATGAAATCGTTTCGTTCCACAACCGTATCCGCAAGTAAACTTAATTTTTAGTTTTGGTTGAGTGCTAATTGAGACTCTTTATTCAGGGCGTTTATTACTTCGCTCGATCGGTACCGTACACTCTCGTGAGACCTTTTTGCTTACATGACACCGTATACTATTCGTGCTTCGAATGTACATTATATTAACTAAATTTTAACAATTTTTATCTGGCTTCGTTTTACGTTCACGAACCTTACGTCTTTCGGCATTATTACACCAATACCTCTTAAATGTCACAATTAAGAGAATAAGTAACAAATGCTTTAGTATCTATTAAAATTCTATTCTACTGTTTAAACACCATTTAAAACTTTCGTAGAGCAACAAATTTCTAAATTCGCAAAAAAGCCGATACGAAACCATTAAAGAAACCCTTGTTGAACAAGATTCGGATCTGAAACTGTGAATACATGCAATTTCCATGTCTAACCTAATGTCAACTCCATTTAGATCCTGAGCCCTTTATGATATAAGGGTTGTAGGAAATCTGAGTCTGTCATTTGTCATGCCTGGAGACCAAATTGGAAGTTACATTATTATGCCCAAACGCGGTCTGGTTTAAAGCTACCTCAAGTTTGATCCAACATTTACCTTAGAAATTGTTTTATAATGATCTAAAATGTGCACTTTGAGATAACATTTATAATATTCATTAACTAATTAGATAGTAACTGCGTTGAAAATACAAACGTCTACTTCGATCAATCGATTTTACTACACCATTCAATTAAGTAAAACCATAGTAATCTCGCTCCTGCATTTTTAACATATGTATTTTGCAGGAACGCACGATGGCGTATTGTCAACAATTAATCTCAAGTATTGCGATTCGATTTATTGTTACAAAAGTTCGAAAACTTATTTTCAAATAGTAATCTGCTAGCAATTTCTTAAACTAATACGTGAATATCTATTTTATTTAATAAACTGTACTTTATAATTATTTTACTACTCGAACTAAAAGATTCCATGAGTGAAATAAAATCGACAAATTAGACAACTGTGACTTGAACAAAGTTTATTTTACTTCCAGTTTGAACAGGTATAACACTGTCCAGCTTAAACATTTTTTTTTTAATTTGCAAAACTAATTGGAAGCAGTTGCAAAGACAATCTAGTTGGAGCACAGTAACACAATACCACAATAATTTTCCAAAAAATTGACGCAACAGTTTTAAAAAATTAATATGAAGGGATAAATTGAAATATTAATTTATTATTGGATAAAATGTATGTGGGCGAACTTGTAATTGGAAAAAAGATAAAAGAGGCGATACTTTAATAAGCTTCGCTCAAGAAAATAAATTTTTAATAACGAGCATCTGGTTTAAGCTCGATAAGAGAACGGCTTTGGTGGTCGTACACCTGCAGAGGGGCATTCTTCCCTAATTCAAATGCTGAGGCTAGCCACTTTTCCCGGCGGAAGCCGAATGTGGTTTATAAAACATCAACGTCCAGCTCGCCATTTTTCCTGCGATTCCGTTGATATATTTTCAAGGTTATGGAAGTCGTCAAAAACTGTAGTTTGATTTTAACTTTCTGGTGCCCTGAATGTAATTAATTTCCGAAACAAACTAAATTACAATCTTAATCAAACAAGACATTTTAAAACATAGATTCAAACTGACACAAAGGTGACCTTGAAAAGAGTTCTCCAAGTAAAATACTATAATAGGGATAAAGCCAACGGGGTTAATCTATCAAATGTAATATGTAACAAAAATTAAGAAATTGCAACTCATTCTAACACGCACCTCCTAGTGCGGACAAGAGTTGCAACGCGATTATAACTTAGAAAAAATTCCAACTCACTCTAACACGCACTTCCTAGTGCGGACAAGAGTTCCAACACGATTAGGCCTTAGAAGAAATTCAAACTCACTCTAACACGTACCTCCTCGTGGGGACAAGAGGCCAGAAACTCTTCGCAACGAAGATGACGTAAGCAGTCCGCAGCAATCTGGCTCCCTCGCCGGCTCTTTCGTTAGTCGTCTCGTCGCGGCAGTTGTAAGGAGTTTCTCTTATTTTTAGGTGGCAGGCCTTGTTTGGGCCACCCCCGCCGAACACCCCAGACTCAGCACTCACGCAAAGAGAACCCCAAGGCCGCCGCCCCCAGACTCCCGACATCGCCTCTAGTTACTCCCTCGCCGCCCCCAGGGACCGAACCCCGGTCCGCCCAACGGGACCCCCGGTTGAACGCCCAACTGCGCCAACGTCCCCCAGTGCCCCTGCGTACGCAGCCATACTACATTCCGGCCAGCCGCCGCAGCCAACGCCGCCGCCCTGAACAACGACGCCGCTCCGAGCAAGGACGCCGCCCCTAACAACAACGCCGCCCCGAGCCCCGTCACCGCCCTGATCAACGTCACCGCCCCGAGCAGCACCACCGCCCCGAGCAGCACCACCGCCCCGATCAGCGTCACCGCCTCGAGCAGCACCACCGCCTCGAGCAGCACCACCGCCCCGATCAGCGTCACCGCCTCGAGCCACCACACCGCCCCGATCAGCGCCGCGGCCCAGCGCCGCACCACCAACCCAGGGGACCTTCCCCCCACCAACACCGGCCGGACGCCGACAAAGGTGGAGTATCGTGCCCCGATCAGGCAGTAACTTTAGTGCCCCCCCCCCCCCCCGCGCAAGTGTACTGAGGACCACGCTTCTAGTATTAAGTTCATTGCACATATATAGACAGTAAGATCTTTTTTTAGAATAAACACGAAACATTAAACTACAATCTCCCAGGTATAGGTTGTTGAGTGTTTCTTTCGTCCCAGCTGACCCGCCATCTATCGACTGAGTTAGCAGGAAGATGGCGTTAACCCGCCATTTTTTGACATTAGGCCCGTTCTCGTGCCATAAAACTGAGGACTAGGTGTGTTAAGGTTATGTAAAATGTGAGGATATATTGAGACATACGCAAATGGGATTCGCCTGTTACAACATTGCTGAGATGTGAAAGAGCCGGTCTACTCGTTTGTTTCATTGATTATGAGAAAGCGTTTAACCGTGTGCGGCATGTAAAGTTAATTAGAGCGTTGAAATTAATATATTTACATAACAAAGATATCAATTGGTTGAAAAATGTTTACTATACTAAATTTTAAATCAGAATGCAGTAGGTGGCGCTCTAAACTCAAACTAAAATATAAGCTTGTTTGACAGTTCGTGTTTTACAATAACTTTGTGCTGTATAATTCAAATAAACGCTGTATGTCAGCCTATTTTGTCCACTGTTTATAGATTTTCCTTTTATAGTTTTATTATTCATACTGATCTGTGTGATGCTGAATGTCAAATTGACAATTTTGAAAAATATTTAATTTTCGTATGGTTGTAATTAATGTAGCTGTATATTACTTTAGTAAGACTAGAACAAACAGCGAAAATTTTGGATCATTTTTTCATGGCTACCAAGATTTAATGATATATTGAAAAACAAGGTTACTAAAACTGACACACGAGTTGTCAGTTTCATCAAATTCAGGGTTAGCAGGTTAGGTTTTGTGTCAGTCTGTGTTAATAGAGATAATCTTTAAAGAAACATCGCAAAGAGAAAGAACGGACGATACAGAATTAATTACAGCAAAACGTAGAACATGCAGAACGTGTACCCAATCAGTTACATGAAGTATTCAGAGGAGTTTGAATATACATAGTAAAAAAATAAAACTGCTTGTTGTTCGTGAAACGCATACGGGACTAGTATTGAAGAAAAAATTGAACAAGTAAAATTTTAAATATCTCGAAAATTTTATTAACCAACAAAATGGTATACCCATGCGAAGAAATAAGATGCAGAATAGAAATTACTAACCAACTTTAAGAAAATATTATGTAGTAAGCAGTTGCATTTAAACGTAAGGTAAGAAAATTTGTAGAAAGTTATGCCTGGCTTCGATTATTCTGTCACTGCGAAAGGTAGACTACTAAGGCAATAGTATAAATGGCATAGAAGCTATTGAAATGTGAAGAAATGCGGGTAATAGAAATTATGCAGTATCTTGGATAAAATGAGATGGCCCAAACATATGAACTACTTCGAATAGTTTCGCTAGATGACAAACATCAGCTTTTCTCAATTCCGTCTGTGTGTCTGTCTGTTTGTTACCGGTATGTATTACTCAAAAACTAATTACTGCAAAAATACGATATTTTGCATGTGGATTCTATGTTTTTCGGACATGAAACCGAGAGAGTTCGGTAAAATATATACAGTGAGCATCATAAAAACATAAAATTTTACCTATTTTTGCTTTAACTCAAAAACTATTATTTATATGAAAGTAATATTTTGCATATAGCGCAGACTTTTACCCTTGACGAAAATGGGCATATTTTGAATCCAACGTATACAGGTTGAACACCTTATAAAAACGTTTTTTTTATGGCCTTAGCTAAGAAATGGATAAAAAAAATAATTTGCACTTTGCTCAAGCTTTACCTCTGAAGAATATGGGACCAAAGAGGGTAAATGTTGTATTAAAAGACAAGTGGACAACAAGAAGCGTGCTCTATATAATCCAGCTGCGAGGACAAATGTGAGATGCAACAGACGCGCGGCGCTGAAATAGCAATCGCAGGCGCTGAAGTTGGAATCCCACCACCCCTAATGGCCTTTTTATTTAATAATTATTAAATTAAATTGATGTAATTCGCATTACCAAATGTTTAAATTTACTATTTGAGTATCATTAGGAACGTTAAGATATTTTTTCTCCTAGTTTCCTTGGATTTTTGAAATTGTTTAGTGTCACAACGTCGATTTGCGGAGAAGCTCTGAGTAAAGCCCTTTAAAGATTCTTTTTATTCCATCCGTAATAGGAGAATAGCTAAAACATTTATTTAGGTTAGGATTCGTTCTACTAAATTCCTTAATATTTTTTATTTTTCTATTTAATACAATATTGTAATGCCACGTCAATTCGATTGAAAGTAAGTTAAACTGACACAAGTTCTCTGTAAAGTAGAACAATCTCATATTTAAACGCTAACTAACTGAAAGCATCTCGTTCATGCTGTGCTTTGTGTACGCTGGATCATATTGGACCCATCTCGATTATTTACCGTCCCAAAATTGGGATTCCTGGCCAAGAAAAACTCGTTTTCGAAGAATTTATAGCTGACCCATTTACCGTAATGCCTTCGTAAATTGTTTCGGTATTCTGCAGTTCTCCCCATAACAGCCTGCACAAACTTGTCTGTAAAGCTCAGGAGCCCGCCATAAATCGACAAACGCAAGTTTCGAAAGTGTTTTGGCTAAGTGGCGCTTGGACACGCCGGAATTATCGATTTAAGGGTAGAGGGTCCCTTTATGCGGTTTTTGTGGAAACAGATAACTTGCGAATCCCTCTAACATTGCAAACAGAGTTTGTCTAGTTAATCAATTTAGTAAGTTTATTAATAATTAATAGTCGGCGAAAGGAAGCAACTATTTTTTGTAGAATATATTATATACACCAAACAACTGTTTATAAATAGTAATTTATTATACAAGACGATAAAGTTAAATTTTATCCACGAGTGAATCGTTTAACGTCGAGACGTTAATGATTCAAGAGTGGATAGAAATAACTTTATCGTCGTGTATAATACAATATTTTCTTCTATAGCAAGAACTTTAACAATTTCAAAAAGAAAATAAGGACAGTCAATCACATTTCAAAATGTCAGTAGCTGGATTGGGTTGCTATGATAATACGAAGCTGTCATATTTAATTTAAACAAAAGTTAGAAAATTAAATTACTTTATCTATCCTTGATGTTAAAGTGCTACTTTATCTACCCTTGCTGTTAAAGTAAACTTTGACCTTTTGTTTTGAGTTGATAAAAGCACACTTTAACATGTGCTATAGATAAAAAATAATTATGCGATTATACTAAAAAAATCCAATTGTGGAGAGATCAGGAACAAGAATTAATTGAAATTGGCAGCGAATTTAAATTCAAGTCTTTACCTAATATTATCTTTTGGTTTGTTTTTGACAATTTCACTTATACTACAAAGTAAGCTACGGCTGCGGAGTATTTGTTAATGTTCAATTTTGGTTAATATTCTCGATCTTTCTTAACTAGGGCTAATAAAGAATGTGAGTTAATGCTGTTATATAAAATAGTAACATAAACTGTTTTTCAACAACATACAGGTTGAAATGTTTGTAGGCATTACATTAGCCATTATTTATTGTACTGCTTGCACGAAACAAATTAAGGTTCCACGGCTACAAATAAGTATTCTATGTCCAAGTACTTCAGCCGCGCCTCCAAGTTTTATTTGTTAACTACCACAGAATTTCATTTATAAGTAAGTTTTCTATGTACGAGTATATATTATCGTTTACCTCTTGTTACTTTAGCGGTGTAGAGGCTGGTGCTTTATACGCTAGCATGTGGCGGTGTAGTGCTCAACTTGCCCCAGTTTCGGGTTACAAAGTTGTAGCGTGCCAGTTGAGTTGTGTAGCAACCATTGTGTTAATTGTATGTCTTGGTGATGTGTGGAATTTGTTATTCTATTTCGTAGGACTGTGGTTCTGAGTTGAGCACAGTTAATTTAGTGCCCAACTGTGAATGGTCTAACCTAACCGGACCCGATACCGATCGCGAAGGCTGCGGAAAATTTCCACCCACAGTAGGATTCGAACTGAAAACTTGCTTCTCAGGTAACTTTTGTATTTGAGAATTTTAAATTAGTTAAATAACTAATTGCAACTTACTAAAAGATCTTTATTGCTAAAAATGCTGACAAACAATGATAATCAAAATGTAGGTAATGCATTAAATTAATAAATACAACAATATGAGTATATAAGTATTAATTTTTTTGTTTATTAGGATACTAAAGCAAGTGCTCTTGCATACTTTTGCGATTGAAATTATTTGTCCTTACAATAGTTCTTGAACGAATAAATGTTTTTACTAGATCTTTTTCAATGCCTCGTGCTTTTACTATTTGCTTGGCTAATTTAATTATACTTGTTTTTAAATATATACAGTCTCCATCTATTTTTCAGATGGTTTCGTTCAATCTCCGTAAGAGAGTTGCTGAATCTACGAAGGTATAGAAGTATTTGGGCAGGTGATATATGAATTATAATATATCCCCGAGATGGGGATACTTTTGTTTATATTTTTTGCAATCCGTACAGTAATTAAGAAACAGCATCATCTTGTGATCTTCCCTTCGTTATCGTTATCACAAGTTCTAGCTGTTTCCAAATGGCTAAGTATTTCCAGCGTTTGAAAAATCTTAATTGTTATCAAAAGATTCGGTTTTCTTTGGTTCTGCAACATCTATTCCTGCCATTTTTTAAATATGAATCGTAACATATAGCCCAGTGGCCAGGTCATCAAAAGGGGTGGTTACCTGACAAAACGACATGTAGTTTTGGATATGTTGTATGTACCGAGGCCCTTATTAAAAATCCAAGTTTTCTAATTTGGCACAACTGTGCTCACGTCAGTACGACCACTTTTATGTCACTTTTTTCGGTTTTTGCTCGATAAATCTCTACTGGTGCGTCTACAAAAAAAATTGTTCGAACACTTTTTGTAGAGCACAAAATTTTCTATAATTTATTTTAATAAATTTTTTTTCTAAACCTCATAATTACCAAACTACCGAGCCTCAAAGGTAAAAAAGTTACGAAAAACTCAAAAACACGTTTTTTTAAAACAATTTATTCTACTGACGTTTGGCCTACTTTTATTCATCAAACTCAAACACAAGAGATTCTATTTCTTCATTCATATAGTGGGTGTGACACTACATCGGCCCCATTTGGACATGGAAAACCCAAATTCTGCAGTATTCTTCAGAAGCACCCTAATTTAGTTGAAGCAGTAAGTGCATTCAGAGAGTCGAAAGCTTCTCCTGGCCAAATTGGATAAGGTGACAAATGTTTCGTAGTCTTGTGTGTTGAGGACATAAATGCTCAAACTCTTGACCGTCTACACTGTCAGCTTTTTCAAAAATCTGTGACTGAAAGCAAGTTTCACCTTGCCAGACTGCCACCACCGCAAGATGCAGCCCGGTATCACGCATTACGCATATATCATCAATTCCAAACATTGATGGGTGGGAAAAAATTCTTTGAATTGTGGCTGGACGACAGGCAGGCGAAGACTGACTCCAATTAAAACAACAAAAAATGCTGCACCAGACTCGTTGCTACAGACTATTTTTTGCCAATGCAAGAAAGGGTGTGCTTGGCCCGCAGCTGAAGAAAGGCTGATTTGCATTACTCTATTACCTACTTATAATAATGTCTTTAGACAATCATGCCTAAATGTTGCTGAAATTATTACAAACGACGATGACATAGAGAAAGAATCGGTTTCAATAATTGATCAGATGATCGCCCAACAAAATGAAGATATTACATTTTACCTTTGTTATAAAAAAGTGATACAGGTGACACTGCAGATAGAACCAAAAGATCAAAAGTCTAACGTTTCTATAAAAAAAATGTTTGCATGTACTTACGCCTTATTTGTATTAATGTGTATTATTATTAGTTTGTATTTTTAACATTGAAAATTGGAGATGTGGCGCTAGTACGAGGTTCTTCTAGCGATTTGTGTGACGCTTAGAAAATGCACAGTTTTCGCAAATTTTTGCAAGTTGTACGTATTGCAGGTGAATATTATTAGTGTCATTTTGAAGATCTCGTCAAGGGCGAACTTTCTGGAAAGGTTGTGAAAATGTAAGATTTGAGGGGGCGAAAATACGGGGGTTAAAATTATTTTTTGGACACGAAAGCGCCTCGGTGCTGTTACATCGCATACTTTTTGAAAGATCCAAATGTGATTTGGGGCTAGTTGGAAAGAGGATAAACTAACGTTCATCGTACTGGCTGTTTTTGATGTCTCCGATGCAAGGGGGCGAAGTTACAGTGGTAGAGAGCTGAGATGCATTTGTAGCAAATTGGATGTTCACATAAACAGGGGGAAGGAAAAAATGGGGTAAACCGTTATAATTATCAGAAAATTTTTAGAATTAATATTTGACTTTCTACTGGTCGATTTTATTATTTAAGTGAATTCGGGATGTGGAAATTTGGAGGCTCAGGTGGAGTTGGGGGTTGCAAAATGGGGAGAACGTTATAATTATGAGAAATACCTTAAAATTAATATTTGTGTGACATTCGCTGTGTGTAGACTTTCTACTGGTCGATTGTATTTTTTAAGAGAATTTCGTGCCATTATTTGCAATTTTTTATGTAATTATATATCTATCATGTGGCTGCAAAGTGGTACTCATTTTATTTTGAAATTGAACCAATTAACCGTTAAGATGATGGGATACTGTATTTTTGTAGTAGTTTGAAAACATTTTGAGCTTTGTATTTCGGTAATAATGAAATTTAGAAAAGCATGTTATGGGAGTAAATTGTAAAAAATGTTATGCTCTATAAATAGATAAAGCATTTTCTTGTAGGACGCACTGGTAAAGAGTTATCGAGCCAAAACCGAAAAAAGTGACACAAAAATGGTCGTACTAAATTAGGGTACTTCTGAAGAACACTGCAGAGTTTGGGTTTTTCATGTTCAAATGGGGCCGATGTAGTGTCACACCCACTATATGTATGAAGACATAGAATTTCTTGTGGATCATATTTGAATGAGTTTGATGAATAAAAGTAGGCCAAACGTCAGTGGAATAAATTGTTAAAATAAACGTGTTTTTGAGTTTTTCGTAACTTTTTTACTTTTGAGGCTCGATAGTTCGGTAATTATGAGGTTTAAAAAAAATGTTGTGAAGGTCAATTATAGAAAATGTTGTGCTCTACAAAAACTGTTGGAACAATTTTTATTGTAGACTCACCAGTAGAGAGTTATCAATCAAAAACCAAAAAAAGTGACACAAAAGTGGCCGTACTGGCGCGAGCACAGGCGTGCCAAATTAGAAAACTTGTATTTTTAATAAGGGCTTAGGTACATACAACATATCCAAAATCCAAAACTGCATGACCTTTTGTCAGATAAAATGTACTTGGCCACTGGGCTAATACTCATCTTGGGTCTTGAGGTCATTGGTGGTATTATATAAAGCCACCGGATTTCCCTTAAAACTATCATTCTGATACAATAGACAACATTAAGTGCACTTGGATGATCATCTAAGCCTCCTCTTGTTCATATTAATGAATAAGCTTGAAATAATTTTGATTGAGGCTGTAAGTTGGTGTTTATGAAATATTGTACTTAGATCTCATATCGTTAAATAGTTGCTTTAGAGAAGCAATCGTTATTTTTACTAACGCACCGTATAGAATCAATTGTATTGTCTATATTATTTAAAAACATTATTTTGTCCAGATAAATAAACACCCTATCCCCATTTCCCAGAAAGCGAATTATTATGTATACAGTGACCGCAAAAAATGGCATCAATATTAGTATTTTTGATTTAAAAAAAAAATTACGGCAACAATTTTGCTGGTATGATAACCTATTTAGCCCCTACCAGATATATCGAGTAAGTTTTACTTAATTAGAAAATGGCGGTTTTCCGAAATTGTCAAAATTAAGCAATATTTCAATGAAATTTTTAGCGTGTGTTAATTTTAGCTAACTGAAAAATCTCAGGGCCAGAAAATAACTTCTTTCTTTAACTTGCGCAAAATTTAAATTTAACTTAACTTAACTGTTTTGTAGAAAATGACACTGATTTGAAATATAACAACTTCTTTTGTAATTTGCGAATCTTCAGTATTTCTTCTTTTTGCTTGCATTTTACTGCTGGTAGTTTATGCTCATTTCCTTGTAATAATTGTTGCTAATTTAAAGTCGTATTTTAGTTGAGAGTTGCTTCACGAGGTAGAAAATTAGAGAAAAGATTAACAGATAGCGTTGGAAATTCCTCACGACAGTTCTGGACGGGATTCATCAACGTACTGGTTTGCAGTAGCAACTCGTGAGAATTATATTTAGGGGGCTCTTAATTTTTAACAATAACGAAAGAAAAAGTTATAATTAATGACTCAGTTACATTCCGTCAATATTTTAATCCCTATAAGTATAACAAAGTTTTTTAAATTTTAATAGTATAAAACTAAACGTCATATGTATAATAAACAACAAAAATTATTCAAACACAACACAAAATCTGCACAAGAGTTAAAAATCGAAACACGATAATACTGTTTTTAAGAATAAAGTAAAAATTATTGTTCATAGTGTTTCTTAAATATGTGTTTCTTCTCTTAAAAGTGGTGAAACAACGTTTTTATGCAGCTGTACACGTTTGAGTTTTCACAATAATGTTAAGTAGTTTAAAGGTTTCAGTGAACGTTTCATTTAAGCCATTTTCAGACATGCAAGAAAGTAAGTTTAAGCCACCCACAATATTGTTGAATTCTCTCTTGAGTAAATTACTTCCAATTCAGTCTTTAATTCGTATTGCTGTGACACTGGATTGAACCCATGGGCTGAATTGAGAGTTCTGCAAATCAATGCTGGATTCTGATAATACTGAAGAAGAAAATTATATCCATTCACTATCGAGGCGTCTTCTAAATCACCTTTATATGACAATCTTCCTTTGAGCTGAAAAATTTCTGTATCGCACACTGTCTTTACAATTACAGCATTTCTATTTTCAGCTAATTTTTCTCCGTTTATTCTCATTGCTTGTCATTTCCTGTTCAGATCAGACAGTAATAGTAATTATTCGTCAAGCGACTCTGTGTCGGGCTCTAAATTTCAAGATTCAAGAAATAGTGACAATGCTATATGAATAGAAAGTGAAGACAAAAAGACTTGGGAAGACGTGGAAATTAATGGATTTGGGTTACATGTACTATACAAAATTAAATAAAATTGTATGGCGGATTTTATTAGATCCTTCCAATATTGGAGAACTGTACGAATAAACCGTTTCCTAATATTTTCACCTGACTTCGTATCCTATAATGTCGGTTAGGTTGATTAGTTCTTTCTATTATTGTTTATTGTTACTTTGAATGCTTATTAAGTTTTATGTTAGGTAATATCCCTACTCGCTTTGAAACACAGATACCTACCTACTACTCGTCAACTTTATTTGTTATCTATTTCAGACTAATTTCGAATCACATGTTTAGTTAGTTTCTTATTGTTATTAGTTACCGAAATGATTGCTATTATGTCCCAATAATATTTCAAAGAAACTTTTTTTCAGTTAAGAGAAAAGTGGGGAGCAGTGAACCCCGGCAGCATGATCAATGTGTCCCACTTCCGGAGTTCATTGGTCACAATTTCATTTTTTTTAATAGACGTAGCATCTGTCTTGTTTTATTTTAAATTAATAAAGTACTTTAACAAATGAGGCTGTACTAAATTTTTGTAATACACTTTGATTTCGTTATGTGATGTTTGCTGGAAAATATAAGATTTTTTACAATAATGTGACCAGTATGCTCCGATCTCCCCTACTTGTTTAATCTCAGTTCTTTGATCATTTACTGTCTGTGATATCCTTTCGTACTTTATTTTTTTGTGTCAAATCATTATCTATAAATATTCTTGATGCTTTAAACTTTTTCTTATTCCTCATTACTTCTACTTTACGTTCTCATTCCTTAAACTCCTTTAAACATCTATATTTGACCGCCATATTGTACAATAGCAAAGAACGGGATCGATTTGACGAATAGTACTATTTGAATAAATACTGATTCTATTAATTTCTCACTGAAGCAGTCCCATCGAAAATTTATACTCAGCATATTGGTTGTGTCGTTAAACGATTAAAGTACTCATGTAGCATTTGTAGATTGTAACGTATATTATTGAAATTTTATCCAAAGGCTCTATTTTCAATCCTGTCAGTTTGTTGATATATCAATTTCATATTTTACTATTTTTATTTCAACGCTTTATGTACCCGTTTTTCCAAACAGGATTTTAATAATGTTTCAGCAATTAAACAAACGAATAGAGTACAGACTGATCAAATAAATGTTATATCGTGTTGGCTGATATTACATTATGTCTACATGGAGCCACAGCAATCTAGATCTGAAATTTATTTGATCACTCGATGTACATTGTAAAACTATTTAAATCAACGATAAATTTAACTGAAGTTTAATGAAAACACGTCCAAACTATGTGGCAATTTTTTGTTGATTTACAAAGTTTTTTTGAAAATATCCTAACTGAAAATTGAACAACAACTTTAATGCGATCTTGCTAAAAATAGCTACAGCATCGCTGATAACTCATTGCAAACTTACTGAAAATTTAGTATCTACCAATCTTCTGGAAAATTTCTACTTCCAATTTTGGGAAACTATATTGCAATGTTATTAATAAATTGCTGCAATTGTCGATAATGTGTTGTAAATGCGTTTATTGTAGGTTTCTGAACATGTATGATAGTTGTTACAAGGGATACCCCGTTTATGACAGGTAACAATTTTAAAGCAGGCCCAGCAGCAAAGTAAGGGGTAAAGTTCAGTCTGAAATAAAAGGAAATTTGCTTACGATAGCCAAAACAATTGTAGCTTAATATATACCGGGAGAAACGCGTGTTATTTTTAATGACGCCACTTGGTGTTTTGTCTGCCAGTGACCCAATGCGAAAATTTTCTGCCAAGAGGATGTTCCTTTCAGCAATGGAAAATATAAATTCGTAGCTCCAGATATTAAGGACTTACTTTATAATATTTCTACAAAGCTTACCCTATTGCAAGGAAACGCGTAACCGCAAGCGTCTTTGCAAATGCAAATCGTACAGCAAATTTAAGATAACATTCATTAAACATATCAAGCGAGCATCAGCGGACGACCAGAACGACAAAAATTATTAAAAAAACAATCCCTAGGAATCTTAACTGATACTTGTGACGTCACGTCGCATTATAAGAAGAACCTTTATTAGTGTTTCCCCGGTAAATACTATCACAGGAAAAGTTACTTTTGATTAACTGGCGCCGAGCGCTCAAGGCGGTACTGCACTTCTAACGCGGATACACCCAAAATATACTTCACAACTGCAAATTTACATATAAACCACATACAAGATTGGCGGGGATTTGCGCCTGCAATACTAGCTTAGTACATATCTAGAATTTGCGGTAAATAACACATTCAATGCAAACAGTTTGAAATTTGCGAGTGCAGTAATTTCGTCAAAATTTCGGTTACCAGAATTGTTAAGCAATAATCCAGACTAGAAAACGCCTCGCTAGCGGTCCACAATGTATCGAGAAGTGCGGGCTCAAGAATGGAAGTCCGAAATGGTGTCGTTCTATGCGGTATGACGGGAGGCCTTTCAGGGCTGCGTCAGCTTGACAAATATAAAATGGAGTAGCTCAAGATTGGCTACGAGCATCGGCGTCGATCTACATGCTGACAACGATATGTTTCTTCTAAGCTATGGTGGCGAAACAATGCGACGGATATTTGATCGCAGATGAATATACTATTTCGCAGAATCCAAATGAGGCAGAATTCCGAATTTCATTTAGGTATTTTGCTCTTTGGAGAAGCTCGCCCTATCTTACAAAGTTAACAATTTTTCAAAATTGGCTAAGTACGGATTACCCAAACGGCGACATTTACGGTACAAGAACTCTCACATCATCCACAACCTTTCTGCTTGAAGACAAAAGCTGAACTAACAATTCGCCTTACAATAACCGCTGGCGGCTTTTTTCAGCCGGCATAACACAATGCTATTAAATAAATACTGCAATCTTGTTATGAAGTTAAAAGTTTAATGCCGGAAATCTAATCAAATTAATTTACACTTGCTAAACGTCTGCTACACACCATATGAAGACATTCCATTGCTGAAAACTTACAATTCCGTTTTGTTTAAAAATGATTCTCAGTTTATTGAAAGAATTTCTGAAATTTGATTAAACATTTACTGCAAAGTTGTTAAAAATCTAAAAAATTCTATCTTAAAGCACTTGTACATATAAAACACCAAAATTTTCTTGCATAACGATTTAGTAGTCCGATTAAATCACCTGTGCGATACAGCTTTTCAGAATAATTGAATGTGCATGGGAATTTAGTTAATACAATTTACTGGTACGCTATAATTAGCACTAATTTTTCGAACATTTTCAGCAATTCAATATAACTTCTTTAAGCACAACATACTTACTTTACACATCTTTTGTTATAAGTACATGTAGTGGATATCATGTTGTTCACGTATTCTACAAAGCGCTCTTTGAATTCTCGATTAAATAAGACTATCCCAATAAGGAAGTTGCATATACGATATTTGTACCCAGCACGCTCGTCGTGTAGTTCAATCGCGCAAAGAAACAGCGTTTGCGAGAGGGAAAATTTCTAGTTTATTGAAATGTAGTTAGTGCAGAAAATGTATTGATACAAAGATATTCTCACCATGTCTACAAAGCTTTGTAAGTGCAGATATAAAAATAAACTTGTAACTTTACATTTTTGGCGATCTGCTTATAATTCAATATTGGTTGTAGCCTCTATCACGCGTCACTATTTATTTTACATTAATCAGCGATTGCTATAAAGCCAATACAGTCAATCCATACAGAATGCTGTTTATCTTATCTGAAACATGGGAGAAGAGTTACGCACAATCAATGCCACAATCTTCAGAAAATCGTAAGCGGAATGACGCTCTTTCTACGCATATGAGCCTCGTTCGGCATAATTTGGATGATAATAAGACAGTTCTTGGGGCCAAAGACGAGATAAGTCTGCACCACCCCAGAAAATATCTCCAAGGTATGTATGCAGATTAAGTTCTTGTAAAGCGTGAGCCATTATAAGATTGATATCCCGCAGCTATCATGTCTTGCACGTAGTGTTGTACTCAGTTGCCGAACATATTAAAGCAAATGCATTACGAACACTTGACAAGTTAAGGGCCCCGGGACACGTTCCGGCAATTACTAAGGAATTTATCTTGAAAATCGTCTCAGGCGTTAATCACAGTGAATAAACCATTTTATTTCATATTTCGTTTTCCATAACATTGGGGTTTCGGCTAGAAACTTAGAAGAAGAGAGCTAGAATTGCACTAGAAAAACTTCCGGTAGTAATCTAGGCTTCTATGGTTATCTTTATATATATAATTCTTCTGTACGTGCGTATGTGACTGAACTCCTCCTAAACGGCTGGACCGATTTTGATGAAATTTTTTGTGTGTATTTGAGTGGGTCCCTGAATGGTTTAGATTCACAATTGGACCCGGTAGGTGGCGCTGCAATCGGGTTCTAGGAATTTCTTGAATTTTTTTTTGACAAATTTCTTTTTTAATTTTTTTTAAAGATATCTCGCATATCAGAACATATAACCCTAAAATTTCACCCCCCACCAACCCTCAATATTTTTTAAAATAAAAAAAATCAAAAATTCGAAAATCGAAAAAACCTTTGCTGAACCTGCTAATAGCAGGCAAACCAACGTTCGGACAGGACAACGTCTGTCGGGTCCCCCAAAATTTCACCCCCCCACCGCCCCGCAATATTTTTTAAAATGAAAATCTTTATATATATAATTTTTCTGTACGTGTGTATGTGACTGAACTCCTAAACAGCTGAACCGATTTTGATGAATTTTTGTGTGTGTTTGAGTGAGCCCCCTGGATGGTTTATATTCACAATTGAACCCGGTAGGTGGCGCTGCAATCGGGTTCTAGGACTTTCTTTTTTATTTTTTGACGATTTTTTAAAATTTCTTTTAAAATTACTCGCATATCAGAACATATAACCCCACCACTTCCAATATTTTTTAAAATGAAAAAAATCGAAAATTCGAATATCGAAAAAACGTTTGCTGAACCCGCTAATACCAGGCAAACCAACGTTCGGGCAGGACAACGTCTGTCCGGTCCGCTACCCCTTAGGGGGTGAAATGGGGTAAATAAGCCTAAACAATCGATATGGGTGTCGTTATTGAGGTTTTTTGGGACGTTGATTGCGAAAATGGCATTTACTCCAAGACGATGGACATGACATAAAATTAAAACTATAGTGGTGAAACGGGGTTTCAGAGACAAATTATTTTTGGGCAGAACAACGTTTACCGGGCCAGCTAGTAATATAATAAAACGTAAATTAGTTCTCTAGTATTAAACACAGTATTTCTCAACGAAAACAAATCAAATGTGTGAAGACTTCAAAACTGCAAAATATACGTTAGTTCTTTCAAAAATCTACAAGCAAAGACTTGGCTTTTTTGTTATTTCAGGAATATGCAGTATTAGATGATCGGTTATTGACCTGCATATCTTAGCAAAAATAATGAAATTCTCACATATAATCTCATAAGAGCATTAATTCTTTCCGGAAATTATTTTGAGTGTGTTCCATCAACGTCGTATTAATTTGCCCGAGCGGGACGCGAGGACAAATTAGGACGTTGTTGGAATGCACGAAAAATAATTTCCGGATATGAATTAATGCTCGAATGCAGATTCGGTAAGAAAATCGTAACGACACAAACCCTCACAGATAGGTGGTCTACCTACAAAAAATTTCCAAAAATTTTTGTTGTTGTCTTGGTTACGGCTCGTGTCAGTTTGACAGAATAATCCTCCCGCTGACGCGGTCGGACTATTTAACCTGTCAAACTGACACTCTTTTATTATTGTGCAACAAATTATCGACATATAACCCGATAATACCGAAGTACTTATAGTATTACTTCTGATTATCTTAACAAAAACCAGTAGGTTCTCCTTAGCTTTCTATGTTCTTAAATTTAATTAAAAGTTATCTTTAATATGGCAAGATATGCCAATTTTTCCCTATGTGTTCATCTTTTAAAGAATCTACAACAAAGAAGTAACTAATCAGAAGGATCTTATAATTACAAGTAGATGGTTATCTTTACAAAAATCAGAGGATTCTCTCTATAACGGTATATTTTTCAAAATCACTGGAAAGTTATCTTCAAATCGATAAAATATACCGAGCCTGCTACATGTGTTTGGTTTTCAGAAATCTACAAACAAAAACTAACTACCCAGAAAGATGTTTGTAAGTGCGCCATTATTTTAACAAAACTCAGAAGATTTTTCTTATCCTTCTATGTTTCTAAAAATCACTATATAGGGAGCAACATCAAAAACAAAAGTTAAGAAACTGCAAACAATACAAAATAAGATCCTACGCATGATCGTAAACGCTTCTTGGTTTGTTAGAAATAAGCAAATTCATCGTGAACTAAACGTCCCATTGATGGAAAACTATATTCCCAACTCATCAAAGAATTTTTACCACAACCTTGCGATTCACTATACCATTGACCAACGCTCCATTCACACGAGGCTGAAGATAAAACTTCCGTGCGATTTTCTGCAACTATACACTCTAAACATGAACATAATTAATAGTGCTGTTTATGTAAAGTATCATATAGATTAAGACCTTAGTGACAAAGGGGCCTCAGAAGCCGACCTCATTAAAATCATATATTATGATTATATTAATAATTAATACTGTCATGTATAGTACATGTCTTGCTGATCTGGCAATAAATTCTAAAAAAATCACTATAAAATTGACTTCAAAACAGCAAAATGTATCAAACATCTTCCATTGTTTTTGTCAGTTTTGTCATGAATCTACAGGCAAGTGCTATGTAGTCACAAACACGTTTGAAAGTCAAGCCTAGGTGCATAGATATCTTAACATTATTATATATAACAAAATTAGAGCATACTGCTTGTTCTTTTATGTTCTTAAACAACACTCGAAAAAACTTCAAATCGACAATATATACCGAGGTCTTTCCATATGGCTTTCCAGGAATCTACAAAGAAAAGCTAGATAATCACAAAAACATTTAAAATCTAACTATAGGTGCATTATTAAAAAAACAGAAACAATTAGCGAAACCTTTCAAACATAAATTAATTATCAAAAAATGTATTTCCGAAGAAGCTAAAAAATAGGTTAACGAAGCGTACGTAAAAATGTAAAAATTATTTGTATATATCTTGAAAATACACCACAAATTTTGGCTGAATTTTTTCACGAGGAAGAACGTCGTTTTCTTTCCCATAATAAGCAAATCGTGTTATGTGCCAGTTACAGGCACATTGCCAAGCTTCAAACTTGTTTAAAAGTTCGACGTTTAAATTTCACAAATGTAACAACCTACTTGTTGCTGATTCAGGAAAACCCTCAGTAGTCTCATCTTCGTATTTATCAAATAAAGACAACCATATCAAATATCAATGAAAATGTAATTTCCTATTCACGTAAATAATAATGTAAATAAACCAGATTTTCTTTCTTCGCTACTCTCAACACTAAGCAAGCGAATGTCTTAATTTCCTCTACGAATCGACTCTGCACTACATTAATCTAAATTAGATTATCTAGGAAATTCGATTTTCGGCCTACACAGTATTTGAATTTCCTAAAAACTCATATTTTATTCTGGATGTTCAGCTAATTATCTACGCTTCAGATATTTAGGAACTCGACAGCGGATATGTATAGCTTCTTATGCTGTACGTGTATTTATTATATATACTTTAAGTGATAGCATATACACAAGTAGCTTTACTAGAAGTTATTTGTTATTAAATAGCTAAGTCATTTATAAGTAATCGAAACTTATATTTTTTGAGAAGATAGAAAGCAGCTCTGCAAATGCAGGCTTACATATTTCTTCCTCCAAAGGACAGATCGTAGGATATTCCTCGATGCGAAAATAAATTTCCATCGACGAGCCCGCAAAAGCGCATAGGATATATTTAGCATTAAATATTGAGTAATAATATATAAATATCTCCCTTAAAGTAAAAGCTGTATTTCCAAGCTCTGAGATGTATCTAAAAATATTTTCTTGCAAACCAATATGTCAATGCGGTGTTCCTGGAATTCACCTTCCCAGCTGAATATGGCTTCCAAAAGATTGCATTGAAAGTCGTTTAAAAAAGAAAAGCGATGTTGGTACCTTTATATTTATAATAGAAAATTATAAACTACTACTTTTAGACTTTTAGAAAAATTCCAGTAACAGAGCCTTAATAATAAACTCAGAATAACTAAACTGCTGGTAATCAGAAATATACTATACTAGCTTTTACCCGCGACTTCGTTCGCGCGAGGTTCGTTATTTGTGTATTAAATAATGTTCCGCCCCACCCCGTCCCGTCCCGCCCCTTTCCCTCCCGTCCAGTCCCGTCCCTTCCCGTCTCGTCCCGCCCCTCCTCTTTCATCCCATCCCCTCCCCTTCCATCCCATCTTTTTCCTTCCCTTTCCGTCCCGTCCGTCCCGCCCCGCCCCGCCCCGTCCCGCTTTGCCCCGTCCCGTCCCGTCCCGTTCCGTCCCTTCCCTTCCCGTCCAGTCCCGTCCCGCTCAGTCCCGTCCCGTCCAGTCCGTCCCGTTCCGTCCAGTCTAGTCCCGTCCCGTCCCGTTTCTTCCCTTATGTCATGTTCACCGTCTTGGACTTAAAAATAAATGCCATTTTTGCAATCAACGTCCCAATAAACCTCAATAACGACACCCATATCGATTTTTAGGCTTACTTACCCCATTTCACCCCCTAAGGGGTTGATTTTCGGAAAATCACGAAATACGTGTTTGCTTATTTGTTTTTAGGAGTACTCCTACGAAGTTTCAAGTCGAAATGTCTATTTAATATTATTTTTCCATACAAAATTGGAACCCCCATTTTACCCCTTTAGGGGTTGAATTTCGAAATATCCTTCCTTATTCCTTGTATACATCATAAAGGGAACCTCTGTGCAAAATTTCAGCTTTCTAGGTCCAAGGGTTTGGGCTGGGCGTTGATGAGTCA
This sequence comes from Agriotes lineatus, assembly GCA_940337035.1. NCBI lineage: Eukaryota > Metazoa > Arthropoda > Insecta > Coleoptera > Elateridae > Agriotes > Agriotes lineatus. Next base: position 37,096 of record CALNHX010000124.1, read on the forward strand.
GTCAGTCAGGACTTTTAGAAATATATATAAGATAATACGAGTGAAAGTCTAATTACAGCGTACATAAATCAAACAAGTAGAGACACTCACTGTCGGTTCCTTTGATGTCAAAATACCGATTTTGATGACCTTGAACGGCTCCTGAGGGGTACTTCCCGATAGTACTAACAGATGGCGCCACTACTTTATCACATACATAGATATATAAGTACAAGATACGGCGTGCCGCTACTATAGTTGAACAAGACGTACCATCTATTTCTGTCACTCTCAATACGTGAATTACGTATAGCGCTATCCTTTAGAGAGGTACTTGGACTCGTCATTGAGAGAAATTCTGATAAAATACATTTAACTCGTGTTACATGGTGCCAGAGATAGTCTCTTTGGTCTCAAGATGCTACCAAATGTAGAAAAGAAGTAATCGTATAAAGAAACACAAATTAGAAAACATAACCTCAACAGTCAACACTTGATAACCTCACTCGATGAGAGGGTGTGCAACGCTAACGCCTTTGAGTTTTACGGTGGATAATAATAGCAATCAAAACCATGTAAACAACAGTTTAACTGGTAGGTCCGCTAACAAGTTAAATTTTCATGTAGCATCATTTTTCATGATAACTTTTTTAGGTCACCATGTCTAATCGTTTTAACTTGTCAGAGGCTGGCTGAAAGGAAATTAATGATCCTGATAAAAGAAGTTTGTCAATACTACGTTGCTCTGAGTTTGTCCTTTACAAGATGCACCATTTTGAAGAATGGTAGAAAATGACCTTTTGTGACTTCAAGAATGGTGTTTGAAGTGGCTGTTAGAGCTCAACGAACAAAAATGCTTGTTGCACATGGGATACCACAACCCTAGCTACATGTATTTTCTGTACAATGTGCTTATACAGGCGGTTTATCAACAAAAAGATCTTGGGGTCACCTTGTCGTCGGATTTTAAATGGGAGTAGCACCTACCTAGTTTCGATCGCTTTTAAAAACGTCTCCTCAACTTTTAGCGAAAATTTATAAAACCTATATTCGGCCAATTTTGGAGTATGCGGCCTGCTTTTGGAAGCCTTACCTTGCTAAAGACATTCATGCTCTTGAACTCACCCAGTGACGTATCACCAAGTTATCGCCAACTATTTGAAAACTGCCATATGAACAGAGGCTGCAGGTATTGGGGCTATCATCGATTTCTGAAAGACATTTAAGAGGTGACCTAATAGAAACATATAAAATCCTCCACGGTTACTAAACTGTAGTCATTGAAGGGTTCGTGATTAGTGTGAATGTGCAGTTGCGTGGCCACGAATTCAAGCTAGTACCTGAAAGATTTAATAAAATGTGTCGACAGTTTTGTTTATTCAACAGAATTTTTTGAGATTGGAACGCTCTTCCCGAGTCAGTTGTCTGTGCGCCTTTAGTAAACGCCTTGGACAAATTGAGTGGTTAATTTAAGTTAAGTTAATAGCTGTAGTTGTATAATTTCATTCTGTAAAATTTTCAAGTTTGCAAGTGTTGCAAGTAGAATTCTTGATCTTGTTATTTACTACATTATTATGTGCCTTCAATTTTAATTTTTAGTTAAGTTTAAATATCTTATTAGCTCTAGTTTTCGATTGATATGTTTTATCTGCTCAGCCGTCTAATATTATAAATAAATAAATAAAAAGGAAGCAGAACTTTGATACATGCAACAACGGGGAAAATGCAGAATCCGAGGCCAATATCCTTGCTATTGTTAATATTAATAATTATTTAATGTTGTTTCTCTACTAACCATAACCAAAATTATAAGGAAAAGAGTTAGCAGTGTAATTGGCCTCGGATTCTGCATTTTAGCCCAAAACAGCTGGTTATTAAATAAATAGCCGTGTTTATTTGATTGTGCATTATAAAAAAGACCCATTTTCAGAAAAAATTAGTAAGCATCTAGTATTTTTCATTTTTATGTGCCTTGCAAGGATTTGTTTGATGGAGTATGGTACTCGAGCCACCCGTGATTTGGTCTAAGCCAAAATTTAAAATTGGTAATTTTTTAAATTTCTATAGTAAAGTAGAGTCAACATGTGAAGAAGTACCTAGAAACGACACGTTAATAATAATAGGAGACTTCAATGCTAAGATTGGAAAGGAAGGGAACAATACAGAGGTAGCAGGAAAAGAAACCATTCACGAAATCACGAATGACAATGGAACAAGACTATGCACCCTAGCTGCAATGACACGAAATTTATACATAAAAAAGAACACAAAATCACCTGGATGATACCCGGGAAAACATATGGGAACCAAATAGATCGCGTACTACTCTCAAGAAAATGGACAAGTATTCTACACGTATGTTAAATAATATGAGAATAAATCTTTTGCTTCTAATAATGTACAGTCCTCAATATCATTCTTTTCATCACTAAGAACTTCGATATCAATCATATCTTCCTGCACCCCATTTGACAAGAACGCGCAACCAAATTTATATGGCTTGCTGGAGCTTGCACCTCAGTTGCGTGGTAATTAACAGTTATTATTTTTTTCCAACCTCCACACATCTGCATGAACTGCTGTTATTTCCCACATTCGAATTTGATGAAAAATATTATGAGACTGTGGACGAGCAGCTGAAGAAGCAAAAGGAAACATTAACCTCAACTTTACAGTTCATAATTCATTCAGAAGTTAGGTGCCTTGAAAAACTGTACGGAATCAATTCTTTTTGAAGCTTGGATAGGGAACTTTTTCGATATTCATTCCTTTCCTAATGCTATGAGGGATATGAATATCAATAAAAAAAACTGAAATAATTTTTTAAAGAAGGTTTTAATTAAACAAACTACCTATCTACTTAACACACCGGTGAAAAGATAGGTCTTTGCTTGAAGAATTACAAGAAATAGAACAAATTATGCACATTCTCCTTGCTAAAGTTCAATTTTCGAAGAATAAACTGTGAAATTGAATGACACATCTGACTTTACATTTCAAAACTTCAAAATTAAGCGTACGAAACATTGTATGAAATACGTCTAAAGAGAGAGAGAAATAAAGTGATACAGGTTAGAATGAAATGGGGGAAGGTACCGTGCTCTGTGATATGTTATTTTAAGATCCGACGTACGTTTACATGTAGTGAACGTATCCTGTACTAATATATCCATGTTATTAAGAATATTTATTTTTGGCACTACTAGTATGTTGAAATCTGCAGTATGATAGGTGGTTGCCACTACACGATAACAGATGGCACTTTCGCATTGCTTATTTGAAATTGCAACTTGAGAATTACTTGGGCCTGGAGACACAAGTTTGTTTTGCTGTCTGTGTTTACTAAACGATTTCTGCCTGTGCAGCAGTTTCGAACGCAATTTGAAACCAAACGAGCCTTCGGTGCGTGTGAATAGTGAATAAGTGTTGATTTTATTGGTAGCAGTGATGTTGCGTGGAAATATAAGTAAGTGATTTTTGTGTGTCATTAGTTGCTATAACATGATATTGTTAGAATTTTAGATTGGTTTGTATCATCAAATAAAATCACATACACACAAAGATTATTGACAGAAAATATTAGTTATGAAGGGCCCAATAAAACTGATGACATCACCAGTAATTATGGAAATTCTTTGTAAGTTGCTTAACAGGTATTAACTATTGAATAGAATCTATGTATGATCATTGTTGCAGTTTTAGGACTCCAAACCTGAAATTAAGGACATACGAAGCAGGAGTTAAGAAAGTTACAGGAAAAGGAATATGGCGTTATATCATCTCATCATCTTCGGAATATGGCCAGTAAGAGTACAACAAAGTATGTAAATTAATATTCTACTGTGATTTCTGATTTTAGAATTTGGAATGATCCATTAAGAGTGGAATGTGACACTACTCCAAAGCAACCTTGTCCGGTTACTGGAAACACAGTAGTAGAGTTGGGACCATATTCAACTAAACTGTGTAGGGCAATTTGGAAATCCTATTTATAAAAGCGAAAGGCAATTACGATTAACAGCATCAATGTTTGGAAGGATAATAAAGAGACGGCCACATAGGTACCCCTTGCTATAATGTTAAAAGTTGTTTGACCCAAAATAATTTTTACGCAGAAGCTACAGAGTATGGCATTTCCAAAGAGCAAGTTGCCATTGAACAATTTCAGCAGGAAACAAATCTAGTAGTGAAATCTGGCCTGTGGGTAGATTTAGATTATGGTTTCCTAGGAGCATCTTTTGATGGTAAATATTATTTTCCTATTCCCATTATTAAAGGACCCATGTTATAAATGTTGACTGAGTTTACCTACTCGAACCGGCACTCTTTTAGTTTACACCCCCACATACACCTGGTTTACGATTTTTGTATCTCGCTTAAATGTGGGGGTGTAAACTAAAATAATGTTTACGGGCACCTTATTTAGTTTACACCCCCACCTACACCTGGTTTACGATTTTTGTATTTCGTTTAAATGTGGGGGTGTAAAGTAAAATAAGGTTTACGGCAGATTATTTAGTTTACATCCCCACCTACACCTGGTTTACGATTTTTCTATTTTGCTTAAATGTGGGGGTGTAAACTAAAATAATGTTTTTGTAATACCTACTTGTTAAATATTTCTTTAAGGACTGTTTACTACTGCGTAAGCAACCTCTTTACGGCCCGGCCGTAAAAAGTGTCCGTAAAGACCACGGCCTGCTAAACTGTGTGCCAAACGTCAAAGTGACGTTTGTCACACAAATCCAGCAGCAAGCAAGCCTTCAACTCCACATAGAAGAAGGCGCAAAAAACTGCTATAACTCCTGAACATACGCTAAAATAACTTTGCTCATACAGAATCTTAACGTCTTTAGGAATATCTTCATCATTTTCTACAGATGTCATAAGTTACGAGCTGGTTACAACTTAAAACTGCTTACAACCATACACGAAATTGGAAATAACTGACATTTATAAACAACAGTTGCAACGTTCTACGCACTCTCAATCATTCTAAAATGTCATTACACAAACCTAGCGTTTTGATGAAAATAAATTAGAAAAATATAGATATGACCGAATTGTATGTAGGTATTACAAAAACTATTGTACAATTCACGTCCGTTAGGGCCTTTACTGCCTCGCCAGTATTATTCGACTCGCTCTTCGAGCTCGTCTCACAAATTCTCTGGCTCGGCAGTAAAGGCTATCCTAACGGACTTCTACTGTAAAATACTATTACGGGCAACTTATTTAGTGTACACCCCACTTTTTTCCATTGTTTTGTATTGAAGCATTATGATTTTAATTGCGAGATTAGGTTAGGTGAGTTTAGGTTAGGATAGGATATGATAGGATAGGTTAGGTTAGGTAAGGTACGTTGGCGTGTTGTGCCTGGTGTGCGCTCACGCCGGTAGGTGGCACTGGTGGTGGATTGGCTGGTTACATTCTCTTTGCAAATAGCAGAAGTTTATAAACGTGAATAATTTGTTTTACTTAATTTTCAATAAAAAGTTTTGGGTGTAAACTAATCTAGTTTAACATAAACTATAATTTAGTTTACACCCCCACATACAACTGATTTCTGATTTTTCTATTTAGCTTAAGTGTGGGGGTGTAAACTAAAAAAGTACCCATAGACTATAATTTAGTTTACACCCCCTAAATGTAGGGGTGTAAACTAAAAAAGTACCCTCGAACCATTTTATAGGCATCGTCGAACAAGATGCAATTTTGGAAGTCAAGTGCTTCTATTCCGCCCGTGATCTTGAAGCATTTGTTTAGAAAAGAAAGGACCGATAATACGTTTGAAAAGGAATCATTCATATTATTATCAAGTGAGTATCTATTCAAATAAGGAAATTAAAATGTTATTAAGCTTTTTTTAGGTACAAGGTCAAGAGGAAATTCTAGACCACTTTGGCTCAGGACGATGACCTCAATCACATTGTATTTACTGTCAATCTTTAAAAATGATGTTTTCAAAGCCTACCTGTTATTTTAATTTCATACAAGAGACGCGGTAAAGCATTTTTCATCATTTCAGGGGTGGACTTTTGTGTATAGGTAATTTGGGTTAAATCGGCTTATTTTGAGTTCTATGTGGACAGCAATAACGGAGTTGTATAAATATTGGTTGCAAAAAAAATTAAAAAGATCATAGACAATTTTATTAATTTCATTTAAGTAATGATAATGAAAATACTCCTCAAATGTTTAAAAATAAAAAGGGAACGGTTGTTTTATGATAAATTGTGCTCATTTGTAAAGCCAGGTATTTTTAAATTGTTCAATATGTTTATTGTAAACTCAGTGTATTTTAACTATTTTGTTAACATTGTTTTACACCCTGTTGGTTCTTTTTTGTAAATAAATGAGCAGTTATCTATCTACTTTGTCAATTATTATGTATCTAAATAAAATACAGTTATATAGGTACAACTTCAATGTCGGTTTGAATTCAGATACTATATCTCTTTGTTTCATATTGCTTGTATGTTTCCGATGAATCAGCGAAGAAGAATAAATCGGTAATTATAGGTTATATCCCGAGTACTATGAATTTAATCAATTAAAATTATGCAAAGCTGGTTGTTAGGGAAATTTAAGGTTGAGGGATTTTATTTTGAATTAATAACGAAAACATTTGCTCAAAAGTAATATTTTGCTAACATGTAGTTTTGCATAATTTTGATAAGATTGAATAATTGTATAAGCCGTTCACGATCTTTTTGGGTCAGGTGAGGCTATGACCATCTAGTAATTTTGTTGGCAGTACCTCTGTTGCAACTAAACTCCCTCATTGAAATTGACAATATTTGTGTGAGGTTAGGTTGTTTTCAGTTTAAGGTTATATTTTCTGAATAGGTACATTGTTGCCGGATATTCTCTAGTCTCCACATCGACTCGATTTCTTTTAAATGTGGTCTGTCCTTCTTAAATTGGAAGTAGCATCGTTTAGTGGAAATTTTTTGTTGCAACAAAATTATTTTGGGCATTTTGACTTTTCCTTTGACGGAAATTAAAATTATTTTTACACATTTGATAAATCATTTATTTTCTTACGAATATTAAAATATTAAATCTGGCAATGTGGTGCAAGAAAATGTCGAACAGACACTGACAGAAAAAAAAAGTTGCATCCGCTACATCATCGAATCAGTTAGTCCAACATGAAAAGAAAAAATCATAGCCAACTCTGTCCCAAAAAGGTCGTGAACGGCTTATATGAGGGGTACCTATATTTAAAGATTATTTCTTGAATGAGATTAAATTAAATCAAAATAGCATATTTACATTTTATTTTGAATATAGTTTCCTGAGTAAGGAATAGTAGGTATTAATTATTTTTGGTAAAGTTTGTACAATAGATGAAGCTATTTCAATTTTAGTAAACAATTCATGATTGTCAGGAAGATTCTGGTCTTGCATGTTCTCCCACAACAATTTCACCTTGAACCCCCAGTTTTTCAATACAGTAATAATATATTCCATTGATGCAGTCTGGTGCAAAGTATACTTTTTTTCTTCACAAATGCTGTGAATTGCCTCCATATTGATTTGTTAGTTGTACCTGTATTGACGGGGACACTATTTTTGATTGCTTTGTCGATTAATGAACTACAAAAAATCTTTACTGGTACTCATTGTGAATGGTGCGACGTTTTGCAATTTTCAGACTCGAAATGAATTTGTTTGCTAGTACGCAATACAAGAAGCACTGCGATGCTCAGTAATTCTAAAATATTTGTCAATGTAAACGTCAAAAACATCAGAAAATGAATTTCTACCAAGCAATATTTCAGAAAGTACCTAGTTCTGAAAGTCAAACTAGTGAAATACATCATACTCGATGCTACTATCACTTGGAAAGTGTTCTAGGCCAGATATGCCATTATCCTAATCAAAATTACCCTTTTCAAATTGGCGGGCTTTAATCGCCCCTAAGTTTTAGCAAGGATTTTGTTCACTATGTAATGCCATAAACAACAGAAAATCGGACTTTATGATTGGCCAGTTTAGGTATGAAGGAAATAATCAAGCAAAAAATGTAACAAATTATCAACTAGCTATTAGTAGGTTTAATTTTTACTTTTTACTATAAGCAGACATCTCCATTATGCCGACCCTTTTTTACAGTCCCGAAGGTGTCTGCTTATGAGAGATTTTACTGTATTACATAAAAAAATTCAAATCTTTATTGCAATTATTCCAGTTATTAAAAAAGATATGGGAAGTGTACATTTTTATGTAACCTGTATAGCTATCCATATAATAGCCAGCGCCATCTCAGTGGCAATAGCTGAAACGTTATATGCACAAAGGCATGTAGAGGTCATGGAGTTGTCAATAATTTGCCCAAAAATTCCATTTTCTCAATAAAGACTGTATAGATTGATTTCAAATTTTAGGTAATTGATGTGGTTAGCCTTCTAGTGGCAATAACAAATTATTATGTTTGTAGGTGATTTTTTTTTTTTTAATTTTTATTATTTCAGACGATGAGTTACTGTATTAAAACAATCCATTTCGCATTGAAACTTTGTTATTGCCATTATAGGTATTTCTTCATGGCTTTAGTGTTTCCTCCAAACTTAGATATTCATTTAAATTTAAAATAATGACATTATTAGAAAGGTCTGCTTTTCGCTTACGGCGCCATCTGTTATTAATCGTGTCTGACGGCCCCCTCTTAAGCAAAATTGCTGATACAGAACATCATCAATATGCTCGTGTATACATGGGACCAGAGTTGAACAATGCGCTCAAGATCCTCGTTAGTCCACAAGCACCAGAGGAAAGTTCTTATGCTCACATCAAAGCCAAACTAATAAGCCATTTCGATCAAGTTAAAAACAAATACGCCGAAAGTATTAAATTCCGTCAGATTGCCCAAGAGAAAGACGAAACTGTTGCCAATTTTGCTCTGCGTCTCAAGCAAGGTGCTGCGTACTGTGAGTATGGGGTATTTTTAGACCGAATGTTAATTGAACAAATGCTCCATGGGCTTGAATCACGTGATACTTGCGATGAAATTATTTCAAAAAAAACCAGAGACTTTCACTGCAGCGTACGAAATCGCACACTCCCTGGAGGCGACGCGTAACACGGCCGTGGCAGTAAAGACATCGGCTTCACTACTAGTTCCTGAGACTACAAATAAACTGGGCTATGCGCAACCCTATGTTAAAAGGGGACAGGTCAGCCGACGACAACGTCAGGAAGTAAACCAGCGAGAGACATCTAATTGCAATGGCTGCGGTGGTCGTCACCTTCGAAGACAGTGCAAGTTTCTAGATGCGGAATGCCACATATGTGGTAAAAGAGGCCACATTTCAAAGGTATGCAGATCCAAGACTTTGCAAATCATGGAAACACTCACACCTACACCACCGCCAGTGGATACTGTCGATTACATACAATATTTACGGAAAGTAAACGAGGGAAAAGCTATGACACTTCTTGACCGAAAGATGATCTCGGTGCAGATTGATGGGCGAAACCTGGAGATGGAATTAGACACCGGTGCTCCATGTGGTATCATCAGCGAAAAAACTTTGCGCAATATTAAGCCAAATTTTCAATTGCAGAAAACGGATAGACAATTTGCAAGTTACACACGACACAAAATCAGTTGTATCGGGCGCATACCTGTCAACGTCACCATCGGAAAAACTTCCCGTAAGTTGAACCTCTACGTCGTCCAAGGTGACTTTGACACTCTCTTCGGCAGAGAATGGATTAATCAGTTTACCCACGAAATTAATTTCGTCGCACTCTTCTCCTCATCAAATCAGGTCAATCTACTGACAACAGCAACTCCAAATCTGACCTTCAGGCAACAAGAACATCTTAACCAACTCCTCTTGCGGTACGAAGACGTGTTTGGCGAGATTGCAGGTAAACTCACCGGCCCACCTGCTACATTGCATCTAAAACCAGGCGCAGCACCCGTCTTTGCAAAGGCCAGGGAAATTCCTCTGGCCCTGCGGGACGTTTACGCTAAAGAAATTGATGCTAAAATTGCGTCGGGTTTTTATAAACGGGTAGATTACTCTGAATGGGCATCAACCACCCATGTCGTGGCAAAGAAAAATGGGAAAATTCGAATAACCGGAAACTACAAACCAACACTTAACCCAAGAATAATCATCGATGAACACCCTATTCCGAGAGCTGAGCACTTATTCAACCAAATGAAGGGTGCCACAATTTTTTGTCATCTTGACATTAGGGACGCTTACACACACTTGACGGTCGATGATGAATTCAGCGAAGCCTTAACATTAAATACGCCGACACACGGCCTCATCAGACCAACCAGAGCGGTATACGGCGCAGCAAATATTCCTGCTATCTGGCAACGCCGCATGGAAACCGTCTTGCAAGATATTCCAAATGTGCTAAATTTCTTCGATGACATCCTGATACATGCGGACAACTTTGACAACCTATTGACGACTCTCAAAACAACCTTGGAAAAGTTGCGATCACATGGCCTTCGCTTAAATCGCTCCAAGTGTGTCTTTGCTTCTCCTGCGGTCGAATTTTTGGGCCACAAAATAGACGCACAAGGAGTGCATAAGTCTGATAAACACATCAAAGCAGTAAGAGATGCTCCAAAGCCCACAACACCAGAAGAACTGCAACTTTTCTTAGGTAAAGCAACGTATTACAGTGCTTTTATTCCTGATCTATCCACCAAAGACAGGCCTCTGCGAGACATGCTGTTGAGGGAGTCTTTCACCTGGACGGCTGATGCCGAGAAAGCGTATGAAGATATTAAAAGCACACTGACCTCACCTCAGGTCTTAATGTCATACGACCCATCGCTACCACTTCTGTTGGCTACTGACGCTAGCAAAACGGGACTGGGCGCAGTTCTTTCGCATCGCTTGAATAACGGCAATGAGCGTCCAATTGCCTACGCAAGTCGAACGATGAGTGCAACGGAACAACGCTACCCACAGATCGACAAAGAAGCCTTAGCCATCGTCTGGGCCGTTCAAAAGTTCTTTTTGTACCTATACGCCCGTCACTGGACGCTAATAACGGACCACAAGCCACTGTCACAAATCTTGCACCCTGAGAAGTCATTACCAGTGCTGTGCATCAGCCGTATGGCAAATTATGCAGATTTTTTGGGAAATTTCGACTACAACGTTAATTTTAAAACAACAGAGGCGAACGCGAATGCCGACTACTGCTCTCGTGCTTCACTACCTGCCAATGTTCACCAAAATTATCGTCATCAAGAGAAGGAAGAAGAATACGACGCATTCGATCAATTCATTGTCGGACACATCAAGCAACTTCCAGTTAACAACCAATACATCGCTCAAGAAACGCGGAAAGATCCGCATCTTGGAAAAATTATGAGACTACTCGAATCGGGCCAGTGCCTCGCACGTGCGGGGTATAAAGCACCGGAAGTAAATTATAGGATAGCTGCTAATTGTCTCGTTTTTGAACATAGAGTTGTGATTCCGACAACGCTACGCAACGCAGTACTAACCGACCTTCACGCAGCACATCTAGGAATGGTAAAAATGAAAGGACTGGCACGATCGTTTGTCTTCTGGCCAGGTATCGATGCAGATATCGAGCGTACAGCAAGATCATGCAGCGACTGCGCCAAACACGCACATGCTCCACCAAAATTTCGAGAACACCATTGGGAATACCCCAAGGGACCATGGGAACGTATTCATATAGACTATGCCGGACCATTTGCAGGCACGATGCTACTCATCATTTCGGATGCTTACAGCAAGTGGCTTGAGGTGAAAGTTACCAACACAATGACGGCTAGTGCCACCATCTCTATTTTAGACGAACTGTTTGCTGCTTATGGGGTTCCCGTAACAGTGGTCTCGGATAACGGCACCAATTTCACCTCCGTCGAATTCAAGGCCTTCCTACAGGCAGTGGGGGTCAAATTCCATAAGCTAATAGCCCCGTACCATCCATCAACAAATGGTCAAGCCGAACGCAGCGTTCAAACTGTGAAGGATGCCATGAAAGCCATGGGAACAACAAGAAGTTCTCTACAACAGAATCTGAATGAATTTCTTCGGCAGTACAGAAAAGCACCGCATGCGACCACGAATCAGTCACCGTCTCAACTTTTCCTGGGACGCTCACTCCGTACACGATTGGACCTCGTCAGACCAGATGATTTATATACCAGGATGACTGAAAAACAATATGTTACATTCCAGCCAACGTTTCGCACGTTCCAATCAGATCAATCAGTGTTATTTATGTCAGGTAATCCTCGCATGGACAAATGGGTTCCCGGAACCATCCTTGCTCGCATAGGGGATCTCCACTACGAAATTGAGTACCTGGGAAAACGATATAAGCGACACATTGATCAAATACGAAGAAGCGGAAACGTCGTACATTACCAGCGACGCCACGCAGATCACTCAGGCAGAAGAAACCAAGGGCCATCTTCTCACCCTCGTAAGGGAAGAAATGTTATGTTTAAATACATCCAGCCATGTTTTGTAATTACTAGTTTTTGTTTTCTGACAGTATTTTTATTCTGATTGTCAAATGTGAATTCTATTTTGAATAATTAATAAAAAACTACAAACCATAACTAATTAAAAAGATTGTGAACATGTGAGATACAACACCAACCCGTTTCCAACAATCGCAACCAAGTACACAAGCAAGAAATGTATTTGCACCCCAAAATCGTGCTCAACCACGTCCCACGCCAATGGACACCTCATCAGGCGCTACGAGACGAACAACCAATTTGCCTCAACGATTTAATTCATCAAACACCCAGCGTTTTACTCCACCAAGACAATTTATTTAACAGTCAAATCAACCCCGAAATTTTATATCCAAGGAACTTCACTACCAAGAGGAACCAGAAGACATCATCGATACACCATTTAAAACAGATCAATATCTACAGCAAGAATTTGAAGACTTAGAAAATGAGCAGTACGAGTACGAAGAACAAAATTACCAACAACCCGAATTAATTCAAATTAATAATCAACTATCATCACACCTACCATGCATATACATCCCACAGCTAAAAGCGAATTTTCTCATAGATACTGGAGCTTCTAGGCCGCTAGTTAAACCAGAAATAGCTCAGAAATATTTTCTAGAATTAATTGAACCCCAAATTTTTCAAATACAAACTGCACATCAGACGTCAACACATAATGAAGTTGCTGTAATTCAATTACCAGCCATCTTTAAGACAAACAAAGTTCACAAATTTCACCTATTTGATTTCGACCCCAAATACGACGGTCTTATAGGAACCGATTTATTAAAGAAGTTAAAAGCCAGAATCGATTTCACAAACAACACTTTAGAAACCGAAAAGGCCCAAATTCCATTATATTCTATCGAAGACAGGAACCCAGATCTGAACTACCATATTACAATCGAAGGAAGAACTGAAAAGGTAATTAAGATTCCAGTTACGAAAAACATCAAGCAAGGAATAATCCAACACCAAAAAATTAGTGATAATGTAGAGATACCAGCATCCTACGTTAATGTAAATAATTATCAAGCAATAACTACTAATATTAATAGCAGTGACGAAGAAAATACGTTTATTATGACTCAACCCCTACATATCGAAATGATCGAAGAAAATCCGAAGCCAGATACATTATATTACCAATCCGAACCAGTAAACAAAAATCTCAAACAAATCCAACTAACAAATTTACAACAATTACGACTAGAGGAATTTGACTACGATGTGATTTACAAAAAAGGAAAATCCAATACGAACGCAGACGCATTATCTAGAATAAAAATTAATCCAATTGATACGCAATCTATGCAAGTCGAAGTACACTCAGAATTAGACCAACTACTAGACGAAATAAGTCACAGACAAGATGATTTACAAACACCAGAACCGATCTTACAACCACCAACAATGCGATCATTAACACCAGATGTAATTCCACTTGACCCTATAACTAGCCCTATGAACGAACATTTACCTGAAGATCCGATTCGAAGCCTTGAAAAACTAATCGAAAATGTACCTGACAGATTTAACGAAGATTTAACACCAACTGTTCATTCACAAGATGATTCAGCACCCAGCATCCCAATATGCGAAAATGCTTTAGCTTGTAAGAAAAACCAAATCATAATAACAATCGTTCATGGAAAATCTACGAAACCAAAAATCGAAAAGAAAGAGAAAAATTCCATAATTACAGCTCATCTAGGAGATCAAGACCTAAAACACAGCATACTACAATTTTTTAAAAATTATTGTTTACCGAATAAAACGTATTACTGTTCGTTCCCGAACGACGAACTTTATAACTTAGCATGCGAAATCATTACAACCCATTTTGCGCAAAACCGCATATCACTTTATAAATGTACTAAAAGAGTTTTACACGTTATAAACGAAGAAGACCGACTAGAAATAATTGCTAACCAACACGAAGGAAAAACAAACCACCGTGGAATCTTTGCAACCTGTACGGCAATAAAAAGAAAATACTATTGGGAAAAACTTGACCAAGACGTTACCGATTTTATCAACAAATGCATATGTCGAAAAGCGAAATATGAACGTCACCCCACAAAGACACCCTTGAATATCACCGAAACACCGAATAGACCATTTGAGCATTTGCATATGGACACATTTCAAATCGAAAGGAATTTATTTCTAACAATCATCGATTCATTTTCAAGATTTTGTCAAGCTTATCATCTAACCTCGAAAAACGGAATCGAAGTAGCTGAAAATCTGATAAATTTCATATCCCAACATGGTTCGCCAACATTGATCACAATGGATGGAGGTTCAGAACTTATTAATGAAGTGGTTAAAGACCTTTTGGAACTTCACAAAATTAAAATCCACATTACTACACCAAAATCTAACTCTTTAATTGAAAGAATCCACTCGACATTGATAAAAAATTATAGAATAATTAAGAATACAAGTAATAAGGAAACCCCCAAACAAATAATAACGTACGCAATCATCGGATACAACAACACGATTCACTCTGCTACGAAATTCACACCCCTTGAACTAGTTTATGGACATACTGCAACTAGAGATCCGTTTGATCTTCAATTGAACAGTAAATTTTACGAAGAATACGTAACCACTCACAAGACTAAATTGACTTCTTTGTACAAATCACTAAAAGAAGCCATGCATAAGAACAAGGAAAATCTAATTAATAAACAAAATCAAAACATCAGAGCACACAACTACAAAGTAGGAGACGAAGTTTTAATAAAAACCGACCAACGAAACAAATCAGCCAATAAATATGAAGGACCCTATGTAATAAAGGAAATTACGGATAGGAACATAGTAACCCTAGTCAACCCACAAAACAACAAAGAAAATAAAAGACATGTAGATGCCCTAAGTCACCCAATTGTTTCATGTGCCTCTGCACTCAATACGTCATCAACATCGAACGCCCAGAAATAACGAAAATTATCGACAACCCCGGACTATTTCCTCACAAACTAGGAAATGCCAAGAACACCATGGATAAATGGACATTAATCAAGAATGTTGATTGCAGTCCGATAATCAACGAATACAACTTATTAAAACAAAATATTGTAGAAGTAGATACTATATTTAAGAAACATGTTAATGGAGCCGCTTATGCTAAAGAATTTACCAATTATTATTCGCTTATAAATGCTACGTTAGTTGAAGTAAATAGGAAAATACGTCGACTATTTCCCAATCGACAGAAGAGAGGAGCAATCGACGGTTTAGGAAGCTTAGTTAAACTTATAACAGGAAATTTAGATGCTACAGATGGACAAAAATATGAAAAATCTATCGAAGAACTTCAAAAGGAGCAAGAACGCCAAAAACAAGCACTCGTTAAACAAATATCGCTCACAGAACAAATTTTAGATAAAGTCAACAAATCCATAAACGTTTTGCAAACCAATCAATATTTATTGAAGTCGCGCATTCTACAAATTGAAGCCCAAGTAAAGGAGAATACAATACACAAAGCTGAAATGTACTCATTAATCAACATGCACACAATATTCCTGCAATTCACTGCAATTTCAAATTTAATATTGCATATAACTAACACCCTGGAAGAAGCTGTTACTTTTTCCAAATTGGAAACTTTTCACCCTTCAATCATGGATCCAGAGGACTTAGAAGCAAACCTGAAGTTTATAAAAGATAAAATAAATAATTTGGAACTACCTTTCGAACCAACCAAAGAAAATTCATTACTATTCGAGAAAATACTAACCGTTAAAGCCTATCAAACAAATACTAGATTAGTATTTATCATAGAAGTACCTCTAACAGGGACAACGAAATATGACTATTACCATCTGTATCCATTGCCAATGAAAATCGACCAGCGATACCAAGCGGTGTTACCACAGAATAAATACCTATTATTTTCGGAATCTAATTATATCTCTACTAATGAACGTTGCGAGCAAATTCAAAAAACTGATTTTATTTGTAACATTCCAGAGCGAATGAGTTTCGAAAACACCTTATGTGAAGCGCAACTGCTCTCATTTTCAAGAACTAATAATTGTAAACCTAAAATGTTTTCCCTAGAAAATTATAAAATTCAAAAAATAGATCGTGACTTATGGATTATTGTAACAACCTCTGAGTTGATAACCAAACTAAATTGTAATTACGATCACAAGAAAATACCATTGTTAGGCACATATACCGTTCAATTAGGTACCTGTAAATTGTGAAATGCAGATCGATGGTAAAATATTAAAAACCAGTCAAAATTCAAATCCAATATACGAAATGGTTCATTTACCAATGCTTAACCAAACAATTAATCAACCAACTGTTAATAATATTGAATTTCCAAAATTGCATTTAGAAAACATCGACCTGGATGACATACAACAGCTTAGGGAAAAATTAAGAAAATTACCCGGTGAACTTGTGACCACCAATACTTATGCACATTAATTATTATTTTAGCTCTAATATTGTTTGCCATATTTGTATTATATAAGTACGATTTGTTGCCTAAAATCTGCAAAAGAATTAAATCAGAAATCAATAATGAACCTTTACAACCAATAGAAATATTGCCCTGAAAAATAGGTGGAAAATGTGATTTCCCCCAATTTTTCAACTTAGGATGGGAGGAATTATGTTACGTTCCCAGATAGATAATAAGAACATTAGTTATGATAAGATAATGCAGTCGCGTATTACATATCATTGCATTCCCGAGGGACACAAGTGTTATCTTATCTTTGCTGATGCAGCTTAGGTAACCTGCTCGACTACATCGCAGGATGAAGTTAGTTGTAATTTGGAATCTGTAGCTTTCACATGTATTTTATAATTATAAACTCCGTCTGTGTATTGATATTAAATAATTTTTTTTATATCAATCACAGTTCGTAAATTTAATTCCTGCTAACCTCGAATTTGACATAGACTTACAGTCTTGCGAATTTCAAGTAAAATTTTAGACATAACCAAGGCGGTCTATGTTGTTCCAGGCCATGACCTGGCTTTGTTACCAAATTGTGTACTACGCCATTTCAAGACACTCTTTGTTTATTTGAAATATATTTGACATTAAAAACTAATAGGTATATAACTTATAAGTTACAAAAATGCTTTTGGAGTGTTGCGTCTCAAGCTCCAAATCAACTTATGCTTCATCATTTGCTCCATATGTTAGCGTATTCAAGTTTCCATCTAATGGCACAAAAATGGAAAGATGTGCATTTAGAGAACTGGCGGATTGGAAAGGCTAGTGTTGTGTGTGAAAAGTACTTTAGAAGAGCGGATATAAAGGTAATAAGATGAAGAGACTTATTCCGACTGCAATATCACTAGCTTCCAGGCAAGTTATTTTGAAGAAATTGCTGTTTTAGATAAAGTCAAAATTAGTAGAGATTTACTTGCAATGGATAATTAAGTACCTACTCATTAGGAATTGTTTTTAAATCGAATATTACGGTGAAGTGACGTACTACGATGTAAATAGCAGTGATTTTATAGATTTTTTCAACTGGCAAGTATTACAATGACAGAAGCAGTGCACTGACAGATTGTTCATTTAGTGACCAAAACTACAGGTCACAGAAACTAAATGGACTCTCAAGGTAGGTCATGAAAGGCGCTGTAATCATAATTGATAAATTGGCAATATGTGGAAAGTTGTCAAACATACAAAGTTTGGTTACATTTTAAATGACAAGTAATCAGTAACGGTGGGTAGAGGGATTTCATTTGCGCAGTGACTAACGTCACAGATTTAAAGTGTGAAAATTGGTGTTGCTGGGATAGAAGGTTTAGGAGAGCTTGGTTGTTCAACTTAACACCATTATTTCCGCAATCCTTTCCCTCCATTCTATTGTACCGGGTGGCCATAAATATCTGATATCACATTACCTTTGGAATCAACACCGCTTTATTAAAGTGATGAATCCAATTAAACTAAATGTCATTAATGTCATCACAACTAAAATTCCTATCTGTCAAAAATTATTACAGATTGCAATAAGTAATGAAGTTAGGACAGGAGACTTTTATAATCGAGTCGTAAGCTAAACTGCAGAATCCTGGGCACATTCCCCTTCTCTTATTGCATTTTATTACATTACATAGGTACCAATACTTATGGTAGGTAATTGAAATATAATGCTAACCAACATTTATAAGTAGCTAATTCCATGGCTACCGGGATCTCAGATATTTATGGCCACCCGGTATCAGTTAGTTGGCTTGGGTTGTTGTTTAGGCTTATGTCAAATGTACGTGGAATTAAATAGACATTTAATCCGATTTTCCCGCATGTTTTATTGAATATATCACAACATGGTGGCAGCGGTGCTCCAATATTATGAATAGTTCCACTAGAAGCATAACTGCTCCTGACTGCTTTAATTGTCAAGCTCCCGAATCATGGCCAAAATGGTTGAAAAGATTTCAACGATATCTAACTGTATCGGGTTTTGGTTTGAAAACCGAATCAGAAAAGATAGATTTGTTGCTGTATTTAATGGGTGGTGAGTCAGAAGATATTTTATTAAGAATTGGTACACTTCCAAAGAAATTTGAAGATGGGGTTACTAAGTTTAATAACCATTATCAACCTAAGCGTAATATTATATTTGAGAGATTCAAACTCAAGATATCAGATGTTAGGTGAACCTATAGATAAATTTATAACATCATTGCACTCATTTGCTGAAAATTGTGATTACGAATGTTTAAAGGAAGATCTATTTCGAGACAGAATTGTAGTAGGTATGTCGGACATCAAGACTAGTGAAAGGTTGCAACTTTTAAGCGATCTTACTTTAAATAAGGCTATATTGATAGCAGAGCAAGCTGAAACTCAAATGAAGCAAAATGAAATTCTTAGACAAGGAGACAGAGACAGAAAGGAAGATTTATCCGTCACAAAAGTGTCAGAATATACTCAGACGAAAAGCAGTTTTGCAAGAAGACCTAAAGAAAGGATTGCTTCAGATACAACTACATTCAATTCAAATAGAAATGAGAGATGTTTATACTGTGGGTTTTCTCCGCATGATAGATCAAGATGTCCTGCAAGATCATCAGTTTGTAGAAAATGTTCTTCTAGAGGTCCCTGGGAAAGGGTTTGTTTGAGACAAGACAGATTAATTAAGTAGATGGATTCTGAAGATCAATGCGAGGTAGATAGACTTTCTCTAGGAAAGCTAGATCATTCTCAGAACACACCAGCCTGGTATGTAACAGTGACGGTAGATGATAAATTCAAAACTAAATGCCTAGTTGACACTGGAGCGAATGTTGTTTTCCTCCACATAATATTAATCAGTATTTCTTAAAAAGTAATGTTTTAGGTACATGTAATCAATATATTTTTGGTCCTGACGGAAAACAATTAAATGTTTTAGGGAAACTAAATTGTAATATTAAATACAAGAATAACTCAGGTAGATTTGATATTTACATAATTAAAAATCTAAAATCACCAATTTTGAGCAGATATGCTTTAAAACAGTTACAAATTGTACATTTTTCTGATCCTATGGTTAGTTTTGTTGGTAATAATAATTTGAATATCAAAGATATTGAAAAAGTATATCCACAAATTTTTAATGAGATTGGGGAATTTAAGGGTGAAATGTCCATAAAACTTAAAGAAGATGCAGTTCCATATGTTCAGTCAGTACCTCGTTCAGTACCAATACCATTGTTAGAGAATTTAAAGAAATAATTAGAGAAGTTAATTAATCTCGATATTATCGAACCAGTAGATTTTCACACAGAATGGGTCTCTCCAATTGTTTTTGTAGGTAAGAAATATGGCGGTATAAGACTTTGTTGTGATTATACTAAGCTTAATAAAAGCGTTTGTCGTGCTTACTATCCAATGCGTGGTGTAGAATCGTCTTTGTCGTTGTTAAAAGGTGCAAATGTTTTTTCAAAGCTGGATACTACCTCAGGGTTTCATCAAATTAAATTAGATAGAGCAAGTCAGTTGTTAACAACGTTTATTACGCCTTTTGGGAGGTTTCTTTATGAAAGACTACCATTTGGAATTTCTTGTGCGTCTGAATATTTTCAGGGAAAATTTTCGAAGATTTTAGCAGGAATAGAAGGAGTGGTAGTTCATATGGATGATGTATTCGTTTTTGCTAAAAACGATATTGAACATGATCGAATTTTGCATCAAGTACTTTCGAGAATTCATGCTGAGGGTATAACATTAAATAAAGACAAATGTCTGTTTAAAGTGAAAACGGTTTCTTATCTTGGGCATGTTTTAAATGAGAATGGCGTTTCAATAGACGAGAAACGCATCGAAGCTATTAAAAAATTTCCAACACCGACCAATAAAACTGAAGTTCTTAGATTATTAGGTATGATTAATTTTGCAGGTAGATTTATTACGAATAAATCTCAAATTTTAGAACCTCTTACTTCTCTTTTTAAAAAATGATATTCAAGTTATTTGGGGACCTTCGCAGGAAAAGGCATTCAACACAATACAAACACTTTTACAGGAAGCACCATGTCTTTCTTATTATGATTTTAATAAGCAGATTATTGTCAGCTGTGATAGTTCTTCATATGGTCTAGGTGGGGTTCTAATGCAGGTTGCTTCTAGATCGTTAAGTTCTACAGAAAAAATATTTGCCCAAATCGAAAAGGAAACGCTTGCAGTTACATGGGCAGCAGAAAAATTTTCTGAATTTAATACCGGATTACCTAAAGTAATTTTTGAGACAGATCATAAACCACTTTTACAATTTTTACAAACCAAAAATTTAGATGCACTGTCGCCTAGATTGCAAAGGTTTCGAATGAGATTAATGCGATACTCTTCTGAAATTATATATACTCCAGGGAAAGATCTCGTAGTAGCTGATACTCTCTCGAGAAGTTCTTTAAAAAATTCTATTCCAGAAAATTATGAATTATTTTCTGAAGTAGAAAGTCATTTGAATGTTATAGTAGGAGCTTTACCAGTAAAAGATCGTTTTCTTGATAAAATAATTCTAGAACAATCTCGTGATCCTATTTGTTTGAAACTTTATGGATATGCTACATTTCAGTGGCCTTCAAAATCGAATTGTCCTATCGAAATGTTGCCATATCTTCAGTACAAGAATGATATTCGTGTAAAGGAAAACTTACTGTTAAAAGGCTCTCGCATAGTCATACCTTCAATATTACAAAAAGAATGTTTAGATTTTATACATACGGGTCATCTGGGTATTACAAAATGCAGAGAAAGAGCAAAAGCTTCTACCTGGTGGATAGGTTTATCATCTCATATAGAACAATTAGTAAGGAATTGTTCAATTTGCATAGAAGAACGTGTCAATATAAAAGAACCTTTTGTCAAAGATAAAATACCTCCTCGACCATGGATGAAAATAGGTATCGATTATTTTAAACATAAATATTGGTATGTAATAATTACAGACTATTATTCGCGTTATTTTGAAATTTTCAAAATGAGAGATTTGTCTGAAACCGCTCTCATAGAGAAATGTAAAGAAGTGTTTAGTAGGTTTGGTATTCCGGAGATAATTCGATCGGATGGGGGTCCTCAGTTCAGATCTGGATTTAAAAACTTTGCAAATGAGTAAAATTTCTTTCATATAACTAGTAGCCCTTACTTTCCACAATCTAATGGGTGTGTTGAAGCAACTGTTAAAATTGCTAAAAATTTGTTAAAAAAGAATAAAGATATATTCCGAGCCCTTTTAGCATATCGTTCAACATCATTGGAATGTGGTTTTAGTCCAGCAGAACTAATTATGGGAAGGAAATTAAGAACTAATTTACCAGTTTTGCTAAGTGTATTAAATGCGCCTGTGAATACTGAGTCATTCTTTCAAACTGAATTAAAGAGAAAAAATAAACAAGAAAATTTATTTAATAATAGACACAATAGGAAAGAATTGACACTGTTAAAAATTGGTGATTTTGTATGGATTTCAGACATAAAACAGTATGGTAAAGTGGTAGAAATATACAAAGAACCACGTTTGTATATTGTAAAAACAAATAAAGGATATTATTAGTTGTAATATAACAAGTGGAATGATTATTATCGATGATTTTTTTCCGAGTTAAAACCGGAACCTAAATTTAACGAGTGCGTAGCACGAGTTAAATTTGCTGTTTCGGTTTTAACGAGTAAAAAATTATCGATTATTAATCATTACACGAATTATATTTGGAAAGAGAATATATTGAATGAAATGCAAAATATCAAATATTTATTTTTTGTTCTTAGGTTGGCACTGTTAATGTTGGTTACCCTGCTGTCAATTTTAAGTCTATGTCAAATTCGAGGTTAGCAGGTTAGATTTTCCGTCAGTTTCGACACAAACTGACACAGAACCTAACCTAACCAACAATTACGGAAATAAATTACTACCGCTGTGATAATGTGTAACTAGGCATTTGCATGCCCCTCATTGGTTGAAATTGCGTCACGTGATACATGAATTATATTCTCACTTATAATTACACGAGAGCTTTTTTTTGTCGAAATAAACTTGACATTTTAATGAGAATATCCTGCTTGGCAATTTAACGAAAAAAACTGGCTCCGAAAAAATTACGAGTCCGAAGGACAGGTAATTTTTTCTCGCAGTTTTTTGAGTTGAATTGCCTAAAAGCAAGGAAACTCGAATTATAAATGTTAAGTTTATTTCGATAAAGAAAAAAGCTTGAGTGTAATTCGGTACGACAATTTAATGAATACATATTTAATTTACATATTAGGTAATTTAGAAGTCACTAAATTAACAAACAAGGCAACTATTATTTTAGAATTAGACCGTTTTATAAGTTAGGTTCCGTTTTGTCACTGGAAAAGTTTGGGCTAACTTTTGCCGCTGTCATAGTGACAAAAAATCCGCGGCTTATGGGATTTTTAGTGTATGCATTAAATTGTCGTTGAAATAGGTGGCATTTGATAGAGGCGCCTTATCGCAGTAAAACCGACAATAACATTGATATACATGCGCCTGATATTTTGGAAAGTTTTGAAAATTCTGAAACAGCTACTTCTCAGGATGAACGAGCTTTGGATAGTAATATCCCTAAAAATGATTTAAGAGAAAATACTGAGAGGTTAGTGGATTCAGAAGCATCGGTTAATAGACCAATGCGAAATAGAAAACGACCAAAGTATTTACTGGATTATGTTTAATTATTAATCTATGGTTAAGTTTCATAATTTTATAAAAAAAGGATGTTGTATCAGTTAGTTGGCTTGGGTTGTTTAGGCTTATGTCAAATGTACGTGGAATTAAATAGACGTTTAATCCTATTTCCCCGCATGTTTTATTGATTATTCAACACTATAACATATAAGCCAATCACATTGCAAACATTTGCTTTTTTCAACCAATAACAGCAGTATATCACTGAATATTGGGCACCATGCAAAATATTCACAAAACAATGTACGTACTCAAAAAATAAATAGGCTTGTTGCGAAGTATCGCTTAGCAACGATGTTCTGTCCTTAGTGATATCGCTAGGTTATACGTAGCACTAAACCCCAACAAACGGTGTGGCTTGTTTTAAAAATTTTAAAATGCTGTGTTTTGGAAGTATTTCGCTGAATTTAATTGAAAATGAATAATTATATTAATTGTTGGATTATTTTTCAATAACATTAATCGTTATGTATTAATATTGTTAAATAGTCGTCCCAAATACCACTCGAAGTGGATATATATTTTTTAAATATTTTGCCATTTACATAGAAATTATTGCAAATTTCACTCAACAAAATCACATTTAAATGTCATTCGCCTTCGGCTCGTGACATTTTTGATGTGATTTTGTATCGTGGAATTTAAACGCAATAATTTACATGGAAACGACAAAATATTTGTCAAAAATATATCCACTTCTTGTGGTATTACCCTTGAATATATCACAACACATTCAAGAACTGATAATTCACCATACCGCAATGTTGCGTACGCCCCTGATTTATTGTGTCATTTAGCTTAAACAAGGTTAACAATTTAATGTCAATATGATAGATGTAAAAATGTTACCAATACGAAATTCTAACATTAGTTCCGATTTTCACCGCGTCTCAATCTAGATTCTGTAACCTGTATTAATTTTTTGCTAAAGGTAAGCGCAGCCATGTTGCCAGATTGTGGTAGGCCATTCCAAACGTCACTTTATAGGCCCAGCAGTGTCATAGTCTGGAACAATATAGACCGCCTTGATATAACTCAGTCAGTTATTGCTAATGGGAGTAAACATGGCGGCGATGGCGGCATTTTCTCGAATCAAAGAATCGCGGTACTCTCCTATATGTATCTACTGGTTCTGATAGGGAATAGAGTACCTATATAAGATCTACTTATTATATCTTCTTCTGTGGGTGCCTCATCCGTTCCGGACATTGGCTATAACCATGACAATTCTTACTTTATTGGCAGTGAGACCAAACAGTTCTGATGATGTTAACCCGAACCAGTCTCTAAGATTCCTCATCCAAGAATGGCGTCTTCTTCCTGGACCTCTTTTTGCCTCGAGTTTTCCTTGCAGGATCAGCTGTAGCAGACGGTATTTGCTGTTGCTCGTGACGTGTCCAAGGGTCTCCAGTTTGCGTGATTTTATTGTAAACATGATTTCTTTTTCTTTTTGTACTCGTCTCAGCACTTCCTCATTTGTTACAAGGTCTGTATACGAGATCCTGAGTATCCGTCTGTACATCCACATTTCGAAGGCGTTCACTCTGTCGGTTATTTCTTTGTTTATAGTCCAAGTTTCCGCACAGTAGAGGAGGACAGAAAATACATAACATTTTAGCATTCTTATTTTAAGAGTTAAGGGTAGGTCTCTGGATAGAAATAGTTGTTTCATGCTTGTAAAGGCCGTTCGTGCCTTCTCTATACGACATCGCACTTCACCTCTGTAGTCACAGTTCTCATAGACAGTTGTTCCCAAGTAGTTGTATGTGCGTACTCGTTCTATGATCTGTCCGTCAACTCTTAAAACTCCCGGGTTATTTCCTGACTTCGATATAACCATATATTTTGTCTTCGAGATGTTTAGGCTCAGTCCGTATTGTTCAGAATGTTGTTTTACTCTCGATAGCAGTTGTTGCAAATCTTCCAAAGAGTTGGCCATGATGACAGCATCATCAGAAAATCGTATGTTGTTGATATATTCGCCCTTAATTTTTATTCCCGGTTGATCTGCTAGGGCTTCCTGAAATATCCTTTCTGAGTAAAGGTTGAACAATGTTGGGGAGAGAATGCATCCCTGCCGTACACCCTTACGGATTTCTATCTCATTTAACAAGCTGTTGTCAATTTTAACTTTTGCAGTCTGATTCCAATAAAGGTTAGCAATGACTTTCTCATCAACAGTTGTTGTTCTTATGATTTCTATTAACTTCTCATGCTTTACACTGTCAAAAGCCTTGTTGAAATCAATGAAACAGATGTGTGCATCATAACTCATGTCTCTACATCTTTGAATTAAAGCTTGTATTGAAAATACGGCCTCTCGCGTTCCTAGGGCATTTCTGAACCCAAACTGAGTTTCTGCTATGTTTTCTTCACTTTTTTTATATATCCGAAGGTGTATGATTTTCAAGAATATTTTAGTTATATGATTTATGAGGCTTACTAGGCGGTGATCATTGCAGGTTTTAGATGTTGCTTTCTTTGGTAAGGTAAGGAAGGTTGAAGTTAACCATTTTTGTAGTACACTTCCGGTGTTATAGTTGTGGTTGAATAATTTGACAACTATTTCTAGAAATTCATTGGGATCGCTTAGCAGTTTATAGATTTCTGCACATATATTGTCGGGCCCAGGTGCTTTGTGGTTAGTCATTGATTTGATTGCATGTTCCACCTCCTCTTTTTGTATTGGAGGGCCACTGTATGCCTCGAGGTTGTTGATTACGCTACGCGTCTCAACATTAAAAAGTTCTTTTTTTGTATTCGCTCCCCAAACTGGTTACTTTGGAAACTGTCTAGGATCCTCAAAATGGCCATTTAGAGGCCTTGTACTTAAAGTCGTCATGGCAACATTTTAGCGGACTCAAACATTAGTTGCCATAACGACTTTAAGTACAAGGCCTCTAAATGGCCATTTTGAGGATCCTAGACAGTTTCCAAAGTAACCAGTTTGGGGAGCGAAAAATACATTTTCGCGCGGCCTCCTAATATAATGCCGCGTTAATGGTAATTGAAACTTCATATTATAATGTTTGGAGAGCTAATACAAAAAAACGTTGTATGCAACACGTTCTCAAATGGCTTTAGAGGACTCATCTTCATATTACTGACTCGGCTGCGCTTCGCTCCGCCTCGTCCGGAAACATTACGACTCGTCCCCTAAAGCCTTGCTTTGAGGACTAGTTACATAAAGTACTATTATGTATTTGCTCCATAATTCCATTTTCCTGTCGGTTTCAGAGGTTAGTTTTCCATCGGAATCAATCAGTGTAGTCAATTTTTGTTTTTTTGTAGCTGTCATTTCTTTTATTTTCTTGTGGATGTTGGTAGTGTCATATTTTCGCTCGAGCTCTTCTATTTCTGCGCATTTATTGTTAATCCAGCCCTCCTTAGCTTTCCTTATGTCTTGTTTAATTTTATTATCCGGCTTTTTATATTTCCGCATATCTCTGTTTTGACTTAGCCTTCTTTCATTCATCAACTGTAGAATTTCCTTTGTCATCCAGTCTTTATCTTTTTGGTGTTTTATGTGTAGGTTGTCTTTGCATATTGTTTGTATGACTTGGGTGAGTTCATCCCATCCTATTTCCGCGGGCGTTGTTTTTAATTCCGGGTGTTCTGTTATATATCTGTTATTTTTGTACTTATTGCTTGCCTTGTTTGATCCTCTTGAAGTTTCTCGATATCGATTCTCATTTCTGCTTCTACTTCTTTTTGTGTTTTCAAATTTTTTAGTTTTACTTATTATATAGGTACTCTAATAGGGAATACTAGGGAATACTTACAGTGAGTTTATATGATACAGTGGCGACAATAGAGTTTTTTTTACATATACTTATATTTGCAATCTGTTCTGATAATAACAATAAGCAAATCAGATTTCAGATAATGACAATTACAGTGATAATTTACATGTGGAGTAAACGCCCATTGCCGTTCCTCCATTATGAGTTTATTTACAATTATTTGTAAATATTAGGTACTAGAGCTAATTTTAGAAACGGTGAGGAAGGTCCAATGGTTTGAAGCGTTTCAGTCTAGACACTTGGACACTATTGTCAAGTAGAGTCAATGCAAGAGGATTGGGATGCATTTCCAATCGCTGAAGATATTTGTCACTGCACTTCACTATTTCTTCTTTAACTGTTTTCACATTCAAGTCTTCTCGTATTTCTTTATTAGGGATGTAAAAGGGAGCGTTACTGATTATACGAAGTATCTTCGATTGAAAACGTTCGAGTATTTCAATGTTGGAGTTCGACGCAGTGCCCCAAAGCTGGATACCATAGCTCCAAATTGGTTTTATTACAGTTTTATAAATTAGTAGTTTATTAGGCAGCGATAACTTCGAGTTACGGCAAATTCTTTTTGTCAAACAGGGTTGTGGAACACTGGAATGCATTACTATAGTGCTGTTGTAAATGCAAGGAATTTAAATATTTTCAAAAATATTCTTGATGAACACTTGAATGCAGCTCCATATGTTAGTTAAAGTACGTGTAGCTCAACTATAGTAATCCCATCATTTCATTTTATTGTTATTTGTTCTCTGATTACAGCTTTTTGTAGAGTAAGCCTTAGTTAATTCGAAATGTACAATGTTCTGCATACTTTTATCATTTGTAAGGGTCATTATCGGCTTTGCCGCTTACCCTTTTATTCCTTTAATAATAATAATAATAATAATGACTTCGACACGAAGTGTACGAAGTATTGAATATCCCTCATATCGAAAACCACTCTGAGTCAAGTATCTTTAAAATTCGAGCCAACCGACTAATGAACCCGCTATATCAAATCTCCGTCCCGGCGGTGCGGATCTTTTGGTGAAGATCCCAGCCCACTAGATCAATCTCCCGTATTGGGGGGTGCCTAAACGTGTTGTGCGGGGGATGTATGTTCGTATGTGTACACGATTCCGGTCGTCAGGAACCTTCCTAAAGTCTTGGATCGTTTTCATACGATAGGTCCTCCGAAAATGTAGGCTACATCAACTTTTAAGCTATGGTCGTCGGCAAAAAAAATTTTTCTTTTTGTTTTTTTTTTTTTTGATAAATAACTGGTTCATAGCATTTCATTGTATTAGCGAAACGAAGTGATGCTGAGTATCGAAGTATTCTTGGAAAGCACGGAAGGGTGCTTTTCTTGGGTGGGGGGTACCGTATATTTCTTTAGTTTAAAATTAATATGTTTTCTCTTAGACCAGATATGAGTTCTCCATGTTAGGGTTTTATCAAGGTGCATGCCCAAGTACTTCACGCAGTCTGTCTGCGGCAGTACTGAGCGAAGACGTACAAATAAACACCGGAATAAGACAAGGCGATTCGCTATCATGGACAGAATAATGGAGAATCTCCCTAGAACATTAGGATATCTAATGGGTAACACATACTTCCACATAGTTTGCTATGCTGACGACTCCGTATTAATCGCAGACACTGAAGATAATTTGCAAAGGCTCCTTCACACCTCCAATCAGGAAGCGAAGAAGTTAAACATGACTATTAACACAGCAAAAACAAAATCTATGGTAGCCTCTAAAGAACATACAAGATTCAAGTTAGAACTGGAAGGAAAAATAATAGAGCAGCTTAGCACCTTTAACTACCTGGGAACAACAATAAGTAGCCACGGAGACTTACAACAGGAAGTAAAACAGCAAACTACGAAAGCCTCACAAATAACAGGACGACTAAAAGACATAGTATGGAAAAACAAATATTTTACAACTGAAAGCAAAACAAAAATTTATAAAACAGCAGTGAGGCCCATTTTAACATACGCAGTGGAGACAAGGGCGGATACATCTAGAACGATACAAATGATGACGACCACAGAAATGAAAGTAATCAGAGACATACACGGAAAAACGTTATACGACCGAGCCAGAAGTGAAGAATTGCGACAATTAAGTAACATCCAAGGGGCACCCATATGGGCAAATAAGAGAAGGAAATAGTGGAACAAACATGTTAACAGAATGGATGACAACACCCTCGTGAAGAAGAAAGAAAACTTAATAAACCCGTTGGAAGAAGATCCCAAGGCAGACCTCAATAACGGTGGAGAGAATGCTGGACACTGGACATCCACCTCGGAAGAGGCTTAATGCTTAATGGGGATAACAAATTGGAATACTGTAATGTAGGACCACCAACTACCAGAGACGCAATGTTGCCAAGTCTAACAGCATGGTTTGTAAATTGTAAGTTTAGGAGGCAGAGGATAGGTTCGTAAAATCTCTATTTTATTCAGTAAATCGACTGAATTTTTTGATTAGTTCTAAAATCTGTCAAATTTATTTTGCTGCGCGTGACGTCACGCGCTCACGTTATCTCATCGGTTACGATGCTTCATATCCACCAATAGCCGTAGAGGGGAACTCCAAATTTAGAATTTGAAACAGTTATGCCCCCCGGGTGCAGTGCATCTCTTGCACCACCGCTTAGTATGGGCTTGGTAGTGATTTAACCATATATGTATTACTTACTATATTGCTAGGGCTATGAGTGGGGAGCTCAGAATGAAGTGAGACAGTCAATCGACTCTTCGATGTATATGGTAAGCTGTGCGCAAGCGCGGCGGCGTCGTCCGCCCAATGGGGAAGTGGTCAAGTTTAAAATTCGCTTCTAAAGGCGGAGTTCGAATTCTCAGGCATGCGCACGAGACGCGTTATACTCAAAGGGAAACTATGTCGGCGCCGTAACAATTTCGGCCGTTTCCAGGCCCTACTAGGAATATATGTATGTATAATGTATACAATCTGTTCTATAAAAAATGCCCCGCCTTCTAGCAACTTTATTATTTATTTTAGACCCAATAAACCTTATATCAAATCAAATGACACATGGAAACCTACATTTTAACACAATCAAAGAATTTTTATCTTCAATTGTTTCAGAGTGGTGACGTTACATGCACTGTATATATTTTTTTACATTTTCTGGTATAGGTTTTTTTCTCTTTTCAACAATATAAATATTTCATGCACTTGCATAAGAAAATTTTCGTGAAAAATTATAAAAACTTTTTCACAGTGGGAGGCCATGATACAAAACTATAAACAAAAGCGTAACTCAGAAAAACAAAACAAATAGTAGACAAACGCTTTAACTGTCAGCTTTCAGAATAATCTAAAGTGTTTTCTTGTATTATAATCTTGTGCTTTAATATTCAAATCAAAATATCGCCAGGTTTACTAACAATGAAATGGTTGACATGTTGCAAGTATTCTTTGAATGCAGGAAAAATAGTGCGGAAGCTTTACGTATTTATCAAACACGGTATCCCGATAGACAGGCTCCTTCCCGGCGAAAATTTAGTAAATTAGAAGAAACGTTAAGGAAGACGGGTTCCCTAAAGAAAATAAAGAGAGACCGCCAAGTACGAGATGAAAATTTGGAGTTGGATATTTTGTTAAGTGTAGAGCAAAATGCAAATACTTCAACACGAGAAATTGCACATAATCTTCAGGTGTCATGTAGTACAGTATATCACATTTAAAAAAAACATGCTTTTAAACCATATAAGGTACATTTAATGCATAATTTAGAAGCAAATGACCCTCCACGTCTAATTGAATTTTGTAATTACTTTGTAAACAAACAGCAAGAGGATCCTAATTTTTACAGAAAAATATTATGGTCTGACGAATGCACATTTTCCAATAACGGCTTATTTAATAGAAATCATCACTATTATTGGAGTACAGAAAATCCCAGAAATATTAGAGAAAATCGCTTTCAAAGAAGATTTAGCGTTAATGTATGGTGTGGGATATTAAACGGAAGGGTGTTAGGACCTTACTTTATTGACAGAACTCTAAATTCAGTTAGATACAATCAGTTTCTACGAAACCAATTACAGGAATATTTGGAACAATTGCCTCTTGCAGAATTCAATAACGTCATTTTTCAACAAGATGGTGCGTCTGTCCATAATTCTGTTATAAACACTAATTTCCCAAACAAAAATTTTGGACAGAATTGGATTGGCACAAATGGACCAATTCAGTGGCCAGCTAGGTCGCCAGACTTAACTCCCCTTGATTTCTTTTTGTGAGGACACCTTAAGGACCTTGTTTTCGTTACACCACCAGAAAATATTGATGATCTCAGAGTAAGGATTAGAAATGCTTGCCAAAGCATTCCTTAAGATATGCTTATTAACGCCGCAAGAAGTGTTAAGGTCTACACATTACCCTTTTGCTGTGACGTAACAATTTTCTCTCTTTATTTAACTATAAGGAACTGGATGAAACAAAAAATCTGCAGTTTTTGGTCAGGTCCCCTTTAAGTATGGCTTGTTTTATAGTACTGTCAATGTGACATTTGTCCAAAATGACAGTAAAATAACGCGCAATAACAAGCAAGCGATCAAGCCTAAAATCTTATTTTAAGCGTTCGGGACTTCTGCGAAGAGGAGAAACGTGGGATTCCATAGGTCAAGAATGTCTTGGTTTGAATAATGTACTATTTAGAGCATCCCTTACATTTAAGGTTAGGTATATGTCAAATTCTTTCTAAAGTCTACTACCTGCGATCTAAATGATCTTTTTGAATTTCAATGATGCAATATAAGACATACGTTTTAAACGCTATGTTTTATTATTTCTGACGTCACAGCAAAAGGGTAATGTGTAGACTTTAATAGACGATGTCAAATTTGTATTGTCAATAATGGTTTACATATCGAACATTTGTTATAAATGGTTAGTTTTTTGTGTTCCCTTTTGTAAATAAATATTGTTTTGTTTTTCTGAGTTACACTTTTGTTTATAGTTTTGTATCGTGGCCTCCCACCGATAAATGTATTATGTATTATCGTTAACCTCGTTTTACCTTTCGGTGTAAAAGTTTTTTAATTTTTCACGAAAATTTTCTTATGTAAGAACATAAAATATTCATATTGTTGAAAAGAGAAAAAAAACCTCTACCAGAAAATTTAAAAAATATATACAGTGTCATTTAAAAAAATTGCATATGACGTCACCACTCTGAAAAAATTTTTTGATAGTGTTAAAATGTAGGTTTTTATGTGCCGTTTGATAAGATATAAGGTTTATTGGGTCTAAAATAAATAATAACGTAGCTAGAAGGCGGGGCCTTTTTTGTAAAACAGACTGTATATGGATTTAACTGTATTGGGAACCATGATATAAATGTTGGGAACTATAACATTTTTAAAGTGGCAACACTGATGTCCGTGATTTCTTTAGTGTCACCAAAAGATAAAGTGTTGGGGATAATGGTCTTCCAAACGAAAATATGTGTCATTAATTAATGAATGCGGGTTTCTCGCCCAGTATGTAAAGAAATGACCGGCTTCAATTATTCAACAACGTTAACGTTGGAAATTGCTGTTTAGTTACACTCAAGTGTCATCTTCAGTAAAACACGTCTGAAAGTGAGGTTAAGTGGTGTACAACTTCACACGAATAGTTATTAATTAATATGCTTTACTCTACAGATTGTTTAAAGAACGTTTTATTATTGGAGTAGTTCTAGACTGTTCCGCCCAGTGTATAAAGACGTCGGCGTCGCCTTGTTTATGTAAGGTAAATTGCAATCAGTCAACATTAGAAGCAAAACAGTAGCTACATTTACCAAATAGACCTCGTGCACATGAATAGAACAAATAAAAAATAACATCCAATTCTTTGAAAG
The DNA here is from genome assembly GCA_940337035.1 of Agriotes lineatus. Taxonomy (NCBI): domain Eukaryota; kingdom Metazoa; phylum Arthropoda; class Insecta; order Coleoptera; family Elateridae; genus Agriotes; species Agriotes lineatus. The sequence goes on from CALNHX010000124.1 coordinate 70,431, forward strand.
TTGCGTGAACTGCTATAATGATGTAGTAAATCAACAATAGATTGGTAGTTAAGTGATTTTGTCAGCAAAATTCTAAGTAGGGCTTTGACTATATGACCAAAGCAGCCGGTGTCTAGGGTACCTGGTACTCCATATGTCTAGACCTTGTGCATCAACAAACAGTGATTTTGTTTTTAACATAACTGTTTCTGTATGTGAACTGTGAACAGTATGGAATAGTAATTTACGTATAGAAGGCCGGAAGAGTAAGATTACGCCCACAGCCAAAATTTGAGGCTTGACGGAGTTGGGCCTTTATTTGGCTAAGGGCGTAATCTACTTCCGGCCTGAGGTACGTACAACGTTTTACGCACTACTATATGGAATTACTTTACGGTCCGCCGGGCGTAAAGTTGTACTTTCGGTCATGGTAACTAAGATGTAAACCTTCATTTTTGGCCTGATTTTGCATACATTTAATTATCTGTAATTTGCAAATACGTTGTAATAATATAAACTTGTTCCAGGTGGTGCACTCTCAAATAATCCATCTCGTAAGTAATCTTATGTTGCTGAGCGAAAAAGTATTACTTCCCAAGCCAACAGTAAACTAGTCATGATGACCGCTAATCAAGAAACATCAGATAATAATTTGTATAGTTCAACAGCTACTTCACTGCATGCATTAAGTGACATACATGACAATAAGGATATTAAGAAATTTGATATTAAACAAGAAATCATTGTAAGCAGTAATGACATTAGTGATTATGCGGAAATTGATATTAAATGTGGCATTGAAATTAAAGGCCAAAATTATATTGATCAAAATTCAACACCACAGAGTTTGGTTACATATATGAAGCCTCGGAAAGACGAGAAACCGTATTCTTGTCTTCTTTGTGAATATAAAACTGTTCACAAAAAGAGTTTAGTCGCACATACAAAATCACATACAGGCGAAAAACCTTTTTCTTCAGTTTGTGAATATAGAACTGTACGAAGATATGATTTAGTACAACATGTGAAACTTCATACAGGCAAAAAACCGTATTCTTGTTCTGTTTGTGAATATACAACTGCAAACAAACAGAATTTAGTCACACATATAAAATCTCATACAGGCGAGAAACCTTATTCTTGTTCTGTTTGTGAATATACAACTGCATACAAACAGAATTTAGTCACGCATATAAAATCTCATACAGGCGAGAAACCTTATTCTTGTTATGTTTGTGATTATAAAGCTGTCCAGAAAAATCAGGTAGTCATCCATATGAAATCTCATACAGGCGAGAAACCTTATTCTTGTTCTGTTTGCGAATTTAAAACCGCCCATAAAAATAGTTTAGTCACACATATAAAATCTCATACAGGCGAAAAACCTTATTCTTGTTCTGTTTGTGACTATAAATCTGTCCGGAAACATCAGGTAGTCATCCATATGAAATCTCATACAAGCGAGAAACCTTATTCTTGTTCTGTTTGTGAATATACAACTGCATACAAACAGAATTTAGTCACGCATATAAAATCTCATACAGGCGAGAAACCTTATTCTTGTTCTGTTTGTGACTATAAATCTGTCCGGAAACATCAGGTAGTCATCCATATGAAATCTCATACAAGCGAGAAACCTTATTCTTGTTCTGTTTGTGAATATACAACTGTAAACAAACAGAATTTAGTCACACATATAAAATCTCATACAGGCGAGAAACCGTATTCTTGTTCTGTTTGCCAATTTAAAACCGCCCATAAATATAGTTTAGTCGCACATATGAAATCTCATACAGGCGAGAGACCTCATTCTTGTTCTGTTTGTGAATTTAAAACTGCCCATAAAAAGAGTTTAGTCACGCATATAAAATCTCATACAGGCGAGAAACCTTATTCTTGTTCTGTTTGTGATTATAAAGCTGTCCAGAAAAATCAGGTAGTCATCCATATGAAATCTCATACAGGCGAGAAACCTTATTCTTGTTCTGTTTGTGAATATACAACTGTAACCAAACAGAATTTAGTCACACATATAAAATCTCATACAGGCGAGAAACCTTATTCTTGTTCTGTTTGTGAATATACAACTGTATACAAACATCATTTAGTCACACATATGCAATCTCATACAGGTAAAATACCTTATTCTTGTTCTGTTTGTGAATATGCAACTGTATACAAACATCATTTAGTGTCTCATATAAAATCTCATACAGGCGAGAAACCTTTTTGTTGTTCTGTTTGTGAATATAGAACAGTACGAAGATATGATTTAGTACAACATGTGAAACTTCATACAGGCGAAAAACCGTATTCTTGTTCTGTTTGCGAATTTAAAACAGCCCATAAAAATAATTTAGTCACACATATGAAATCTCATACAAGCGAGAAACCTTTTTGTTGTTCTGTTTGTGAATATACAACTGCATACAAACAAAATTTAGTCACGCATATAAAATCTCATACAGGCGAGAAACCTTATTCTTGTTCTGTTTGTGACTATAAAGCTGTCCAGAAAATTCAGGTAGTCATCCATATGAAATCTCATACAGGCGAGAAACCATTAACTTAGTTGTTCCATTTGTAAATATACAACTGCATACAAATGTGATTTAGTCACATATGAAAACAGGTGAAGAATTTTAATGTGATTCTGTTTGTGGATATACAACAGCCAAAAACATAATTTAGTTATGCATGTGAAAACTCATACAGGTGAAGAGCCTTATTGTGTACTGTTGTATATTTAGATTGGCACTAAGAGATCATTTAGTTTTCATATAAAAACTAAGACGAGCAGAAAACCTAATTTTCTTGTTCTGTTTGTGAATATAAAATGGCCCCTAAATGTGATTTAGTTATGCATACAAAAATTCATAGTTATAAATAAAAAACTCATCAGGGAAGGAATTTTATTAATGATTGAATTGAGAAATTAATTTCTTCAAATAATTTAGCTAATATTGTGAGGAATTGGTAACTTAGTTATAATTAGGCTAATAGAACTTACAGTAAACAGAAAACTAACAACGTGGTACCATATGTAAACAAGCTTGGTGGTGTGTTGACAATTTTAGAATAAATTCATAATAATTTGAGTGCATCATTTCCGGCGGTTACAAAATATCAGTGGTCAGGATCACAACAGCTTATTTTATTATAAATTAGGTAGGCTATATAACTAGAAATTAAAGAAAAAACATTAGCCAGTATTATTAGGATTTTTTAATTGTTCGGGGTGGAGGGCATTTTAACAAGCGATCGAAAACATTTCTTCTTAAGTGACTTATAATTTTTGTAAAACAAAAAATGTTATGTTGCAGCTTCATTCAGAAAATATTGAACACCAAACCGACATCAAACATCAGCTTTCAATAATATTGTTTAGCTTCTGTCAAGAATTTAATTTGAAGTTATAATGACAATAGTGAGGACATATGTTCAAATTCAAAGCACACCTTCGATTACTATATAAAAGTAATTCATTCTAAGTTGTGTTGTACGAAATATATTTAGGCTGGTTACAGGTATAGCGTAAATATGATGTTTACATCCTTTTGCTAAAAGGTTCGACAATCTGTTAATTGAATAATAATCATGCCTTTGTTTATTATAATTTTTAACTTTAATATTATGCACTTGTAAGTTATATGTGTAATTGTAAATTTAATAAATTGAATAAAAAATTTATTCTATTTCTGAATTGTTATTATACCAGTATGATTAATTAGAGTTTTCCATTTTAAATTTAATTTTATATTTCCAGGAAAACTATGGAAAGATACATTCTCTAAGTGAACTACAGTTAGTCAACACTTTTCTTTGAAGCCTTAATACAGATGCCTTACAGCCACTAGATCAATACACTCAGTGTGAGGTACTGCCACCACATACCTCGCATGAGAGAATTGTAAGATAAAGATAACAAATGCAGTAAGGAAAAGACAAGTTTTGAGGATTTTTTTCATAGGCTTTTGTACTAACTTTTGTATTAACTCATTTAAACCTAGCGAGTCGTTAACCGATACACAATTTAAAATTTTCGGGTTTTATTATTTGTTTTGACTTCAAAAAATGTTATAGTATATAGGCCAGTCAATAGAGACATTCTACCTTGCAAAAGGTCAGGCAAAGTTCTAATTTGGCATACTTGTAGAGTCGCATGCCCTAATCGACATACTAAGTTTGCGACCTTGAAAGGGCGCCGCTCGCAACGCCATCTTGCTAAAAAGGTACCAAAAATCAGTTTTTCGTATATATCTCGTCTCCTCTGCCATCTAGGTTGAAAATAGTTATTACAAGAATTGTAGGAAATAAAATTGCGTACAACTTTTGTCTGAAACTTTTTTTTGTCAGATGAATAATTCATGAGTTACAGCTACGTAAGGCGGAGCAAATTTTCGAAATTTGTGAAAATGCTTCACTTTTCGTCGAAATTTCGGTTAATATCTATTAATTGTTATCTAATTCAAGTTTTTACTTATTTTCGCACAACAGTGCACTTTAAAACTTTGACTATATGACCATAAGCAGTCGGTGTCTAAGGTACCTGGTACTCTGCATGCCTAGATCTTTTCCATTAACACACAAAAAACAAAGCATACTCGCCTCTTGTAGATAGCATTCAATTCAGAAACAGCGTTCATGTCATAGATGATGGATATTTGTTGCATAGAGTGGTATGGCGTCGCAACGAATCGTTCGGATCGATTTGCACAAATTACGTGCAGTACATCCAAAGACTTTACGATTCGAATACAGTTGTTGTTTTTAACGGGTATCCAACTGATGCGGCTACCAAAAGCACGAAAAGTGCAGAAAGACTTCGCCGATCAAAAAAGCAAACTTCCACAGACGTAAATTTCGACGAGTCGATGGTTCCAACTGTTTCGCAAGAACGATTTCTAGCGAACGAAAAAATAAAATTCGCTTAATTCCGATGCTAAAGAAGAAATTCGAGGATTCCAATTTCACAGTGAAACAGGCTACAGAAGATGCAGATCTTTTGATTCCGCTTTCATAGTTGGAGAAGACATAGATCTTCTAGTTCTGTTAACAACACTAGGAAGAACCCATCCCAATATTTACTTCCGAAAGCCAGGAAAAGGAAAGACAGTAGAAAAAATATATTCTCCCCAAAGTCTACAGCATGGAAAAGCAGTGGCAGACAACATACTGTTTTTAAATGCATTCAGCGGCTGTGACACTACGTCTTCTCTGTTCAACCAAAGGAAAATGAAGTTCCTACATATACTCCAAAAGTAAGAATACATGAGCCAAACTGTACAAGTCTTCAAAGAGCCAAATGCCGATCCGGAAGTCGTAACTAACGCAGGGGAAAATCTCCTAATCGCGCTTTACGGAGTTCCAAAAGAAAACGTCACTTTGGATTCTCTTCGTTTTCAAAATTTTGCAAGATCCGTTACAACAAATAAGTTCAATCTTGTTGCCTTCCCGTTTACCACCTACAAGAGAAGCTGCACATCAACATTCTCTTCGGACCTGCCACCAAGTTCAGAGTTGGTGCGATATAACAAACAATCCAGAGGAATGGGGATGGCAAAAACAAATTCGGACTCACACCGTTAACAACGACAAAAGATCCTGCTCCTGAGGCACTACTGAAATTTATTTTATGCAAATGTAAAAAGGGGTGTCGTCGAGCGTGTGGTTGCAGAAAAACAGGCTTGAAATGCTCTGTTATCTGTACATTTTGAAATGGTGACCCTTGCGAGAATGTTCCACAGATTTTGATAGACGCTGAAGATAACGAGACAAATGACGAGAAATTAGTTGACAGACTACTGACGTTTGACGATGACGATGAAACCGCTGAAAAAGAATCAGAAAAGGATGAGAGCGATTCTCAAGAAGATGTCGAGATCAGACAATCTGGACCATCTAATGCATCTAAAAGAACTCGAAGACGTAAGTAAAGTCGTGGATTAGGCCTACTGGGGATACCACATAAAAAAACGTGCCGCTTACTCTACCCCATGGTGGTATGGAAATGAGTAAAAACTTGAATTAGATAACAATTAATAGATATTAACCGAAATTTCGACGAAAAGTGGAGCGTTTTCGCAAATTTCGAAAATTTGCTCCGCCTTACGTAGCTGTAACTCATGAATTATTCATCTGAAAAAAAAAGTTTCAGACAAAAGTTGTAGGCAATTTTGTTTCCTACAATTCTTGTAATAACTATTTTTAGCCTAGTTAGCAGAGGAGAGGAGATACATACGAATAACTGATTTTTGGTACCTTTTTAGCAAGATGGCGTTGCGAGCGGCGCCCTTTCATGGTCGCAAACTTAGTATGTTGATTAGGACTTGCGACTCTACAAGTATGCCAAATTAGAACTTTGCCTGACCTTTCGCAAGGTAAGCCCTAATTTATGTCTCTATTGACTGGACTAATAGGTAAATACCATATGTTGAACGGGTGGTTCTAATTAAAAATAATATTGACAGTAAAACATCATGGGTGTAAAATACAATTTAGTTTTGCTAATCTTTTGATAAGATTTTTTTCGTCTGAATTTTTGTAGTTAATTATGAACCATTTTTTTCAGTTGCTCTTCAGTTTTTTATAAATAGAGGGTCAATTTAAAATGTGTACTGTTAAAAGCTTTGGGGCATATATACACATGAAAAGGTTTGTTTGCTACGACATTATGAATAAAATTAATGAAAGAAATATGATTGTGAATTTTGAAGTAGTGTCATTCTAAAAATTACTCCTTTAAAAGAGACCCTTATCGATATAAATGCATTTATGTACGACCGCGCGGAAATGGTCACGTTGTACCCTATTTTTAAGGGCGTAATGTGTCACTTTACAACCCGTAAAACGACACTAAGTGGGCCGTAAAGTACTTTTTTCACATATCTTTTATTTGTTGTTTATATATGTGACACGAGGTATATAAAGCAGTTCATTATGCCCGCCCTAGAGGCGTGATCATAACGCCCACTCTTTACACCCTAGGGCGTTATGGACTGCTTTGCAAGCTTTTCATGTTATTTCAGCAATCAAAGTGGAAAATAAAACATTATATGCACCATGAGCATTACTTGATGTTTATAGCCCTCGGGCCACTTAACCCTCGGGCTAGAGGCCATCAGGCTTGTACTTGGTACTATTACGGCCCGTTTAGTGTTCTGTTTGTCAGTCTGACATCCTAGGTTGTCAAATTTTATAGAAATTATAAATTTGGTTTTAATTATGAATATCCCAGTCTGTACATAAAATGTTGTATGCACCTCGTACGCAACTAGCGTTTATGGCCCTTGATGTGTTAAAGCCTGCGGCTACCCCTTGGGCTCTTAAGTTTCACGCCGCGGACCATACACGTCTTCTTACGCCTTACGCCTTCTTGATATATAAATAACTATAAGGTATGGAACATCGAAGATCAAGTTTAGCGTCGCCCCATAAAATTACAAGAATATTTAAGAAGTTTCAGACCCAGTAACAGAAACTGTATATTTTTTACTCTAATTTCTAACGATTTTAAAAATCTAACACGGTTTTATTAAATCTTTAGATGAAATTGAAATTCATAGTATACGGAATTGAAATCGCATGCCGTAATGCCATGCATTATGGGGAATGGGGCGTCAGTTGTCACTCAGGACCTCCTGTCTCAAAAATTAGCGTAATTAAAAAAACAACTCGCAACTTACCAAATTGCAAATACGAGGAGATCAAAGTAACACTGAAAGTACTATTTTTAATATATTAAAGTTAAATGCCACCAGAGATAGTAAAGAAATGAACACGTAAATACAGGAGGTCCTTACACAAATTGAAAATAATAAGAAATTCTCAGGAATCGCACCTTTTCGGCTATAGCAAATGACGCAGCAGACACTATAGACATACATAAAGCAACAAATGCATTTCCAGAAATATAAACATGAAATAAAACTGAAGGACGCTCCTATCACAGTTTGCAGTTTGCACATACGTATAATGTTTTTTTTATTATAAAAGAATAAAGTAATATTATTTTATTTACCCACTGGTTTTGTTCTTGAAAATATAGTTTAATTTCTCGTAACTTTGTTTTCAAATTATACTTGTATGATATACTTCATTATTTGGGAAGGACTTCAATTTTATAGTTACGGTATTGTAGCAAAGATGATTTTGTGGTATTGACGAATGTAAATAACTCTAACTGCTTGAATTTTTACGGTTGCAAGCCCAATATATTATGATAAAAAGAAATCACAATAACAATGAAGAGGATATTAACGTTTTCAAGAAAATATTTTCTTCAACTCTACTGAGAAAAAATTAGAAAATTGACTCGAAAACGTATAAATGTAAATCAAGCGATGTTTCTCAAAAAGTGTTTTCCTCGAATAATATTTTTGTTGTTGCGAGTTGCGAGAGGTAACCTATACATTTTTGTTGTTGTTTATGAACCGAAATAATTTATTGATATGCTACTTAGACATTATAACATTATAACAGCATAAAAAACAAGCAAATAACTTTATGCAAACCAGTAATGTATGCAAACTTACGTTTTCATAGATATACAGAGTGCCCAACTTAAATGTACGCAGCTTTAAGCAGGTGAGTATGCAACACACATTACATTTCAATGGCGATTGTAATGTGTGTTGCATACACACCTGCTTAAAGCTGCGTACATTTAAGTTGGTCACCCTGTATATAGGTATTGGCGATGGTTAGTTACGCCAATGATTTTTTGTTGGTATAATGGCATTGCTTTATAGTAAAAATATGTTAGATTATGTCACTTATTATCATTCAAATAATTTAATCAAAGATTCCTAATAAAACAAATACTTGGGTTGCAATGTTTTTAATCGATTTTAAAATAAGAACAAAATTAAATATTTTGAACTGCTCTTCTCATTCCCATGCTGCTGCTGTCACAATTTGCAAATCCTTGGCTTAAAGTTGATACCATATTTTATCGTCAACAAAGTAAATTTAAAATAAATACTGGCAAATTGGAAAAGTAAATAAATTTGATATACAGCAACTAAAACAGGGAAAGACAATTTAGATATTGTATAAAAAAAGTACATAAGTAATTGATAAATATACGTGTTTTATTAAATATACTGTTATAGCTATATGCTGCGGCACCTAACTTTCTATACTTATGTATTGTATACATACAACGTATTTCTAATTAGTTTCAAACAAATTCTCTTTTAAGATGAATTTAAATAATTCATTTGCCCTTTAATAAATTATTAAAGTTAAAATTATTAAATGATTTTAGCTTCAGTAGAACATGATTAGGTACTCTCAAAACAGGTCGGTTCTCACATTCTAAATATTGTTATTATATTTGCAAATTCGGTTTTGTTTAATGAAAACTTACTTCAAAACTTGTATGACACTTTATACAATTAATTGTCAATGTGCCATATACTATGAAAGTGGAAATATATGAAAAATATCTATTCATTACACTATTTGTCATTCAATAAACATGAAATACTAAGTAGTCCCTTTTTAATCATCTCACTGCACTCTTACTGTTTATTTTAGTTTGCTCAATAAATACCTGTAGCAGTAACTCATCCAGAGAACTTGATCTGCCTTTTCAATGATACAAATTAACACCAACTGCTTATAGTAGTTTCTCAAGCTGCAGACTAACCCCAATATAGACTCAATCAACTGTCAGGAACTGCAAACACCCTCGGGTATGTCTCCTTTCCAAATCTTCAGTGAGCATACAACTCCGCAATACGAACCTCGACAAGATCCTCCAGCAGTAAATACAATGTGTCATTTCCAAATAAGACGTTGACAACCCAAATAACGCGAACCGCGATCTGGTGCAAGTCACAAGACGTCACTCTAATAAGAAGATCAGCAAAGTACAATACTATTAGATGAAAATCATTTGCCAATTCTCAAGATGTTCACTCTAGAAACTTGATGTGTCCTACTTCCAGTAAAGGTAGCTCACGCTATCCAATTCAACATGATGTAATTAATTAACAATAAACTAAGTCAACATCCAATTCCAGAAATTACTTCAATAGCCTGTAATAGTCTAACTTATGGTTCTCATACCATACACATCCTCTCCATATCTTCATTATATAATCTTCTTGTTTTTAAATTTGCTTTGTTTCTCTTCTCGACAATTTTATATTAATTGTACCCTTTTATAGACCAAATAGATTAATAAAATCATATTCTGAAAGGGTCTATTTTGAAATTTCAGCCTTTTACAAATTATTATAACATGTTTTCTATCAAAATTTATTTGTGTAGATACTTATTAATATCTCCCTAGTGATATTGTTTTTACATATTTTTAAAGTTCAACACTTTATACAGGGTGTAGAAATGCTTTACGCACCATAGGGTTTTCAATGGTAATTTCTTCATACGACAATATTTGCTTCCCTAATTATTTTAGAGCAAACTTGTAAATAAGTTTTTTGTAGAGCAAATAATTGTGCATCCATTTATGCAATCATTTTTGTCATTTTACGTCAGAAAACCTAATAATGAAAGAAGCTAGAATTTTCAATTTTTTAAAAATCAGTGCAAATTGTGAAGTGGTGGTATGCTGGAAGCAAATCAGGTGCAATAAGTGCCATGGTTGCCGCTACATTTGGCAGATGCAAACAAATAAATAGCAAACTAATTTGTTGATGCTTTGAGATGCTTCAATAATTTCAAGGCACCACTGATTTGTCTAAAAATGTTGATTTTATTTCTTTTATGTCCTACCAGTACATTAATTGAAATTAATGACTCTATTTTAAGGCATCTTAGATACAAAATAACGCTCCAGGGCAATTATTTTCTTCATAAGAACACTAGGGTTATTATGAAAAATTAACAGTATTTGTTTCCATGGATACAACTTTTATTTCAAAAATTATGCACCACTGTCACAATGAAAATTAATGACAGCTCAGCTAATGTCACAAATCTAACTTAGATCAGCTAACTAGATCAATCTTAAATACTATATCATAGTAATTATATGAATTGAATATGAATATGAATTTGGTAAGAAAATTGGTAGGACATAAAACCTTGAAGGCACCACAGGCATTATGAGCTAAGAGCCCGCGATTGTTGTACACACCTCGGGCCAACGCCCTCGGTTAGTACACTAACAATCTTGGGCTCATATTTTACTCATAATGCCCTTGGTACCTTAATAACTATAAATTTTCCGAAATGTAAAATGACAAATGCTAGCATAAATGGATACAGAATTTTTTTCTCTACAAAAAACTTCCACACAAGTTTGCTCTAAAATAATTAGGGAAGCAAATATTTTCATATGAAAAAATTACCATTGAAATCCCTATGGTGCGTAAACCATTTCTACACCCTGTATTAGTTATTTGACCAACAAGTGTGTTAATGAAGGCGATTAATAATCGAAACTGTTTAAAGCACGAACGAGCGATAGCGAGTGAGTGCCTTTAATAGTTGAGATTATTAATCGCCCATTAACAAACGAGTTGATTACAAAATTTTTTCGTTGACCGCAAAATCTTTTTTTGTGGCGAAAATAGTATATTACGTAACAAGAGTTGTAAAGACCATATTACGTACAAGTGGATGAATTACATACGAGCGACGAAGGAGCGAGTAATGTAAATCCACGCGTACGTAATTTCTTTACAACTCGAGTAATGTACTATACTTTTTCTACGAGCATACATCTTATAAATCACAATTTATTAGAATAGTCTTGAAACGAGTGCAATTTTTAAATAAAAAAAAACATGTAGTGGTGCACCTGATTTCACTAACATTTGACGTTTGAGTCGTTTGACCACCGTTTGACAAAATAACAGATAACAACTACCATTCTTGTGGACAAAAAAATAAGATTCAAAGATTTTATTGTTAATTGTATGTTGATCCAGAATAAAATATGGACAGTGGTCGTTCGTTACGGATATTTGAAAGAACACGTCATTTCGAAGTTTTCGGAAGTACCTAACATAACCTGCACGTTTATCTGACTCCTCTGACTATGAAGGTAATTTGAATTATTTGAAGACATTCGTTTCTTTTAGTTAATTAGCATTTATTTTAGGTACTCCAAAAAACGAATTTGAGCGCAATAATATTTGAAGTATGAACAAATATTATAATGTAGGTACCTACCTAATAATTTACAAAGATATGCCACTCGAATGCAGGAAAATTACTTATCAGCGTTTAATTTGAGTATTACCTACAAAGTGGATTAGTTTTTCTGTACTGTTAACATTTAAATAAATAATACGTAGCATGTTTTGGTCTATATTTTATTAACAGTTTAATACAACACATTATTTTTGAGTATAGTAATTATAATTGATTGTGAAATTATGGCACTTTTTTAAATATTAATGGTCTAGACGAAGCATTGTGTGATAGGACAGTTGTAGATGTTGTTGGTTTGTTTTCCTCGACTGTATACTCCAAATTTTGCTCCAGAGAAGTAAAAGTTGAACTTACTGCCTCCATTATTTTATCTGCAGTTTCAGTTTGGTTGAAAAGAGAATTATCTACGTAACCTTCTGCTACCGTCGAAGATCGCCAACCTCCATAGCGCTTTAGGGCTAGTAAATCTCCACCACCATTTACGAGGAGGGTGGCCGATGTTCTTCGAAAACAATGGCTTGTATACGCAGAAGGATTTTCTAGCTTTAGATACTGTGGAATTTGCTTTGGGACACTGTCAATCTTATTTATTCCCACAACTTGCTTCGTGCACCTGCCTTTCTGGTAATTCATAAAGACTTGTGTGATGCTTGTGTCCTTAAGTTCACGGCAAATGTCTAAGTATCTTTTACGGACATTGTAGAAGGCTCCAGATGTAACAAATGATCTTTTAATTTTGGTCTTGCTGATGGGAATATTTACAAGAAATTTGTTTCCTAAATCTTCGACATCTGTAATTTTCAAATTCTTTAACTCCTGTTTGCGACAGGCTCCGCTTATTCCGATAATTAGAACAGTCTGCAATAAATAATAATTAATCTAAAATATATATTTTTAATTTATTTATTACTTTTGTGAGCAGAAAATTGAGATCGGGAGCGTCTTTCATAAATGTATTAACCTGAGCAGCCGTTAATGTCTTGGATTTTTTGCTTCTAAAGCCATCGGATTGTCTTTTCGAAAAAGATCTTAATTTGGGATAGTTTGCAATATTGAGGTTATGTTTTACTGTTAAAACACTTCGCAACATCGAATATATGGCCCAAAGAGACGAAGGTTTGAATTGTTTGCTTATTTCGCCAAAATAGGCCAATACAACATTTTTAGAAAAAGACTGAATACTGCTTTTTAAGCGCCACTCCATGAATTTGCGATAAACATCTTCGTACCGCGGTTTGGACTTCTCCGGGAGCAGACTGGCTGTGGTGTGTTCTGCTAGTTGCCTGATTTCTGAGGGCGTCCATGCAATTTCTTCATCGGAGTCACTTTCACTCATTTTAATAATAAATAATTAAGTTTAATAAAACAAAATACCGCCTTATGTATTCAACAACGTCAAATGTCAAATTAATTTTTCTCTTGGTCTCAGGTTAGGTGATAATTCAAAACTTTTTCATAACTCGTATATATATATATATATATATACGCGAAAAGCCACTGTGTGACACCAATAACTAAAACGACGTTTCTGCACCCAAAACGTTTTGCACACGAAAGGAATAAGTACATGTTTTTTTTTAATTAAAAAAACATGTACCTATTCCTTTTAAATTAACACTTTTTAAGCGTTCAAGAGGAATAATTTTACATGACTTTAGTTTCATTAATTACTAGAAAATGATCAACAAAATTTATATAATTACCAAAGTGTAATCGTAAAGCCAACCTTGTGGTGGCTCAGCCAGTTGCGTTCCAGCAAGGATTGTTTTCTAATTTTACCTCTGCAAAAAGTAGGTACTAATAAAAAAAATTGTTAATGAAGAAGAATTATAAAAATTAATTTTTCTTAAACCCGCATAAAATTCGAGTAAAAATAAATTGCATTATTGTTGCTACTTGTTCCTCCTCCTAACCATATGTAGCAAATTCGTGGTTTTAAGTCTACAGGATGTACCGAAAGGAATGTTTTGTAAAAAGTGCCCAATTAAGAAGATACAACAGAGTGTTGAAGTCCAAAAATGTCTTTTCTATTTTTGCGGTAATTTAAAAACTGCAAAACAGACCGTTAACATTTGATATGCTATATTTTAGAGGTCCTAAATTACGATGGCCGACTTCTTCTCTTCCTACTTTGGTATCATACTTTGGACGATATCATTTTAACTACCTATTATTTGTTTGTCCATTTTGCCCAGAATACACAAATTTTGTTCATATTATTTTTTAATACAATATGTATTACTAAAATTGGACTATTTTAGTTAGTAGACACGATCCATCCCACAATAAGTCCATAAATGAGTTCAAATCGCGTTTGCATACTTCATACGAAGAATAAATTTTATTAATTTGTAGATCTATTGATTTTCGTTTTTATTTTGTTAAAACGGTTCAAATAGAATGAATTATAATATTAAATATGTTTACATTTTTTTCAATTCTTATTTTTGCAAAAATAAGCCGACGTTGTTTTTAGATAATTAATTAGGGTGTAACGCATTGAAACAAAAACAAATTTGGCACAAAAAATGAATTATTAGTCCAAGCTAACTCATTTACCTATTATATAAATTATTGTAGAAATATGTATACTCAATAGGTCATTCAAAAGTAGGTTACATTTTGAAATAGCCACAAGTTTTCCAAAACTCAAAGGCAAATGAAAAACACATTTGTATTTGTAAAGCAATGGGATTTGTTCATCGATCAAATTTTTTAGTTTTGTTTTAAAAAGGTTTTGACTTGACACGTTAGAATCGGTCTTATCCAGTGTTATTATGAATGCACAAGAATTTTAACAAATTAATGGTATTGTGGTATTTCACAATGTAATTTACTTTTGGGCAACCTTACATTATGGTATGGTCCCCAAAACATTGTTCACCAAAAAATCTTTGAACATGTTTCTCGAAACTTTACTTATATGGGTCGAATCATTTCTGCATCAACACGTCCAATTGTCCAACTTTTATTATTTCAAAAAATTTGCAAAGCTGTTAGCACAAAAATGTGTTTCTTTAAACTCGGATAAACATGTCATTTAAAATGATTCAAGACACGCCTCTAAAGATTTACTTCGTTACATACAATAGTGTTGTATGTTTCTTACACGAAAATCTCAACAATTTTAAATTATAATAATTAATATTATTTTTAATCAGGGGGTGAAACTTTTTCAAATTTCTTGTACACCTACTGTCACAGGTACTGTAGACCTACTTACCATTGAGATTCGCCCCTCGTTAATAATATTTTTTTCCGATTAATCCTTTTTTTATTCACGTTTGACGAAAAATTTGCATGTTTTACTGGGAGAAGTAAAAAGTGACATTTTTGCTTATATTAAAACAATATACTAGAGCCTAATACTCTCCGCCGGAAGTCTAGAGCAGTGGTCGCCAACCTGTCGATCGCGAGCTACCGGTAGCTCGCGGGGGCAATTCTGGTAGCTCTCACAACGATTTTAATTTAAATAATACAAAATCAGAGAAGCTTCCTAAAATTCCACAAAAAAATCTAATTGTCATAATATTAAACATAAACAGCGGCAACGTTGCGGCGAGCGATCTGCCGCTGACGCCATCAAGCTAGAATCGGCTAGAATCGGCTAGAACCGACCAGCCGGACCAGTGCGTTAGTGTTCGAGAACGATCTGGATTGCTTTGAACGGGATAAATACGCACGGCGCGGCGACATTGCGCTTAGTTTAAAACTGAACGCGTAACCAACGTCCAGCGGTTGGGTTAGTAGTGAACAACAAAAAATAATATTATGGCAAGCAGTTGTAAGAGGGTAAAGACATACCACTTTCATTCGGAATGGGAAGAACAATACTTTTTTACAGAAGTTAAAGATAAAAATGTGTGTTTGTTATGTAATACTTCGGTCTCCGTTGCTAAAAAAGGAAATATTGAGAGACATCATAAAACTGTACATTCTAATTTTGAAAAATCATTCCCACTACATTCTGCCGCCAGAAAGGAGAAACTGAAACAGTTAAAAAAGCAGTTAATTGGACAACAATCAATATTTTTAAGAACAATCGACAAAAATAAGGCTGCAACTGAAGCATCGTACCGTGTGTCCCAGATAATTGCACAAAAAAAGAAACCTTATGAAGACGGGGAAATGATAAAACAGGCGTTTTTAGAAGCTGCTGACTCGTTATTTGCCAACTTTAGAAACAAAGACGAGATAGTTTCAGCTATAAAATCTATGCAACTTTCTGCTAATACAGTGATGAGACGTGTAGAAGTAATGAGCAATGATATTTTTTTACAGTTAAGAACTGACTTAGATAACTGTGTTTATTTTTCACTTCAACTGGATGAATCAACAGATGTCGTTGACACTGTCCAGATGGCCGTGTTCGTCAGGATGGTTTTTAGTGATTTTACGATTAAAGAAGATCTTTTGAAGTTTATTCCACTGAAAGGACACACTACTGGACAGGAGTTGTTTTCTCATTTAAAAAATATTATTTCTTCCGAGAAAATTCCAATATCGAAAATGGTAGGCTTGACAACCGATGGCGCTCCAGCTATGGTGGGTTTTGATAAGGGTCTGGTGGCGTTATGTCGTAAAGATGAAACTTTTCCGCAATTTCTCTCTTACCACTGCATTATCCATCAGGAAGCATTATGTGGAAATTTCCTGAAACTAAACAACGTTATGAAACTGGTGGTAAAAATTGTGAACAAGATTAGAGCTCAAGCGTTACAAAGAAGATTATTCAAAACCTTGGCCGATGAAGTTGACTGTCAATACGGGGACCTACTCCTTCACTCTGAAGTCCGATGGTTAAGTAGAGGACGGGTGCTGAAACGTTTTAATGATGTCCTATCTGGCATAGTTCAATTTTTCAAAAAACGCGATGAACCGACTCCGGAACTAGAAAATTCAATCTGGCTTAGAGATTTTGGTTTTCTCGTGGACATTACCGAGAAATTAAACGAACTTAATTTGCAGCTTCAGGGGAGAGACAAAGAACTAGCAGAAATGATTTCTGATATAAAAGCATTTATCAAAAAGCTGGAGTTTTGGGAACAAAACCTAATTAACAGCGATGCCAAGCATTTTCCTATTATTTCAGAAAAAATATCTCAAAATCCATTAGAACCCTATGACAGCAAATATCATGTAGAAATAGTTTCTACCCTGAAGAATAACTTCAAAAATCGTTTTAAGGATTTCAACGAAATGGCTTTAGTAGCGCAGTTTGTTGTTTCACCCTTTATGGAAATTGATATCCAACAGTTTGCAACTTGTGTTATGCAGAACTTTGGCGAAGACATCGCTGCAACAGAAATGGAAGTAATTGATTTTCAAAATGATTTAGCCTTAAAATCGTTAGTCTCAAGTACCAAATGTATCTGGCCTATTGTAAGTAAAGACAAATATTCAGTTCTATGCCGTGTTGCCTTGAAAGTGAAAGCATTATTCAGTTCAACCTATTTGTGTGAATCTTCTTTTTCCAATATGAAGTTTATTAAGAACAAATATCGCAATCGACTTACAGATGAACATTTGGATAATTGTATTCGAATGGCTGTATCAAATTATACTGCAAACATTAAAAAAATTATCGATGAGTCTGAGTGTCAGCCTTCTCATTGAACGTGCTTTTTTATTTTTCAATGTTTATGTTCATGATAGTGCGTTACTTTTTTGTTGTTATTATTAACTATTTTTAAATCTTACGTGACATGCCGTTGTGGCTGGATAAAAGTTTGTGTTTATTTTTCAAACAACTTCGTTTGGTAGGTAGGAATGTAGTTATTATTAGTACCTATGTATTATGTATTACCAGTTAAATAAATAGTAAAATAAATACATATAATGATAAATTAACTGTGGATTATTTCATTTACGTTGCGTTACGTGGCTTCCGTGTGGGTAGCTCGCTGTTTATTCCAAAATTAACAAGTAGCTCAACACATTGAAGAGGTTGGCGACCACTGGTCTAGAGGAAAGCTAAAATTAAATAATTTTCGTTTTTGTAGTTTAAAAGTATTAACGAAAAAGTTCAGAATTGAAAAAAATGTAAACATATTTAATATTATAATTCATTCTATTTGAACCGTTTTAACAAAATAAAAACGAAAATCAATAGATCTACAAATTAATAAAATTTATTCTTCGTATGAAGTATGCAAACGCGATTTGAACTCATTTATGGACTTATTGTGGGATGGATCGTGTCTACTAACTAAAATAGTCCAATTTTAGTAATACATATTGTATTAAAAAATAATCTGAACAAAATTTGTGTATTCTGGGCAAAATGGACAAACAAATAATAGGTAGTTAAAATGATATCGTCCAAAGTATGATACCAAAGTAGGAAGAGAAGAAGTCGGCCATCGTAATTTAAGACCTCTAAAATATAGCATATCAAATGTTAACGGTCTGTTTTGCAGTTTTTAAATTACCGCAAAAATAGAAAAGACATTTTTGGACTTCAACACTCTGTTGTATCTTCTTAATTGGGCACTTTTTACAAAACATTCCTTTCGGTACATCCTGTAGACTTAAAACCACGAATTTGCTACATATGGTTAGGAGGAGGAACAAGTAGCAACAATAATGCAATTTATTTTTACTCGAATTTTATGCGGGTTTAAGAAAAATTAATTTTTATAATTCTTCTTCATTAACAATTTTTTTTATTAGTACCTACTTTTTGCAGAGGTAAAATTAGAAAACAATCCTTGCTGGAACGCAACTGGCTGAGCCACCACAAGGTTGGCTTTACGATTACACTTTGGTAATTATAGGAATTTTGTTGATCATTTTCTAGTAATTAATGAAACTAAAGTCATGTAAAATTATTCCTCTTGAACGCTTAAAAAGTGTTAATTTAAAAGGAATAAGTACATGTTTTTTTAATTAAAAAAAAAACTACACAGCCGAATACAGAAAAAAATACGAGTCGATACGGTGAATTTTCATTTTGGGTTCGCGCAATTTAAAATTGGACTCAAATCGTCTGAAAGCTGCCCACTAAAAATGCACAAGGTAAGGTACTGTAAAGTTTTATGCCCCTCAAAATGAGTGCCTTTACACACTTTTACGCAATTCTCAAGATTCGCTTATTTTTCTATTCGGCGGTGTAAGTTATTTTCGTCGATCGTATCTATTGCTTTCAAATTAATACTTTATAAAAGTTGAATTCTTATTACTGCTTGCTAGCGGCCAGGGAATCCCTGGGAGATGAATTGTAATAGCATGACCTAACCCTTTATATTAACTTGTTGCGAGCAAACAGCAATCTTGCACCGCTATCGCTACGGAGTTGAGTCTAGGCACGTTATTTATGCAATTTTGCTGATACCAGAATTATATTCTCTCATTGTAATTTTATTACGCCAAATAAAATTTTGGGAATCTCCGAATCCCCGAGATTAGGCGTTATTTCAATGAGTACTACCTAAATCAATTTATTATTTTATATTTGTTTAAAGTGATGTTGCAAAATTGTCGGAAACTAGAAATTATTTAAATTTTTGTAACATTTGAAAAACAAATTACATAAACAATGAATTAGGTACCTACTCAAAACAACACTGGGCATTTCTCTTAAAACTTGTATGTAGTACCTAGTAGCACGTGGAGTACAAGGAGAACGAAACTGTAAGTTTTGAATTGAGAAAGTCATCTGGTAGGCCTTTAATAATATTCGGACGAATTGGAATCCGACATAATAAATTTCATTGCTGGCTTGCTTGCTTGCTTGACGCCACTTTGAGAGCGAACCCGAGGGCCGAATTGGCTGATTTTGGTGTCAGTCGACTCAGGGCGACGCAAGTAAGCCAGTAGTACGGTTTTAAAATTTTTATAAGTGACTTTTTTTATGTGGATTTTTTTGTTGATAGCTAACCTCAAAATTAACTCGACACACAAAATGGATCACTCTTGTACAAATTGCATTAAATGAATTATTTCGAGCCCAGTTTGGGTGCAGAACGCTGGTTTAAAATAATAGACATACCGTAGGAATTTCTGTGTCCATTTGTGGAGAGAGTTTTATTTCCAAATAATCCCTCTCGAATTCAGACACCTTGCTGAAGCCGGAACGAGTTCGTTCTATTGGTTTTAAATGTAAACATAAAATTAATACATATTTCAATCATTTTAATAGATAGTAGATAATTATAATATTAATTATTCGATAATTAACACGTACCTGAAGCATTGCAGTGCGGTTTGCACAATTTTCGTAGTTCTAGATGACACTTTAACGCAACCACGGGTTTGCGGGATTCGTTTTTTTACTCTTATCATACATTGTAAAATTATAAAAAAAATCCAATGGTTCAAATGGCACCTTCTTTATATTTCGTATTTGAGATAATCCGACTGTTTAGCGCCTAAATACGACCAAAACCGTAGTGGCACCTCGAATTGGTGCCACAACGTATATACGGGTGCCACTACGTCCATATATATCTGAATTTGGTGCCTAAACGTTTTATTATATATATATATATATATATATATATATATATATATATTACGTGCTAGTTCATTTTTTCATTACGTGCATGTGTTCATAATGCCATAGTTACTGATCAAACAAGCGGTTGCGTTCTTGGCTTCTTACTATTATGGGAGTAGAAAAATTTGATTAATACAACTAACCTCCATGCAAAATATCATCAAAACGTCAAAATCACAAAAACAGTTAATTAATGAAAAAGAGTGTATTAATCAAAAACAGTGTATTAATAGATCTATTAAGGGTCTAGGACAACTCGGCGCCGCCATCTCGGCGCCGCCATCTCGGCGCCGCCATTTCGCGCCGCCATCTCGGCGCGGGGCCAGCTCGGCGCCGGGACAACTCGGCGCGAAGCCATCTCGGCGCCAGCCAACTCGGCGCGAGACCATCTCGGCGCCGAATTTAAATTCGCAAACTACAGTGTGCACTACGTAAGAAAATTATTATAAACAAATAATAAATAAAGTGCTGGCCAAAAAGCTGGCATGAATGAAAAAAAAATATTAAAATTTCTTGGAAAATCAAACACTAATGACCAGAGGTAATTGCAAAGTGATTACAAATGGGCCAAACAAAGGTTGTCACGTGACTTTCGTTATCAGTAAAATTCAACATTTTTTAAAAATAATTACGAAAATGAATTTACTACCCAAGATAGGGACAACATTTACGAAACAAAGTTGTTTTCTGGCCTTGACATTGTTGAGTTAGCTAAAACTAACACATAATAAAAATCGTATGGAAATCTTCCTTAATTTCCTAAAAATTGTACTTTTTGGATTTACACAACTTCGAAAAACGTCACTTTTAACTAAGTAAAAATCACTCAATATATCTAATACGGGCTAAATAGGTTTTCGGACAAGCTGTCATCCTGTATAAAGTGAAATGTAAACATTACCAATATTTTTTTATATATATATTTATATACAGGGTGATTTTTAAGTTGATTCTTTCCGTTTACCAGGAAATAAAGCTAAAAAAATAAGTATTTTTTTATTTACCACTTTTCCGAAATATCAAAACTAACAGAGGTACAGGGTGTTAAAGTTTCAAATTAAAAACTAAAATTTGGCGCAAAGGCGGCTGGACAATTTTATTTTTGTTTATCTCTGTTGTCAAGCAATGATCTGTCAACTAGTTTTCCATTGTAATTTTCTTAATGTTATTGCTGCAATAATGGCTCATGTTTATGAAAATAATGAATAGTGAAATGCTTATTATTTACTGGGAGTGTCGTCAAAATGCCGCTGCCGCATCGCTCTTATATGCGGAATGTGTGTGTAGAAGCGAATGCTGATAATTTGATAATTTAAGTTAGATTAAGTTTAGTTTAATTTTCGTTAAGTAATTTTAGTTCATACTTTGAAACTTTAACACCTTGTACCTCCGTTAGTTTTTATATTTCGCAAAAGTGGTAAATGGCTTACTTTTTTTAGCTTTATATCCTGGCAAAAGGAAAGAATCAACTTAAAAATCACCCTGTATATACAGTGTGTCCCCGGATAGGTGAAACGACTCTTGTAAAAGGTAAAAAATGGGGTGCAGCCCTGCTTGGTTAAAGGCGAATTTCTAACAACATTTCAGTTTTGAAAAATCAAATATGCCTTGAAAGTTTTCAAAAAAAACTATTTTTTTACTCATGACTTCAAAATTCATATTTCCCGGTCATTCCCGATACGCCAAAAGTTACTTTTCCCGCACTGCGGTGTTTTTTACTTTTCAACAAAAACTAGGGGAATTGTGTTTTTTGTAAATTTTTATAACAAACGGGGCTGCGCGTGCTATTGCGCGGTCTATTCTATTTAATTTACCACCATTTTTAGGCCTATTACGTTGGCCCATCTCCAAGAGGGCTCTTGGGGCTTCGTCCATCTTCAAAGGGGCCTCTGGGGCTCCGCCCCTCTCTAAGGGGGACCTCGGGGCTTCGCCCCTCTCCAAGCGGCCCTCGGGGCTCCGCCCCTCTCCAAGGGGGCCCTCGGGGATCCGCCCCTTTTCAAGGGGGCCCTAGGGGCTTTGCCCCTCTCCAAAGCGGCCCTCGGGGCTTCGCCCATCTCTAAGGGGACCTTCGGGGCTCCTCCCCTCTCCAAGGGGGCCCTCGGGGCTACGCCCCTCTTCAAGGGGGCCCTTGGGCTTTTCCCCTCTCCAAGGCGGCCCTCGGGGCTCTTCCCATTTCTAAGGGGGCCCTCGGGGTACTGGCCCTCTCCAAGGGGGGCCTCGGGACACACGTTTGGATCGTTCTCCTTTATTTGTCCCTCGTTGGTTTAATTGCGCCTGCAAACACCAGAGGCGCTGTAAACGTCAACAAAAACTAACAGGTGCGTAGGATAGGTATAAAAGTTTAGTGATTTGTACTGTCAACTCAGTAAATTAGTAAAACACGAAATAATAATTTTTTTATTTTTTAAAATATTTTCAGTTAATCGTTACAGAAAACATTGTAGCTGACTCCTTCTGGAAAAATTTTCCCGAATTCGCACGTATGCAGTACTCCCTTCGGTCGTGCTGCAAACAAAGTGTTCATTCGGGAAAATTACGAACTTGTTAGGTAAATAACTATTACTGTAGAGTAGCGTGTCTTTTATGTAGCAAATACGACAAAAAGTTATTAAGAGAAGTTGTTTAGAATCAACATCTAGGTTTCTATACCAAATTTCAAAATCCTCTGCCAACTTTGATCTCTCACATTATCTTTTATGTTTAGGTCCCATATCAAAGAATTTTACTTTTAACAAAGACGGCTATGGAAAAACAAACATTTTTCAAAAAGTTTTTATTTCATAATAAAAAAATAAAATTCTTTGATTTTAATAATAATAATAATAAAACAAATAAACATTATAGAAATATTTGTCATATAAAAGGCACTTTACTTAGAAAATGGCGTTTTTCAAAATTGTGTAAATCCAAAAAGTGCTATTTTTCGAAATTTAATCAAGATTTCAAAGAGATTTTTTATTGTGTGGTAGTTTTAGCTGACTGAACAATCACAAGGCCAGAAAACTTTTTTTCGGAAAATGTGTCTCTATCTTGACTAGTAAATGCATGCTTCATAAATATTTAAAAAAAAACTAAAATTTTACTGATAACGGAAGTCATGTGACAACTTTTGTTTGGCTCATTTGTAATCACTTTGCAACCACCTCTGGTCGTCAGTGTTTGATTTTCCAAGAAATTCTCAATATTTTTTTTTCATTTGATGACAGCTTTTTGGCGATCACTTTATTTATTATTTTTTGATAATAATTTTCTTACGTAGTGCACAATGTAGTTTGAAAATTTAAATTCGGCGCCGAGATGGCCTCTCGCCGAGTTGGCTGTCGCCGAGATGGCTCCGCGCCGAGTTGTCCCGGCGCCGAGCTGGCCCCGCGCCGAGATGGCGGCGCCGAAGTGGCGGCGCCGAGATGGCGGCGCCGAGTTGTCCGGCTTCGATCTATTAATCCATCCTTCTTTTTAAAAACAGTCAATTAATGAAAAAGAGTGTATTAATCAACAACAGTGTATTAATGCCGTCTATTAATCCATCCTTTTTTAGGAAAAATAATTCATTAATATTGAAATTAACAAGCGGTCAACGAAAAAATCTATTATCACATTTTAGTTTAATATCAAGCTTCCACTCTATTTCAGGTAACATTAAATCATGTTACAACCCTTCTGTTTCTTATTTTTTATTGTTCAACTGAATTCAAATTCTAATCCATTATTTTACCAAATACATGTTGGTAATTATATCCGTTTTTAATACTTAAATTCATCTTCTATGCAACCATTACAATACACATAAATAGGACACATACTTAGATCGACATGTTCCAATAAAAGATGAGCAACAACTTCAGGCTTCAACCGCTTATAATTTTTGGTTTCTATAAATTAAAATAATATTTTACCAAATACATATAAACACCAAACAGAAGAAAAACTATATACTTTGTTATGTACTTACAGAGCAGATTTGTAGTTCACGGCACATAAAGCCATAGATAGCCAAAATTTTCGTTTTTACATTGTGTCACAAAAGTCGTCTTTTTTAAACGAAAAATCGTAAAGAAAATCACACTTTAACGATTTTATTGAAATTGTGAATTTGACAGTTGTAAATTCCCAAGTAATTTTAGACTAAATTTCTAGTTACAGAAGATTGCTATGCAAAAAAACTACGCGTACAACACGTTTTGAAGGTCCTGTTTTTCACTCATTTGCTTCATGAAAAAAAAAGTATGACTTTCAAAACTAGTTTTACAAATAACTATAGCCGCTGAGCTCTCTGTACTAGATTTTTCGCTGTTAATATTAAACTGTTAGTTATTGAGTAAAAGTATAAATAACAGGTGGCTTACCATGCCGAACAAAAAACAATTTCAAACCATTTTTCTTAGAACTCGGGCAGCCCATAACACAACATTTATTACTGGCCATGTTAGATAAATTACTATTTAAATAAACGTAACTGAACTGTAAAACATGGCGCGACGATAGACAGACAGATGAAACTATTTTCAACAAAACGAAAACTTTAACGGTGTAAGGAACGAGGTGGATCTTGAAAGCGAAATTAAATATGCAACAGTTCATACGATAGCAGCAGTTTTTGTCAAAGTTATATCAAATAATTTTTTTATCCCCACTTTGAAAAAATTGAACGGCAAAGATAGATATAAAAATGTACTAATGGCAGTACCTATACTTAGTGTTTCCTGGTTCGGTAGTTCAGTGGTTAAGTATTCTGACTACTGAGCGAGTTAGATTCCTGGTCACTGTGAGCAGCAAGGGAAGCAGGAATAGCGGAGAAAATCCAACGGCGTCATTTCGCTGTTCTTGCGAGTTTTTATAAGGTACGATTCAGTCTAAACAAATAGTGTCAGCGTCCGGAAAACGAAGTGCATACTACATCAAACCTTGTTAAAGAAGAGGAGATCCTTTCTAAGGCTCTAGCTAAGCCGCATTTTAAGTAATTAGCCCGGCGTCAGTAAAATCCGTGGTTTGGCGGAAGTTGAAGCTGTGCAGGAAGCGACCAGAAACAATTGCCAAAATTTGGACGGCGTCTGTCTGACGTCACGAATTACGTAACTGCTAGAAACAAAACTTGTTATTTGTCCCCAAGCGCGAAATTTTGAATAATTGCCTTGCGAATTCTCATATTTCACGAGTATTTTATCCTTCAATGAACCGCTGTTTGCACTAGTCAACCGATTTGTGATTTGACAGATTTTTGGACCTTGAGCTACCGCATATTTGAACTACTGACTGTGTCTAGTACCATTTCAGATCAATTTTAAATTACAGTCGACTTCGGAACTCAACCTGAGATTTAAGAGTTTGTCTTCTACTGAGAGCGAGCGTTTTTCTAATTAATTGCAGTTGAATAAAATATAAAGACGGGCCTACAACCATTTATTTTGTGCAGTAAATCAGTACATTTCATATTTTAACCAGCCTAGTAATTTAATGACAGGCAAAGTTCGAACACAGTAAAATATTAAACAGTGAATTGTGTATTTGGATTGGCTCTAACTTATACAAAATACTATTAAACAAAACAAATTAATTAATTAATAATCGACAGGCCATTTCCATCTAAATATCTGCAACTTTACCACCACAAATGAAACAACCTACACAGTTTCCAACAGCGAACAATGTCATAGCATAGTAATACTCACTGTTCTTATCGTTTTTAGGGACCGCACTTTGTTCTTGCTATCTTTTGCGATATTATTCGTACACTTGTTGACCAACTTGTTTACATTTAAAACATATGATTTCTTTGTTTACTTTACTTGTGTCACCCTCTTCCATTTGCTCTGTTTGTTCTTCGCTACAAAAGCACCTGCTGAACTAACACTGCCATCTACATGCATATCAAGTAACTTGATTTTTATGGAATCTGTTGTAATTGCTATTCCGGAATGTTCGATCGTCATGCGCATGGGTTCAAACCTTTCTGGTAGACCGGCTAAAAGTAAGGAACCCACCCACTCATCGTCGATGTTAAAACCTGTTCTCCGTAAGTTTTGTGAAGTTTCAATCACTTGGTTAACGTAAATTTCCATTGAATCACAATTTTCCAACCGCAATGATATTAACGCACGAAGTAAACTAATCTTTTTGGTGTAACGGGTGTCTTCACACAACTTCTTTAATGTCTGCCATATTTCCTGAGCTGTTTTTGCATCTCGAATATGTATAAATAAAGATGTATGAACCGTTAATACTAATTTAGCCTTTGCCTTGGCAATCAACACTGTATCAGTTTCTATACCGTCGATGCACTACGTTAAACATTAGGATGAACACATTTTCAATTGCGAAAGACCGATCGCTGAAATTTTCGCTTCCTTGTAGTTTAGGCACACTGGTTAAATAATTTACCGCCATTCTAGCTAAATTATAACACTGTTTAGTTCTGTTTTATTATTACCGCGTTTAAACTAATTGTCGTACTTTCGTACTTAGCTCGCACTTAGCCCATAACCTATTGGAATTCGAGGTGTGGTTGCAATAAAAACACTAGACACTGTTAACTTATTTAATGTTAGAATATGACTGACTTAATGTACAGCGTGTACCGACTATACAACAAGTAGTACCGCGTACTTACAATATAGATGGCGTAATCACCTTGGTGAGATATTTTAATCAACAATTCTAGCATCCTTTACCTGTTGTCATTTATTTCACTCTCCAATCCGTATGCACCCATTGTTCCATGTCCTTGTTCTTTATCGGCTTCTATGTGAGCGTTCCAATCTCCCATTATCAGTAGATGTATATTCGTGTTTTGCATTTTTTCTATTGTACGTTGTAGTTCTTCATAGAACGTATCTTTATCATGTGCAATATCCGTTTCTTCGCCAATTATAAGATCACTATAAAAGGAAGTTGTGTGCGTGTATCACACCAGATTTTTGATCCTACGGCGGACAGTTGCTTAGCGCAAAGGTGCTGCCGGAAAGCGGCGTTAGAATGAATCGGTTGTTTGAGTGGAAGAGAAAGCGCAAACGTACTTGCCACACCCCATTGCCGTTTATCTAGACAGTTGACCATATGTTCTTGCAGCTGCGTCTCCCCCCCCTACCCTAAATTTCGGTAGCACGGCTTTTTTCTCGTGGCAGTTGACCTCACGTAGCCAAGCCGAATTATTCTGTGTAAGCGGCCTCCACGGCTTCGACCGTTGGAGCCCGCTGTGGGTGCTTTCGAGAACGTTTCCTCGAGCCCCCATCGTTGAATGTTGCAAGCTGTGTGTGAGCGGGGCCCTAGGGTTTTCTTGAACTTAATTGTGTGCTCGTTGACCGTCGACATTTTTGATGGATTTTTGTCCCTTGTGTTTTTCGAGCTTTAGTAACATATTCAAGCTACAGTCTGCGTTGCGCGCGCATTCAAATAAAATGGCGTCGTTTTCGTGTTTTTTGGAATTTTTGATGGATTTTTGTAGGTTTTGTAGGTCTGTTACCAAAATATAATTTACCAGAATCGATTGCACACATTGGACGAATTAAAAGAAGCGATAGAAGGTGCTGTGAAAAAAATAACCGAATAACAGTTGGAAGGACTATTTGAAAGCATAAAAAGAAGAGTAGGATATAGTTTGCAGGGCGCATAGTGAAAAGTGCTAGTCATTTTGTGCTCTGAAATATTTATCGTTTAATAAGAAATAACGAGTGATAATTTCATCAGAGAAGGACAGAAGTATATACAAAAGGGCCACCGAGGTATACAAGCGGAATAACAACAATCAATGTAAGATTAGTTTAGTATTCTGTACTTTAAATTATACATAGCTACAAACGCGGGCGAACGTTGAAACGGTCGGCGGGCGGACGTAACTCCAGCCGTTCTAGGCTGGCAACACGAATTACTACGCGATAAACCGAACGTGTGCCTCCAGATAGCGGATACCCTTATATTGCCAATCAAAGTATTAGTCGTAGATAACACAAGCACAGAACGCGGTATAAATTAAATATTCCAGAAGAATATAAACAGACCTAAATTTAAAAGCAACACCGATAGGAGCCAAGGTCCGACGGGTCTACCGGCCGCTGGCTCTTACCGCTGTGCGATAGGATAAATTCCAACCGCAAGAAAATCATAGCTGAATACCCATCTTAACAGAGCCGGACTCAATTTAATTAAATATCTAGTAAATATAAGATTTAGAGTAAGGTCAGGCAGGAAATCAAGATGCAGGAATTACTGGAAAGAATGGACGCCAAACTGAACATAATGGAGGAAAGGAGTCAGCGATTGGAAAATAAAACTGAACTGAATAAGATTAAAGAGGGGAATAAACAATTAACAAGTGAAAATCAGCAACTCAAACAAAAAATACTACAACAAGACAAAAGAATAGGCGAAATTGAAAAGGAAATCAGGAAGGGGAGAATAATAATACATGGCGTCGAGGAAAAACAAAAAGAGAGTGAACTCCAGTTAAAAAAAAAGTAAGGGTAATACTAAGAGATATGGAAATAGCAATAGAAATGGAAGAAGAAGTGAATGAGATTAGAAGACTGGTAAGACAACAAGAGGGGAAAGATAGATCAATAAGAATGGAATTAAGAAAGTGGTCGAAAAAAATAGAGATCCTCAAAGGAACAAAAAAACTAAAAGGAACTAAAATATACATGGAAGAAGAATACAGTAGAGAAGTGCAAGAGCAAAGAAAGGAAATAGTACAATACATGAAAGCAATAAGGTCTAAAGGGCATTTAGCATCTATAAGATACAACAAGCTAATGGTAAATGGGGACATGTACACTCTAGAACAGCTGAGAGTAAGAGAAACACAGAATTCAGAAGAGAAGGAAGAGATGGAGGATGGAAACAAAAAGATAGAGAGCTCCAGAGAAAATAGGGAACTAGCAGATCAAGAGGAGATAAGGATAGAGACGGAGGAGCACAGTAAAAAAGGAAGAACTATTAGTCAAAGATCTCCAGGGAGCAATGAAGGGGAAGACCTAAGGGATAAACTACTGAAGATTACGAAAACGGGAAGCAGATCAAAAAACTAAAGGAAAATTGTAATGGACGGAACATGGAAACGACACAGGCAAATGGAAAAGGAAACGAAAACGGTAAACTAATAATAGCAAGTAAGGGAAAAGCTAAAACCAGACGGGCAGAAAATAAACACAGAAGAAATACAATAAATGAAAGAAGAGTTATTAAAAACTGGGAATTTGCAACATGGAACGTAACATCACTGAAAGGAAAAGACATGGAAGTAATAGATGAAATGGAGAAGTACAACCTAATGATATTAGGACTAAGTGAAACAAAAATAATAGGACAAGGAAATAAAAACCTTGGAAATGACTATAGAATATACTATTCGGGAGCAGAAATGGGCAACAGAGCGAAAGAAGGAGTGGGGATAATAATCAAGAAAGAGCTATATAATAGAGTAATAAAATGCGATGCAATATCACCCAGAATAACATCAATGTATCTGGAGCTCGAAGAGAAAGTGGTGATCATACAAATATATGCACCAATTGAAGGGACAGCAGAGGAGAAAATGCATGAATTCTATGAAATACTACAGAATACATTAGATGAAGCAAAAGACTCAACAGGGAAAGTACTGTAAGAATGGGGCCTTTGGGGCGTTATATCTTACATGAATATGCTCATATATAGAGGTTGAAATAAAACGCGTGTTTGCTTTATGAACCAATATAATGAACTAAATAAACTTTGTTTGCGATCATCACCTTAACAACACAAACCAGATGGCTAGATCGCCACATTACTCCTCCCCCCCCCCCCCCAAAAGAGAAAAGGAGGGAGGGAGGCCAGGTAGGAAAACTAATATAACCCCGTATGAAAGTAACAGGATTATATTTAGCTACAAAACCTCCTGGATCTTTTCAACAATCCTTAAAAACTAATAACAATAACTCATAACAATAAATAATAACACACACTAAACACGTCCCTGGAGATATCTTGTTGGGCGCCGGACTCCATCTACTTCGCAGATGTAAGCTGGAAGAAATGAAAAAAAAGGAAGCGTGTATAAAAATAATATTAACGTAACAATAAAAATAAAATAAAACAAAAATAAAATATACGAAAGCATGCAAGCATATGTTAATCTAGAAAGTAGGCAGGTTTCAGTCTGTCATAGCTGACTGTTCCGCTGATACCTTCCAGCGACATGTATTTTTCAGAACGGTGTGCAATTTTGAAAGGGCCTAGATAATTGGGTTTGATGCCCCTAGTATGCGTGCTGTTTCTGAGATACACGTGTGTGCATGTTTCCAGATCTTTATTAACGTGAGTACTTGTAGTGGGGTAGTTTTTTGTGAAGAAATATTTTTGCTTTCCAATTGATTGTTTTAGATTGATTACGAATGATGACATTATTGTATCCGATGGTTGAGTGAAGTGATTCTCATCGAAGAAATCATTTGGTAATCGAAGAATTGTACCGTATAACATTTCTGCTGAGAATGCTTGCAAGTTTTCTTTGATGCTGGAGCGTAAAGAAAGTAAAATCCACGGAATGTGGATGGTATGTGCTTGAACGGATGTTTCTAATTCCTAACACGGACATGAAATCTAACCATGATTTCGAAAGGAAAACGGGAGCATTATCATTAGTTAGAAATTTTGGTATGCCAAAACGGGCAATCCAAACTTGTGTTATTGCTAAAATAATTTCATCCGCAGTTGCGTATTTTAACGGAATCGCTTCAGGCCAGCGAGTAAAACGGTCAATCATAGTTAAAATTTATTTGTATTGTTGCGATTGGGGAAGGTGAATTAGATCGATGTGTACGTGTTGGAAGCGGAAATCCGGTTCACCAAATGGATAGAGTGGAGGATTTGAAGTTTTGGTTACTTTAACTGCTTGACAGGAATGACATGTATCCACCTACGTTTTCACATCCTTGTGCATGGATGGCCAGATATAACGTTTAGTTATTAATTTCCTAGATGCGCGAACTCCGGGATGAGATAACGAGTGGATTGAGTCGAAAATTTGACGGCGGAAAGATCGTGGAACGAACGGTCTTTGTGTGCCCGTAGAAGTTTCAACCCAAATAGGAGTTCCTTTTAATGAATTTGTTTTGGCAAAAGATAAATTTGGGTTTGACAATAAGGCTTCTAATTCAGGATCGTCTTGTTGAGCTGTTGCTAAATCATCGAAATCGATCGTATTTTGTATACCAACGAAAGAAACCCTGGTTAGAGCGTCTGCTGGTACGTTATCTGTACCTTTGACGTGTTGTATGTTTGAACAGAATTGGGAAATGTATTGTAACATTCTTAATTCTCGAGGTGAGTGGTCACCTGTTGATTTAGTAATTGCGAAAGTGAGAGGTTTGTGATCAGTAAAGATAGTATATTGTTTACCATCAGTATAATATCGAAATTTTTTAACTGCGAAATATATAGCTAACAGTTCTCGTGAGAATACGCTATATTTTTGTTCTGCGGAGGTTAATTTTCGCGAGCAAAAAGCGAGTGGTTTACACATCTTATCCTGCCATTGTTGCAAAACACCTGCGATAGCATTGGAAGATGAATCAGTCCATAAACTGATTTCAGCGTTTGGTATAGGATGAACTAATAAAGTGGCCTTTGCCAGAGCTAACTTGATTGAGTTAAACGTTTCTAACTGAGAAGTGTTTAAATGAACCGGTTTATCGGTTGCTTTTCCAGCGATCACTAGTGAAATTAACGGTGCGATTCGACTTGAGTAATTGGGAATGAATTTATGGTAATAAGTGATCATTCCTATGAAATTTCGGAGTTGACGTTGAGTAGTCGGGGGCGGAAATGAATTGATTGCATCCACCTTTGACTCCTGAGGTTTGATTCCCTCTTTACACACAGTGTATCCCAATAAATTTAAGTTAGGGGCACCAAAAACACATTTATTTATGTTAAGTAGCAAACCATAGTTTACTAATTTGGCGAATACTTTTTTGATATGTTGAATATGTTCTGATCTGTTAGCGCAAAAAACTAGGATGTCGTCTAAATAACAAAAAACAAAACTCATCCCTTCAAAAACTTCCGACATGAGAGCCGACCAGCTACTCTGAGCGTTCCGTAATCCAAAGTTCATTCGTAGGTATTTATAGCTACCCAACGGTGTTATTATGGCTGTTTTATCTGTATCTTCAGGAGCAATTGGTATCTGAAAGTACGCTTTTTTTAAGTCTAGTTTTGAAAAGATCGTTGAACCATGAATTCTGTAGGTAAAATCTTGGATAAATGGTATGGGAACATGTCGGGGATTGTGACGCTGTTTAAAGGTCGATAATCACCGCACACTCTGTAGCTACCGTCCGCCTTCTTCACCAAATGAATGGCTGCTGCCCAAGGGTTTGTTGCTCTTTGTATAATGCCTGATTTTAATAACTCTTGCAGATGCTATTCCAAAAATGACAATTGCTCAGGATTTAAACGTCTGCATTTAGTAAAACGAGGAGGTTCTGTCGTGATAATTCTGTGTATGACCTTATGTTTGACAGGTGCATTGATGTTAAAATCGTCAAGTAATTCCGGAAACTGTCGCAATAGACATTTATATTCTTGTTCAATAGAACCAGGAATATTTTTGTTTGATGAAGATGCTGGTTGTATACTTTGTTGATTGTTGTGTGGTGAGGATTGTTGATGATTGCATATCTGTGAATGGTTACTGCACGAACCGCTCATAGGAACAACATGATGACTTGGTGTCACTGGATGATAGGCGATTTGAGTTGGAATTGGGTGGTAAACATCAAATGGTTCGGATCTAGAAGCGTGCAAATGAGGCAGCTGCGCATGCTTCCCCTTTTGCAGACAAGCGACCGATGTATACAATTGAGGTTGCGTTTGTGCAGTTGGAATCGCAGCAATCGGTGGATGAGTGGTTGGGTACGATATAAGCGTGTGCGTTACCGGTGCCCCTCGTTGTATGCACACTTGCTGTTGTGCAGCGATCGGTACCTGTATACCTACAGGAGGTATACCTGAAGAAGGTTGCAGATGAATGAGGTTGTTTGAAGTTGGTCCACTCATGTATGTTGATGGTGGAGCAAGCATGTCCGAAACTCGCCGATGATCGTGCAATGCCCACTGTAATGAAGGGGCTGTGTTACACGACGTAGGGGGCGAATGTGCAGGATGCATGACTGCAACTGGTGGCAGCATGTTCGGAAACTGCGCACGGACGGGTGTCAATGACTGTGCCTGCTTGTGAGCCCACGGTTGCAGAAGCGCGAACCGGACCGAAGCAAGATCGTTCATGCACGTTGAAGACGGTGTATGTGCGGCGGAGATGGGCTCTTGGTGTGCGCTGCGGGCGAGTTTGCTTTGGGTCTGGCAGATGAAAGCAGATGGGCCAAGCTAGCTCCAGGAAGTAGTGGCTCAGCGGATAGGTTGCTTTTTTTAGGTGATGGTAGTCACACTGCTCGAAAGTATTGCAAGATGTCAATGTCAATTTTCTAATTTGTGATAACACTTAGCTTTTGTTAGATGAGCTCCAGGGGACTGCACCACACAAGTGCAATGTGCTGGAAGAGGCGGGTTCAAAAACTCGTTGCAGCTGCGGCAGTTTACACAGGAGCCGGTTGTTTCAGAGGATGGGAGGTATGATGTCCATCACACGTTCGGGATCACAAATTGTAAGAATGGGGCCTTTGGGGCGTTATATCTTACATGAATATGCTCATATATAGAGGTTGAAATAAAACGCGTGTTTGCTTTATGAACCAATATAATGAACTAAATAAACTTTGTTTGCGATCATCACCTTAACAACACAAACCAGATGGCTGGATCGCCACATTACTAATTATAGCGGACTGGAATGCAAGAGTGGGAAATGACGTAAATAAAGGAATGGGTAGCACGGGAGAATTCGGAGAGAAGGAACTGAACAAAAATGGAAGAAAAATACTAGAATTCTGCATTGCAAATAATCTAAAAATAGGTAATACTTTTTGGAACCAAACTAATGAGGATCGATATACTTACATAACTGAGGGAAGAAACTTAAAGAGTATAATAGATTATATTGTATATACCCAAGAAATGGAGAAAGAGATAAAGGAAGTTAAAGTAAACAAGGAAGCAGAACTGAATACGAACCACAGAATGGTCACAGCAAAAATACAAGATTCCATAAACGTGGAAGAAGAATGCAGGGAATATATTAGGATAAATATAGAAAGGATGAAAAATGAAGAAACACAAATAAAATATGCCGAAGAAACAGATAAGGCCCTCGAATACCAAGAGACAGTGAACAGCAATCTTACAGTGGAAAGTAGATGGAGAATATTTAAAGAAACTATATTAAAGACGGCAATTACGGTATGCGGAATCAAAAAAATTAAAAAAGGGGAAAAGAGAACAAGATGGTGGACAGAAGAAGTAATAAATATAGTAAAACGGAAGAAAGTAGCATGGAAAAGATATCAACAAACAGAGAGGATGGAAGATAAAGAAGAGTATAACAAGCTGAATAAACTAGTAAAGGGAGCAGTGAAGAGAGCCAAAAAGAAAACATGGGAAGAGACGAATTAAATGAGGGTTTTAGAAATAATAATAGAAAATTTTGGAATAGAATAAAAGCTATGAGAGGAAAAGGAAAAAACGAATTAAGCGGAATAAAGGACAAAGATAATAAACTATTAGTAAAAGCAGAAGAGATGACAGATAGATGGAGGGAATTTTTCGCAGAAAAATTTGATAAACAAGAAGACGAAGGGCTTGCAGAGAGAGAAGATCCAGAAGAAGATTTAGGAGAAGCAAGGATGGATACAAGTGCCATATGTAGAGAAGAAGTAGTAGAAGCAATATTAAAGATCAAGACAGGGAAAGCATGTGGAGAGGACGATATACAACCAGAAATGGTAAAAGGCCTGGGAGAGGTAGGAATAGACTGAGTATAGAAGATATGCAGGGAAGCGGAGGAAAATAACAAATTACCAGAGGAGTGGAACAATAATCTAATATTACCAATATATAAAAAATGAGAAAGATCAAACTGTGAAAATTACCGAGCTATATGTCTGTCATCAGTAATCTACAAAATTTATACAAGAATTATAGAACAAAAAATAAGGAATTGCATAGAAGATAAAATGGAACAGGAACAAGCGGCTTTCAGAAAAGGAAGACAAACCAATGACAATATTTATATACTAAGGAACGTAATAGAAAAGAAGATAGAAACCGGAGATGAATTGTTTTTAATATTTATTGATCTACAAGCGGCGTTCGATACAGTACGAAGAACACTGATAAAAGTAAAGTAATGATAATCAACAAGAGAGAAGAAAGCGGGACATATAAGTTTGACCACAAGAAGAAAATACTTAAGGAAGTAACAACATGTGAATATCTGGGAAGCACATTTACAAATGATGGGAAATACGACCTGGAAATAGCGAACAGGACTAAGAAAGCGAATAAGATATACTACGCATTGGCCAAAGCAATATTCGGGAAAAAGGAAATAAGCAATAAAAACAAACTAATAGTATATAACACCATAATCAGAACAACATTACTATACTCAAGTGAAACATGGACCGTGCAACAAAAACATAGATCCAAGCTGACAGCGACAGAAATGAAGGTGTTAAGGAAAATAGTTAACAAAACCAAACTGGATCACATAAAAAATGAAGACATTAGAGCTACACTACAGCAGGAACCAATAAGTAAGATGGTAGAAGATAAACAACTTGAATGGTTAGGCCACCTCTTAAGAATGCAAGACGATATAATACCAAAAAAAGTTATGGAGGCTAAACAGTTCAGGAAAAGGAAAAGGGGCAGACCAAGAACAACATGGATCAATCAGATAACCAAAATAGGACTGACGAGAGGCAAAACACTAGGCGAGATGAAGAATTGTACCGGAGACAGGAAGAAATGGAAAGAATCGATAAAAGGATAAACCAACCACAACCCGACACCTGTTTAGGGTACCAGAGTTTTTAGATGAAGAAGAAGAAGAAAAAGAAGAGTAGATTCGTGTATAGCCAATGGTGGTGCACATTTCGAGCATCAAATGTGTTATATTTAAAGCTAGTTGTTATTATAAGTGAATAAATCAATTTTAATAAGTAGTGTTATTTAACTTGAAATTAGCTACTATAGTTGAGACCCAATCGGTGCAAGGCGGCACATTTCTACTAAAGGCATATTTTATGAGAGCGGCCAAGTCAATCATTTTTGATCTCTCGGTATTAGTTGGAGATGATTTAAATGCACCAATGCATATTCTCACAGCTTTATACTGAATCCTATCTATTTTTGTAGTTGTTGCGATCTCCACAGGGGTTAGTTTATAAAGGCGAGGGTTGCGTCGCGATAGGAAATGTTAGCTGCCTGCCGAAATCGAAGATATCGCTGGAAGACACTGGCGACACAATTGCCGCAAGCACGCCGTGCAATCGCTCTCCCGGAGTGGATCGGTCCAGTTTTGTTGTTTTGTAGAGTGATTTCGTTTGTACAGGAACTGCTACTGTTTAAATGAAAAATAGGTGCCGAAATTCGTTGCGTCTGTCGATGGAAACCAGCTAGCTGCTAGGTGAACGACAGCGATACACAAGGAAGGTAGGCGGCAATGCATATTCCTTTTCGTTCCCGCCTGCCTTCGCTAATAATATTGGCATCTTCGATTTAGTTAAAATTAAATTACAGTTCACTGCTGCTATCGTAAACAATAGTGTTGTGTTTGACGATGACCTGTAAAATATGCTATCATAATCGTTTATTAATGACCTGTAGAAAAGTAGATCTATACTTGGTGCAGACCTTATGCCTTGTTACAAACACTGTCAGGCCATTTTTAATTTCGATAATTATGCGACCATTTGGAGTATTTTTGTTACAAAGATGACGAGTTCGCTTGTATATAGATTTCTTTTCGGTAATATTTTCTCGTATGATAGTTCAGCTAAATGCATCTAAAAATTCTAAAAGTGTGTCACGCACGCAACTTTTTGTTTTTTAGAAGGTTCTGCGAAACCGCTTGCAGCTCTAGCCGTCTTCTTTGCAGCTGCGTTTGTTTCGTCTCGTTTAGGCACGTTTGGTTACCAATTTCAAAACACAGTCTATTAGAGCAAGCGAGATATTTTCCTAAATAATTTAACTTCCGTCGCACTCCTTCGTATTCAGGCTGCCTCGCCCGTTGCGACATGCGATTTCATTGGCTATAGGTTTTGGCGCGACAGTGCGCGTTTGACGCGAAACGCGTGGCGTGGCTTGGGTTTTGGAGTCAGTCAGGAGCCAGCTTCGGTCTTGGACGTGTTGTTTGTGCAGTTGCTGCTAGCAGGTTTTTCGGAAGCAGTTCCGCCGCTTTCCGCGGCCCTTGGGGTCGTGGGGTGGTGGCACGGCTTTGTTTTGAGTGTGCCGTTACCGCGTGACGTGGTTTTGGTTTCGCAGAGGTTCGTTTCCATTAATTTGGCCCGTTGTTCTTGTGGTGTTACAGCGAAGTTTGACGTTGTTCGTTCCCATTGATTTGGCCGGTGTTTTATATGCTGGTACAGCAGGGTTTTTTTCGTTTAGAGTACTTTACGGGCCGTCAAGGGTGACAGTTGTATGTGTTGTTTGGTGCCCCTGTTCTTGACCGACGCTCTTGAGTTATCGTGTGCCGTGCCGGTCATTTGCCACCTTATAGTGGGATAAATACAGCGAGAACGTGCCTTGGTCGCCATCTTTATACGATCGTCCCGTTGGGCCGCATATTGTGTCCTGCGAGGGGTTCCTTGGTGGGAGTCTTCAGCACTTGTAGCCGTAGCCTTTGCGACCTTCCCTGCGGTGCGACGCTGCGAGGCGAGTACCGAAATTTAGAGCCAGGCGAAGCTAAAGGTTAAGGTAGCGTGTGTATTTTCTGTATTAACCGCTTTATCGTTATCATTGAAAGGTTGCCAACTTATTTACCAAATACATTAGCGCAATATATCAGGCGATGTTATAGTAGTTGCTTAGATTTAATTAGATGATTGCGATACCAATTTGTTAGTAATGTTGTAACACCAACGTGACTGTTAAGATTCTCGTTCATGAAGTTGCGATGGTAAAGTTAAGAAGCACTAATTCAATCATTAGTCAGGATGCTAAATAAGTATTTAATTTAAAAATGGTTGAAAGTCTAAAGGTTAACCTAATATTACTGCTCGCTGTCGCTTGGTTTACAGTTGTATGCCGTTAATGTTTGATGTGAAAGCCTTTTTACGCTTTGTATACCAATATTTTCATGTGTTTGGACCAATAGAACGGTTTATTGAACGATGCTTTCTTATTTCTTAGGAGCCTGTGCATGCTTATTTTCAGGTTATGTTATATATTGTGTAAAGATAAATGTACGGCGATTCCTGAGTCTTTAACCGTCGCAGGTAGGTTATGACGCTCGTCGCTGCAGCGTTGGAAGTCTTGAGGTTGCACTAATATTTTACTCCCGTTGAACTTTGGATTTCGCCAAGGTGTAAAGTTGGAAGGTAGGTTCCTTTGCTTTCTGGTTTCTGTATGGGCTTACCTTTGTATTTCGTTCTGGTTGACGCAACCGGGTGGCGCCCTATTTAATTTTGTCATTGTTTACCGTCCCTTGGGCCGTTGCCCGTAGGTAATCTCGAGTAGGATCCCCCTCGCTCCACTGCCGTCTATTCGGAATATCTTGTTACGGGCAGGGCAGAGGTCCTAGGTCACTCATTGTTCCGATTGTGAAAATTTTCGTCCTCGCTGGCCGTATAACTTTTATGTGATTTTTGTATGATCCGGCGCGGTGTCGTAAAAGTCGTTTTAGACCGTAATAACACCTCTCAAAATATTGAAGCTTCTTTCACAACGATTTTTTGTATATTCTATATGCTGTGTCCATAGGAGTTTTGGTTCAAGTATTATTCCCAGATATCTATATCTGTTTCATATGGGAATCAAGTCTCCTTCTATAGCAAAATGTATAAAAAATTACAAACTTTAAAATAATTAAATGTTACAGAAATGTTCTTTTATCCATGGGTTACATAGGTTAAGTTGTTTTATTTTTACAAATATACTGTTACATTTTTGTATTACTTGAGTATGTAAATAAATTTGTCGCAATTACAGAAGCTATCCTTAGTTAATTACAGAGTAAAATATTATAAAGCGTAAAACTGTGCTCTATTTAAAGCAAAATTATTTCAAATTGTAGTACTGTAACTTAGGACCACCAACTACCAGAGATGCAATGTTGCCAAGTCTAACAGCATGGCTTGTAAGTGTAGGAGGCAGTGGAGAGGTGCGTAAAATTTCTATTCTAATCAGTAAATTGACAGCCTTTGTCATTAGTTCTAAAATCTGTTAATTTATTTTGCTGCGCGTGACGTCACGCGCTCACCTTATCTAATCGGTTACGACGCTTTATATCCACCAATAGCCATAAAGGGAAACTCCAAATTTAGAATTTGAAACAATTATGCCGCCCGGGTGCCGTGCATCCTTTTCACCCCCGCTTAAGACGGTCTTGGTCGTGATTTAACTTTATTCGGAATTATAATAGTATATTATGATACTAGTGTATAAGTACGTCTTTAAAACACGTGCGACGAGTTTAAGAGCACGACGCAAAGCGGAGTGCTTTTAACGTCGTTAGTGCTTTAATGGCACTTATACACGTGTATCATACGCTATTTTTTCTACGATCGTAACAGAAATACACAAAACTTAGTTCGGTGACACCATGGTGACACTTTTTCCGTCATATTCTGTTAGATATTCTAGGTTATGTTGACATTCAAATTTACGGCAAAGCGTGTTTTAATATAGTATTAGAATACGCCACCAATGGCAACGTGCAAAAAAGACTTAATTCGGGCGCTAATATTAAGAGTGCTACAAAAGTCACGTTTGACACTAGAAACTATGCAAAAAATTGTCATTTGGCACGATCGTAGAAAATAGTATATTATGATACTAGTGTATAAGTACGCCTTTAAAACACGTGCGACGAGTTTAAGAGCACGACGCAAAGCGGAGTGCTTTTAACGTCGTTAGTGCTTTAATGGCACTTATACATGTGTATCATACGCTATTTTTTCTAGGATCGTAACAGAAATACACCATGGTGATACATAAAATAAATAGTCAACAGAATAATATTGAGAGAAATATTATTTAATTATATATAATTAAGTAGATATTTAGCAAAACACTAGCCAGAATGTTACTGTAGATAACCTGGATTGCATAGAATATGTCTACAGTGTTACCCACCAACTATCAGACATAGCCAAATTGAAATTGGAAAATTATTGGGCGATCAACTAATGCTGTGTAGGCATCGAGGTACGTGAATGGCCAGAAATGACACACGTCAAATTAATTTCAAATTGTTTTCATTTCTGACCAATCGCCTAACTCGATGCGCATACAGCAATAGTTGATCTTTTCATAATTTCTCAAAGTTAATTGCTCTATGTCTGATACTCTGCCAGACACACTGTATACTAGGTGAGTTTTTTTAAGTTTTACAAGGCGATATTTTGAAATAGTAGTTTGTGCAACGAGAGCGGATATGATGTCCATATCGCACGAGGATGAAGTTTGAGCACTCCGCCTCCGGCGTCGTGCTCAATCATCGGAGAGCGATATGGACATTCTACTCGGGTTGTATGTACAGTCGTGTTCATTAAAGTGTTGTACAGAATTTGTGCTGTATGATTGTGACTTAATTTCACAAAGTTCAAAAAAGTATTGTACATACAAATATTTTGAAAGGTTAGATCGAGGTCTATTTAATTAATGATACAATGTGAGCCTTTGTTGAGTAAAAACACAATCACCAATAAACTTTTAATGGTAGAAAAAATAACACAGTAAAGATCTAAAGTAATTAATTTTCATTATAAAGAATAACAATCAAAAATAACCATAATTAGTTAGTTGTCACTTTGACAGTTCTGAAATTTAACTACCATTGACAAAATATACAAACAGCCAACTACCTATTTCTGTACAATACATTTTTAAGAACGACTTACAACAGCCAATTATCTCTGTACAACACATTTTTGAACACGAATGTACAGTAAATTTTTTCTTCGACCTATCAACGAAGAAAAGAAAAATAAGAACCATGGATTTTTAGAATCTTATTGAACATCTTGTAAGTAAATTCGTATTTACTCTTGCATTTCTGGGGTAATAACGTGTATGTTTGATAGCTGCTGAACGAATATCTGGCGGCGTACCGTTAATCGATTCATCACTAGAATCACTAATTTTTAACTATTATTGACGCTTATTGACATTTTACCTTGTTCATAGCCACGGCCTGCTGAATTGTTTGACAAACGTCACAGACGCTTGCCACACACAATTCAGCAGGGCGTGCCCATAACAAAACCAACAATAAATGAAAGTTGCCTAGGTAACCACGACTAACGTGGTTTGTGATTAGTGTATTTCATATCGGTCCGTGTGTGGATATGAAATCATATTCGTTCAGTTAACTACAATTGCCTACTTATCCATTCTGTGGATTGTGAAGAAAATGGAATATTTACATATGGGAGTAGAAAAAAGGTATAAAATATTTTTATGGGATAATAGGTGATATTTTTTACATTTACCTCTCTATCTTTTTTGTAGGGTGGGGGGTAACTTTGGTATTTTAAATAGGATGATGTACTTTTGTTTATAAAATTCGAATCTACCTAAAAAACTCAAGTCTACACATTACACTTTTTCTGTGACGTCAGAAATAACAAAAGATAACGTTTTAAACGTATGTCTTATATTACAGTGAAATTCAAAAAGATCATTTAGATCACAGCTAGTAGACTTCAGAAATAATTTGACATATAAGTACCTTACCTTTAATGTAAGGGATGCTTTAAATAGCACATTATTCAAATGAAGATATCCTTAACCTATGTAATCCGACGTTTCTCCATTTCGAATCAGTCCCTAACGCTTGATAAGATTTTAGGCTTGCTCGCTTGCTTGTTATTGCGCGTTATTCTACTGTCGTTTTGGACAATCTCTCATTGACAGTATTATAAAACAAGCCATACTAAAGCGGACCTGCAGATTTCTTGTATCGTCCAGTATCCTATTGTTAAATAAAGAGAGAAAATTTTTAAGTCACAGAAAAAGGGTAATATGTAGACCTTATGTATGCCTACAAAATTTTTTTGATTTGGTTATGGTTACGGATTTATGATTTATTAGGTTATAAAATAAAAAAAATATATTTACCATTTACTTTCAACTCATTTATCGTCCGTTATTCTTGAGAATTTGTTCGAAATGTCCCCCTTCGACTGCCAAACACTTTCTCACCCTTTTTCTCAGTGAATTTTGTATCCGCTGTAACATTTCAGGCGCCACTAATAAGCAGGCAAAGCGAATTCGGTCAAGAGCAAATAAAAAAACATTTTGTACACATACGTAGTTTTTTACGTAGATTCGAATTTTACAAACAAAGTACATCATCCAATTTAAAATTCTAAAGTTACTCCCCACCTCTCAAAACAGAGAGAAGGGGTAAATGTCAAAAATATGTTTAAATATTTCCCCCCGTCTGCCTACCACCTCTCCAAAATTTCATCAAAAAATTTGTAAACCGTTTTCGAGATATCGCCTTGTAACACTTAAAAAACTGACCTAGTATATATACTTCCAACGAAGTCATAATGAAGTCAAAGAAGAAAAAACGACAAATTAATAAGTACGATACAAACTTGTACAGGTCACAGAAACTAGGTTGACTTTCAAGGAGGGTCATGAAAGGCGCTGTAATCATATTTGATGTAGAGATCCTGTATACAGTGTGGTCCATTAAGTGTGCAACAAATGGGACATTTTTTTATTAGTTGTAAAACCAAAATTTAAATACCGCCAAAAGTTAGTGCATGTTCGATAACCATATCAGATGCCCTTAGAATGGCTTCAAGTCAAACAATATACAGGGCAGGACAAAAAATATGAAATTCGTTCAAGAACAAAGTTACCTTATTTCAAAAAATATAGCAAAATTTTATTGAGAAAAGTTGTTTAGAATTAAAAGTTATGCTCAAATACAAAGTCACGGCCTCCTATTCGAATTTTGATTCTTTTTTTGTAAAATTTTGTATTATCCCCGTATGATACATATTTTTATTATTCTGATTTTATTAAGAGTTTTTCATATGTAAATTATTATTAGTAAAACATTTGCCTTGTTAAGAAGAATATTTGCGAAATTCTAAAGTTCTGTTAAATATCGTTGCAACAAACATGAAGTGGACGCTTACCTAAAAAAATATAAATCCAAGTAAATTTTACAAATACGCTTCAAGTTGCTAAAAGTTATTTAAAAGAGATGTGATTGTGGCTACTTTAAATACATATAAAATCAAAATAATAAAAATATGTATCATACGGGGGTAATACAAAATTTTCCAAAAAAGGATCAAAATTCGAATAGGAGGCCGTGACTTTGTATTTGAGCATAACTTTTAATTCTAAACAACTTTTCTCAATAAAATTTTGCTATATTTTTTGAAATAAGGTAACTTTGTTCTTGAACGAATTTCATATTTTTTGTCCTGCCCTGTATATTGTTTGACTTGAAGCCATTCTAAGGGCATCTGATATGGTTATCGAACATGCACTAACTTTTGGCAATATTTAAATTTCGATTGTACAACTAATAAAAAAATTTCCCATTTGTTGCACACTTAATGGACCACACTGTATAGTTTATATACAGGGACTCTAATTTGATGAATTGGCAATATGTGGAAAGTTGTCAAACATACAAAGTTTGGTTAAA
This sequence comes from Agriotes lineatus, assembly GCA_940337035.1. NCBI lineage: Eukaryota > Metazoa > Arthropoda > Insecta > Coleoptera > Elateridae > Agriotes > Agriotes lineatus. The sequence continues at coordinate 114,803 of CALNHX010000124.1, forward strand.
TTTTAAATGAAAAGTAATCAGTAACGGTGGGTAGAGGGATTTCGTTTGCGGAGTGACTAACGTCATATGACTGATTCTTTGTGTTTTAAAGTGTGAAAATTGCTGTTGCTGGGATAGAAAGTTTAGCAGAGCCTGGTTGTTCAACTTAACACCATTATTTCCGCAATCCTTTCCCTCCATTCAAGAACTGATAATTCACCATACCGCAATGTTGCGTACTTCTCTGATTTATTGTGCCATTTAGCTTAAATAAGGTTAACAATTTAATGTCAATATGATAGATGTAAAAATGTTACCAATACGAAACTTGGAAATTACTAGATTCCAAAGGAACCGACCTTTGATGTCAAAATACCGATTTGGATGATCTTGAGCGGCTCCTGGGGGGGTACTTTCCGATGGTATAGTCAAGGGTAATACCACAAGTAGTGGATATATTTTTGACAAATATTTTGCAGTTTCCATGTAAATTATTGCGTTTAAATTTCACGATACAAAATCACATTAAAAATGTCACGAGCCGAAGGCGAGTGACATTTAAATGTGATTTTGTTGAGTGAAATTTGCAATAATTTCTATGGAAATTGCAAAATATTTAAAACAAATATATCCACTTCGAGTGGTATTTGGGACGACTATTTAACAATATTAATACATAACGGTTAACTTTATTGAAAAATAATCCAACAATTAATATAGTTCATTCTCAATTACATTCAGCGGAATACTTCCAAAACACAACATTTTAAAATTTCTAATGCAAGCCAAACTTTGTTCACACAGTTTGTTAGTGTTTAGTTTTACGTAACCTGGCGATATCACTAAGGACATAACATCGTTGCTAAGCGCTATTTAACAACAAGGCTGTTTAGTTATTGAGTAGGTAAACTGTTTTGTGAATATTTTGTATGGTGCCCAATATTCACTGATATACTGCTGTTATTGGTTGAAAAAAGCAAATGTCTGCAATATGATTGGCTTATATGTTATAGTGTTGAATAGTCAAAATTATACCCATTCGGAGTCACGTGACTTTTGTCTGTCTCTGTTCATCTTTAGTAAAATAGATGAAATGGAAGAAATTTGAGAAAAAGGCATGTCGATTCATAAAATTAATTTTAAAAATTTGACATTTCTAATCTGTCAGATTATATTTTTCGTGTAAGTTATTGAGATAAGGGTAATAAAACCTAAAATTGTTGAGCCGAAAACTGGAAATTAAAAGAAACCATCGGACATGCGGTATAACGAGCAGTCACAACAATTAATTTGAATATTATGCGTTTTTTTTTATGAAGAGTACAATATTAATAATAGTAAATCAACAGTTTCACCCTCCAACGCTGTTCGCCGTGCTTCTCTTGCGTTAAATATCTCGGAGAGCACAATTTACCGAAAATATGAGCCAGAAAGTGAAGAATGCAAAAACGGAAGTCGACGAAGCAGTCAAGACACTGTATATAAAATGTATGTAGCTAAAGAATTTGTAACCATAAAAAATCTAAAAAATGCTTGGTTGAAGAATCTGGAGATTTTTCACATTCAGTTTCTTCCCTAAATAGATTGTGCAAGGAAATAGGCTTCAAATGGCAATGTTCTATAACAGAATATGCATGCACAGAAATTGACTTAAAATTTGCTATGCGCAGCAGGTTTTTAATGTAGCAGCTGACATATCTTTATTATATTTACATTTTACGACATGTTATGTTTTCTTTAACCTGTAAATTCAGTTTGATTTCATATAAGAGAATAAACCCGTAGCAACCTTGTTTTAGAAATTGGCATATGTCAGGATAACCTACAAAACGGAATGTCATTTATTTCCCTAAAATTGCATTTTTAAGAATCGACATACCTAAAATTACTAGATTATCACGTGACTCCGAATGGGTATAAATTTGACTATACTAACAGATGGCGCCACTACTTGATCACATATACAGTGCCTTTATATAAACAGTGGCGACAATACAACTAAGCCACACCCTCGCCGCCATATTTAGGCAAATTTCTAACGGGTGTTCATTTAAATTCGTAATCAGAGTCGCCTGTGATACGTGTTTTACGTTTGGCAGTACTGAAAACATTCGAGATTTGCAGGTTAAGATTTGCGTCACTCTGTGTCAAATAACAAACAAAACCTAACCAACTAACCTCGAATGTGACATAGACTGACAATACACTTCAGTACTGCCAAAAGTATAACACGAATCACAGATGATTTATCCTAAACATGGCGGCTAAAACCACGTGATCCAAGGAGCCAATCAAAAATAGGACACCCCATTGTCGCCACTGTCTATATAAAGGCACTGTAATCACATATGATTAGTAGCAGTGCTAGTAACTGTCTCTGATTGATAGAATTTTGTGCTGCCATCTGATAGTGAAGCTTAGAAATACCCCCCGAGTTACTGTCCCAGGCACTCTAGACAGGTTTCAACATTTTGAATGAGTGTCTCTACTTGTTTGATGTATGTACGCTGGTTTCACTAAAAGAGAATAGAGATGGGAAAAGTGGTTCGTTGTGATGAACTAGTTCGTAGGAAAGAATTATTCAATATACTAGTTCGTTCGCGAACTATAATGCCCGCGCAAGCATTTAGGTAATCTGTATAAAGGTTGAACGATCATGTTGAACGAAGAATGAATATGCAGAAATGCAGATTTGCAAGCGTTACAGTTGTGTGGACTGACTGATCAGTTCGACTACATTATTTTGCAGTTATTTATGGAATCATTTTGACTATTCAACTCACCCCCTTCAAGTTAACTATTCACCAATCATAATTTAGTATTTATGTCATTTTCCACCAATCAGCGTACAATTTTGCAACAATTCCGCTAGCGGAGTTTTAATGACAATTTTTTCTCTTCCTGTGACATTTATTTAACTTCATGTAAAATTAATCAAATATGATATTAGAAATGTCAAATTTGACAAACAATTTATTTTACGTCAACAGATTTTTATTTTCAAAGAGGACGTGATAAAATTGATTAATTACTAAGAAATGTCAATTTTGTTCGTTGAATAGTCCTTCAAATGCCTATTGCAGCCGACGAATTGCATGAATTTTTGTGTTTATTGCTTCAAAATTGGTCTCGTGCTGTCGCACTCGACCAATTTATATCGAAGCAATAAACACTCATACACTTTGACAAAAATTTTCGGCAATTCGTCGACCGCTCGCGGTATTGTATATGACTATTCAACACTATAACATATAAGCCAATCACATTGCAGACATTTGCTTTTTTCAACCAATAACAGCAGTATATCACTGAATATTGGGCACCATGCTAAATATTCACAAAACAATGTACGTACTTAAAAATAAATAGCCTTGTTGCGAAGTAACGCTTAGCAACGATGTTATGTCCTTAGTGATATCGCTAGGTTAACACTAAACCCCAACAAACTGTGTGGCTTGTTTTAAAAATTTTAAAATGCTGTTTTGGAAGTAGTACGCTGAATTTAATTGAGAATGAATAATTATATTAATTGTTGGATTATTCAATAAAGTTAATCGTTATGTATTAATATTGTTAAATAGTCGTCCCAAATACCACTCGAAGTGGATATATATTTTTTAAATATTTTGCCATTTCCATAGAAATTATTGCAAATTTCACTCAACAAAATCACATTTAAATGTCACTCGCCTTCGGCTCTTGACATTTTTGATATGATTTTGTATCGTGAAATTTAAACGCAATAATTTACATGGAAACGACAAAATATTTGTCAAAAATATATCCACTGCTTGTGGTATTACCCTTGATTATACCACTCCATCTAACATCAACAAATGAAAAACTGCAAAATGCATAGTTACGCATGTACTAACTTTTGATAATTTACATAGCAACTGACAATCACGTACCTTCCTGATTAATAGGTGATAATCACACGCCTTCACTAACATCACGTTACCTGCTGTCAGTAGAATTGTCCTTCGGACTCGCGTGATTGCCAAACAATATATCTCGTGTAAACAGAAATGATTATTTGACAATCAAGAACCCACTAGTTGCATTATCTTATATATATTTCTAAAAGTCCTGACTGACTGACTCATCAACGCCCAGCCCAAACCCTTGGACCTAGAAAGCTGAAATTTTGCACAGAGGTTTCCTTTATGATGTATACAAGGAATAAGGAAGGATATTTCAAAATTCAACCCCTAAAGGGGTAAAATGGGGGTTCCAATTTTGTAAGGAAAAATAATATTAAATAGACATTTCGACTTGAAACTTCGTAGGAGTACTCCTAAAAACAAATAAGCAAACACGTATTTCGTGATTTTCCGAAAATCAACCCCTTAGGGGGTGAAATGGGGTAAGTAAGCCTAAAAATCGATATGGGTGTCGTTATTGAGGTTTATTGGGACGTTGATTGCGAAAATGGCATTTATTTTTAAGTCCAAGACGGTGAACATGATATAAGGGAAAAAACGGGACGGGACGGGACTAGACTGGACGGAACGGGACGGACTGGACGGGACGGGACTGAGCGGGACGGGACTGGACGGGAAGGGACGGGGCAAAGCGGAACGGGGCGGGGCGGGACGGGTCGGGACGGGGCGGGACGGACGGGACGGAAAGGGAAGGAAAAGGATGGGATGGAAGGGGAGGGGATGGGATGGAAGGGGAGGGGCGGGAAGGGACGGGACTGGACGGGAGGGAAAGGGGCGGGACGGGACGGGACGGGAAGGGTCGAAACGGGGCGGGGCGGGACGGAACGGGATGATACGGAAAGGAAAGGGAAGGAATGGGATGGAAGGGGAGAGGACGGGACGGGACGAGGCGGGACGGGACGGGACGGGACGGGACGGAATGGGACGGTACGGAGACGGGGACGGAAAAAGGGACATGGACGGGGATAGGATGGGATGGGATGACAGAAAATAATTAGTCATTATTTAATACACAAATAACGAACCTCGCGCGAACGAAGTCGCGGGTAAAAGCTAGTATATGATAATTCTGCGGACAGTAGTAAGAAAGCAAAGTGTAATTATTGCGCGCAACTTTTTATTTTCGTTTATTTGACTGAACGTTACAAGGCTCAAGCTATGAATGAATCCATAAGTTTTAGCCACCCTGTATTTGCCTCGACCCCCTGTGGGTGCAGGAACTAAAGTGTATTGTTGATGAAACTGTCAGTTTATATCAAATTCGAGGTTAGCAGGTTAGGTTTTGCGCCAGTCTGTGTCAAATAACAAAACCTATCTTTGTGATTTGACATAAAGTGACACTAGCCTGCAGTACCGTCAAATGTATAATACGAATCACAATTTATCTGATCTCTCGTAGCGGCGCAGGAACTATAGAAATTACAGGGGGGCAAAACATTTTTTTTGAATGTTTTAACATGACTAAGCTTTATGTTCGACTGTACCATAAACACATTATTATAGTATCATTTAACGTCCATAAAGTGCCACTGTAGTCCATAAAACATGTCAATATCCAATAGTTATTATCAAAATAAATGCCATTTTATTCAAATCAGGAAAAAAAAATTATATTAACTGAAAATTTTACAAATAATAAAAAGAAATTCATCTTTAATATATTACGGTAACAGGTAGTTATTCTTGAAATCGATAACGCAATTAATCTAGAAGAAGCACACTTCGAAACTATCAAATGTTTCAGTAGCAACTTGAATTTTCTAATGTGTCTAATATAAACGATATTATATATAAAAGGAAATCTTCTGCAGTGCGGTCGAACGTAAAGCTTTACATTCAGCTCGTACATAATTAGACCTCTTTATCGCTACGCTATACTCGTTCTGCATAAAATAGGCTCGTTCAATAAAGTCTTACATTAATAATAATAATAATAAATTTATTGGTCCTCTCGATCATACAATGATATAGGACAAGTCACAAAAAAGCTTACTTAAAATTGTAATGTAATAGTTAAGACGACGTAGAATTACAGAAGTTAACAAATTTAAAAAAACGTATATATAAAATGCTTACAATTAAAATTAAAACAATGTACAACTACAATTTATCACAGGCTAACTACGAAAACTACATTACGTTTATTGCACTTCAATTTAGTTTAAAATTTAAATGTTAAAAACTCATCTAGCGTATAAAAGGCGTTGTTTTTGAGAATTAAAGTTAAATCTTTTTTAAATGTCTTGCTACTACATGTTTTAAGACTAACAGGTAGTATATTATAGAGTACCGTACCCATATACCAAGGACTGGATTTATATAATTGAAGGCGATGATTATGATGCTCTAAGTTAAGACTACCGTAACGAGTGCTATATTGATGGTGCTCGTTTAAAAATTTGAATTTACTAATATTCGACTTAACATACAGTAAAATTTCTAGTATGTAGATACTAATAAGAGTTAAGATACCCTGATTGATGAAACTGGTTTTGCATGACTCCCGTCTCTGTAAATTAAATATATTGCGAATGGCTCTCTTTTGTATAACAAACACCCGATTTAGATTGCTAGCATTACCCCAAAAAATTATACCGTATCTAAGAACTGACTCAAAGTTTGAATAATAAAAAGTTCTGCAAGTCTCGATATCACCAAAATGAGTAATTCTATTAAGAGCAAAGCAAGTGCTTGATAATTTTTTACAGATAGCATTTATATGATCATTCCATTTTAAAGAGAAATCCAGATTAATGCCCAATAATTTAAAAACTTTAACATTTGTAATCGTTTTATTCGATACTTCTAATGTAACATCATGATTAGATTTGATTTTTTTTGTGAAAAATTGCATCATCATAGTTTTATCTAGATTGACCGTTAGCTCATTAATTTTTAGGAAGTTTAATAAATTTCTAAGTTCAAAGTTAGCTCTATCTACAAGATTTTCACATATAATCTCATAAGAGCATGAATTCTTTCCGGAAATTTTTTTGAGTGCGTTCCAACAACGTCGTATTAATTTGCCCGAGCGGGACGCGAGGGCAAATTAGGACGTTGTTGAATGCACGAAAAATAATTTCCGGATATGAATTAATGCTCGAATGGAGATTCGGTAAGAAAATCGTAACGACACAAACCCTAAAAAGAAGTAATGTCTACCTACAAAAAATTTCCAAGAAATTTTTTAGTTGTCTTGGTTACGACTCCTGAACTAATTTTTCTATTGGTCATTAATGACAGTCGTACGATTTTCATCAGAATTTTCCGATATTAATAATGTTATGTCATCAGCAAAACAGGTAAATTTACAGGTTAAGGCGGAATCGATATCATTAATATATAGAAGAAATAGTAGTGGACCGAGAACGCTTCCCTGCGGAACCCCTACTTTAAGGGCAAGTTTTCCAGATTTTACCCCAGAAAATGTAACTAATTGTTCCCTATTCGACAAATAAGATTTTAATAAATTATTTATTTTACCACGCAGGCCAAAATTTTTGATCTTATCTAAAAGGATATCATGATTTACGCAATCAAACGCTTTAGAGAGATCCACAAAAACTGTCATTACCCGCCTGCCACTGTCTAGATTATCATAGATGTTTTCTAATAAACTTATAAGGGCAGTCTTAGTAGAGTGCTCTTCTCTAAAGCCATGTTGATTTTTGGAAAGTACACGATGTTTTTGCAAAAAATGTAATATACGAGATGCTATTATTTTTTCAATTATTTTAGAGAACGAAGATAACAATGCTATCGGTCGATAATTGGACAAATCACCCGGATCTCCCTTCTTATAAAGTGGAATGACATTTGCAGTTTTTAGTACATCTGGAAAACTATCTTGCTTAAAACATTCATTAATTAAATGGCATAAAGGAGATTTTATAAGCATTGCACATTTCTTAATGAGAGCTGTAGAAATACCATCAATACCACAAGTTGCTTTTGAGTTTAGTGATGTAATAGTTGAGATTAGTTCACTCTCATCTACGTCGTGCAAAAACAGCGTTTTGTTTAAGTAGGTACGATTTATTTGCTACAAAAAATTTTGGATCGCTGTTTAGATCTAATTCTGATTTCAGCTTCGCCGGTATACTAATAAAATATTTATTAAACTCCTCGGCTATATGGAACGGTTCCCTAATATCAAGATTATGTACTTGATACATAAATAACTATTATAGTTACAATTAAGCTAAAATGCTTTTTAGTCACGTATTCAATGATCATAAAGATACAAAACCTGAAAGGTATACTTCAGTTTTACTTTCTTTTACTTCGTAAAATATAGCAATCATGACTTTTTGCGAACTCGAGATTTTTGCGGAAATGTCCGTTTTCGTGTCTTCTCGTTCAGAAAAAGTGGTTTTCAAAGTGATGTCTGTCTGTTAGTTTATGAGCGTGTCAATTTGTGAGTCTGTCAGTCGTCTTTACAGCCCAGAGGGTTTAATTCAAAATTTATATCTTTGTTTTTAATATAAATTTGGAGTTCGTCGTCATTTTCGGTTAAAATATGGTAACCGGTAGGGTAGTGGTACTTTACTTTTATGTTTTTTCTGTTTTCCTGGAAAATGTTATAATTGTTTGATAACAATTAAATGTCATAGAACAAGATTATATATTGTGTCGTTATATACAACTTTGGTTCAAAAAGTTTATAAGAAATACAGTTTTTGAAAAAATCGCAGAACTTTCCCCAAAACTAATAGGAATAAAAATGTTTAAATCTGTTATATATTACGTAATTATTTATAACTTGTCAAAAAAGTTTTTGAAAAATCGCAAATTGAAATTTTTACGAGCAGTAAAAGAAAGTCGTGGTCACCACACTTAATTTTTTTTGTAATCGCGAAAAAATCACTTTCCGATATTTATTCAGATCTTCACGTTTCCGGGTCCCTAGATGACGGAAAACAGGTTTTCTCAATTCTGTCTGTCTGTCTGTTGGCGGTATAGCTCAAAAACTATTTGTTGAAGGAGGACAATATTTTGCATGCAAATTATATATCTACCTGGCATGAAACCGAGAAAATTTCAAAGAAATATATAGAGGGTCAGCACCTTAAAAAATAAAAATTTGTTTATTTTTGCTTTAACTGAAAAATAGATCAAAGTAATAATTTCTATATAGCTCAGGCTTTATCATTGTCGAAAACGAGACCTAACAGATGCAGGATAAACATCATAAGTGGAACAGAATAGTTTGGTGTCTATAACGCAGCACAAACTCTCACAATTCGAGCACGGCCGTGGCTCAGTTGTGCAAGCGGCTGCAAGCGGGGACACAAGCGAAAGCGGCAGAGTAGAAACACGGCTCAAAATATTCGCCTGGGAGCGCGGAGTTCGCATCCCAGCGGATTACATATTTTCAACCAAACTTACAAAGTAAGTGGTTACTATGATCGCTCTTTCTGTGTGTCTGTGTGTCTGTCGCACGGTTCCCGTTAAGGCAGAATACAACTGATGGTGGATTTCTAGGTATTTTTGTCCCCTGAATCCGAATCCACCACTGGCTTTTCGATATCTCAACCCGTTTTCGAAATATTCGACTTTAATGTTCGAATTTTCACATTTTAGGCTTTAATATCAATTTTATGTAGTTTTCTCTCCTGATTCCAAATATGTCACTCATTTCACGATATCTTGAATAGTTTTCGAGATATTTGATTTTTTAAAAATCCGAATTTTCTTTATTTTGGTAATTTTTAAATATAACTTAACGTTGCTTATGAGTGAACCTTGTTTAGTCACGTGATTAACAGATAAAAAAATGTAAATAAAACATATATTTTCTGATTCCGATTATGCAATTAATTTTTCCGGTGAAATTTTGTAAGTTTGGTTTTCAGCCGTACATGCGCGGCTAAGTTTTTTTATATTGATGTAATTCAGTTTTTCCAAATTGATGTAATTCGAGCGAGGGAAGTTCCATGTAAACCCTTCTATAGATTTTTTCAGATGGAAATGCAATCTAGGGAAGCCATTGACAACAAGTATTGTCACTACATTGCATTGTGTTGGTAAATAAACTTCTGGTTATTATTTTTGGAATGGGGTTACGTTTTATGTGGATTGGTTGACAGCGTAGTTATTTTAAATTGTAGTTCTGGCTATTATAAAATTGTCCACAATACCTACCTAACTAGTTAAAACCAAATTATAAAATCACATTTCAAGTTTATAATAGCCAAAGCTACAATTTAAAATAATGAAGTGTCAACCTGCCGACATGAAACCTAATCTCATCACCAAAATAATAAGAAGTTTATGTACTAACACAATAGAGCCTAGTGACAATGCTTGTTGTCAATGATTTCCCTAGAATTTCGGCATTTGAATTAACATCTGAAATAAAAATGGACTATATCGAATCCTCCGCTGTCGATCTAAAAATAAAGAGGTGTTAAACAAATTATTCGTGTTTTATTTCTGCACAACCTACAATAGAACAACGAATTTTAGCATCTCGTATAGATTAATGTAAAAACCCTATGTACTAATTTTTAAAAACCTCATAGAATATATCAGGGGGGCAAATGATACTATTTGCCCCTCCGACATATTCTATGAGGGGGCAATCGCCTCCCTTGCCCCTCCCCCCTTGTTCCTGCGCCCCTGATTATTCTCTCGGTATAATATTACCAAATACTATATCTTTTGAATATATTTTTAGTTGTTGATAAACAGATAAAAATATGTTGAATGGTTTCGTGTTCTTTTTGTAAGAATATTACTTGGAATTTTTATTTTAAATAAAATACAATGTTTTCTTATTACAGTTATTTAACGCAAAATATATACTTCACACTAGCCCAAAAAAATTAAATGATGTAATAATAAATAAAATAATATGCGATGCATATGTAGTAATCGACAGACAATAGTTTCGTTTGCAGCGAGTATTATCATAATAAAGCAGTTATTTGTTGTGCGGAGCTCCAATGGGCCCAAACAAAAGTCGTTTCTATTTATATTCTTCGTAACACTGTGAGCCATGAACGTAAGTACGGGCGACGAGGCAACGGGCAAGTAATCCATCGTCATTAGCCGATTATCGCGACCGGCGACCGACAAAATGTTATTCTTTGGTTTTACGTTCAAACCGTGCTGAATGCTGAGAATGATTCATATTACAGTAGTTTGCGAACTAGGGACCGATCGATTACCTAATTCATATTAAAGATTGCTAAATGTTCGATAGTTCATTTTGAACTACTAGTTCAATTCAAAGTCGCGAGCTGGTTTATTTTGTTCACCTAAAAGAATCGTTCATTTTATCAGTTCGGTTGCGAACTACCCATCTCTAAAAGAGAAAGTATTGTTGATAATGATCTTCCAAACGAAAATATGTGTAATTAATTAATGAATGCGTGTTTGTCGCCACTACCTATCTAAAGAAATGACCGACTTCAGTTCTTCGACAACGTTAACGTTGGGAATCGCTGTTTAGTTACACTCAAGTGTCATCTGCATTAAAACACTTCTGAAAGTGAGGTTAAGTTTCATATATGTATTATACATATATTGCTAGTAGGGCCTCGGAACGCCCGAAAACATTACGGCGCCGACATAGTCTCACTTTGAGTATAACACGTCTCGTGCGCATGCGTGAGAATTCGAACTCCGCCTTTAGAAGCGAATTTTAAACTTGACCACTTCCCCATTGGGCGGACGACGCCGCCGCGCTTGCGCACGGCTCACTATTATACATTTAAGAGTTGGTTGTCTGTCTCACTTCTTTTGTGAGTTTCCCACTCATAGCCGCTAGCAATATACTAAGTATTACATATATCGCACCCTTGCGACATAAGTGACGCAAGTCAAAAAACAAAAATTTTCAGAAACAGCGAAAAACTGTTTCTAACATCATATAAAAAATCTGGTGTGATACACTCACACAACACTGATCTTATATCTATTTGGTACAATATAGACCGCCTTGACATAACTCAGTCAGTTATGGCTAATGGGAGTAAACATGGCGGCGATGGCGGCATTTTCTCGGATCAAAGAATGGCGGTACTCTCCTATATGTATCTACTGGCTCTGATAGGGAATAGAGTACCTATATAAGATCTACTTATTATATCTTCTTCTGTGGGTGCTTCATCAGTTCCGGACATTGGCTATAACCATGGCAATTCTTACTTTCTTGGCAGCGAGACGAAACAGTTCTGATGATGTTAACCCGAACCAGTCTCTAAGATTCCTCATCCAAGAATGGCGTCTTCTTCCTGGACCTCTTTTTGCCTCGAGTTTTCCTTGCAGGATCAGCTGTAGCAGACGGTATTTGCTGTTGCTCGTGACGTGTCCAAGGGTCTCCAGTTTGCGTGATTTTATTGTAAACATGATTTCTTTTTCTTTTTGTACTCGTCTCAGCACTTCCTCATTTGTTACAAGGTCTGTATACGAGATCCTGAGTATCCGTCTGTACATCCACATCTCGAAGGCGTTCACTCTGTCGGTTATTTCTTTGTTTATAGTCCAAGTTTCGGCACAGTAGAGGAGGACAGGGAATACATAGCATTTCAGCATTCTTATTTTAAGAGTTAAGAGTAGGTGTCTGGATAGAAATAGTTGTTTCATGCTTGTAAAGGCTGTTCGTGCCTTCTCTATACGACATCGCACTTCACCTCTGCAGTCCCAGTTCTCATAGACAGTTGTTCCCAAGTAGTTGTATGTGCGTACTCGTTCTATGATCTGTCCGTCAACTCCTAAAACTCCCGGGTTATTTCCTGACTTCGATATAACCATATATTTTGTCTTCGTGATGTTTAGGCTCAGTCCGTATTGTTCAGAATGTTGTTTTACTCTCGATTGCAGTTGTTGCAAATCTTCCAAAGAGTTGGCCATGATGACAGCATCATCAGGAAATCGTATGTTGTTGATATATTCGCCATTAATTTTTATTCCCGGTTGATCTGCTAGGGCTTCCTGAAATATCCTTTCTGAGTAAAGGTTAAACAACGTTGGGGAGAGAATGTATCCCTGTCGTACACCCTTACGGATTTCTATCTCATTTGACAAGCTGTTGTCAATTTTAACTTTTGCAGTCTGATTCCAATAAAGGTTAGCAATGACTCTTATGTCTTTCTCATCAACAGTTGTTGTTCTTATGATTTCTATTAACTTCTCATGCTTTACACTGTCAAAAGCCTTGTTGAAATCAATGAAACAGATGTGTGCATCATAACTCATGTCTCTACATCTTTGAATTAAAGCTTGTATTGAAAATACGGCCTCTCGCGTTCCTAGGGCATTTCTGAACCCAAACTGAGCTTCTGCTATGTTTTCTTCACATTTTTTATATATCCGAAGGTGTATGATTTTCAAGAATATTTTATATGATTTATGAGGCTTATTAGGCGGTGATCATTGCTTGTTTTAGATGTTGCTTTCTTTGGTATGGTAAGGAAGGTTGAAGTTAACCTTTTTTGTGGTACACTCCCGGTGTTATAGATGTGGTTGAATAATTTGACAACTATTTCTAAAAATTCATTGGAATCGCTCAGCAGTTTACAGATTTCTGCACATATGTTGTCGGGCCCAGGTGCTTTGTGGTTAGTCATTGATTTGATTGCATGTTCCACCTTCTCTTTTTGTATTGGAGGGCCACTGTATGCCTCGCAGTGGCGGATTTAGGGGGAAGGCGAGGGGGGCGCGCGCCCCTCCCCCCCTAGAAACAACGAAACTAAATAATAAATCACTATGAAATTACATAAATCTGTTTTTTTCTGTTTTTCTTAATATTTATTATTTTTAAGTGCGTTTGGCAACATCACTTCTCCACTGAGCAAGTGAGTCTGAGCGATCGGGTTCAATCGTTCCGAATCGTGGTATTACTATCACGTGAGCACGAATTGTGAAGTGAATCACTGATGTAGCCAGCTTGATCGCTTGATGCCTTGTCCGTTGCGACGAGCGACAATGGCAGCAGATCGCCTAATGGTCTTGCTTTACTATACAGGGTGTTAATTAAGTACGTAGACAAACTTTAAGAGGCGATTCCTTGATCAATTCTAAGATAAAAAGTTCATACAAACATGGGGCCTAAACGGCTTCCTTTTCAAGATACAGGGTGTTGAAATTTAAACAAAAATTACTTTTTTTTCAAAAATCTGGAAAACGCCTAGAGGTATTGTAATGAAACTTGGTGTATGTTAGTATTTCATAAAGTGGCATTGTTTGGTCAAAATAAATGTAATTTATTTCCACCAGTGGCGTGCATCGGGGCCACCGCAGCTACCTTATTTCAAAAAAATCTGGTACGCCACTGTTTTTTAGTCAATACGACAAGTTTTTTAGCTTTATCCATTGAAACTATACAAAAGATGTATCTTTGATTTTTTTGATAGAATAAACATTTTGCGAGAAAAATGGAAAAATCTGTAACAGCAATTTCGTACATTGGACGTTAATGGGACCTAAACGGCTTCGTTTTCAAAATACAGTTTAAGGAAGCTTTTAAAAAATGTTATTTAATAAAACATAATCTTACAATAGCTACAAAACTTTTTTCTACAAAACAGTGGCATATCAGACTTTTCTAAAATAATGTAACTGAGATCGCCCCGATGCACGCCACTGGTGGAAATAAATTAAATTTATTTTGACTGAACAATGCCACTTTCTGAAATACTAACCGACACCAAGTTTCATTAGAATACCTCTATCCGTTTTCCAAATTTTTGAAAAAAACTGTTTTTGTTTAAACTGTATCTCGAAAACGAAGCCGTTTAGGTCCCATGTTTGTAGGAACTTTTTATCTTAGAATTGATCAAGGAATCACCCCTTAAAGTTTGTCTACGTACTTAATTAACACCCTGTATGTCCACCGTGATATAAACGTAGATATTTTTCATCTAAGAAAAGAAGACTTGATTTTGTAATTTAGTACAAAGTACTTCAGTTATTTGTTTATTTTTGTTGTTCTTATTGGTTGTTTTCGTTATCATCCCTATTTTGATTTTTGTTGCCCTTCATCTATATTATATTTGTTAAAGAGTAAACTAGAAAGCGTTTTATTTTAATAAGTCTCAAGGTAATGAATGATATTATCTGTATGAACTTATTTACATATGTTTAAAAGGTAACCTATTATAGAAGCGATTTTTGTGTTCTTAAAAAAATTATTATTAAATATTAATTAGTAAAATAAATGGTTTATTTTTTCTACCTCTAATCTGAGCGCTCCCCCCACCCCTAAAAGAAATTCTAAATCCGCCCTTGATGCCTCGAGGTTGTTGATTACGCCACGCGTCTCATCATTAAAAAGTTCTTTTATGTATTTGCTCCATAATTCCATTTTCCTGTCGGTTTCGGAGGTTAGGTTTCCTTCGGAATCAATCAGTGTAGTCAGTTTTTGTTTCCTTGTAGCTGTCATTTCTTTTATTTTTTTTGTGGATGTTGGTAGTGTCATATTTTCGCTCGAGCTCTTCTATTTCTGAGCATTTATTGTTAATCCAGCCCTCCTTAGCTCTCCTTATGTCTTGTTTAATTTTCCTATCCAGCTTTTTATATTTCCGCATATCTCTGTTTTGACTTAGCCTTCTTTCATTCATCAACTGTAGAATTTCCTTTGTAATCCAGTCTTTATGTTTTTGGTGTTTTATGTGTAGGTTTTCTTTGCATGTTGTTTGTATGACTTGGGTGAGTTCATCCCATCCTATTTCCGCGAGCGTTGTTTTTAATTCCGGGTGTTCTGTTATATATCTGTTTATTTTTGTACTTATTGCTTGCCTTGTTTGATCCTCTTGAAGTTTCTCGATATCGATTCTCATTTCTGCTTCTACTTCTTTTTGTTTTTTTAAATTTTTCAGTGTTACTTATTATATAGGTACTCTAATAGGGAATACTAGGGAATACAGTGAGTTTATATGAGACAGTGGCGACAACAGAGTTTTTTTTTACATATACTTATATTTGCAATCTGTTATGATAATAACAATAAGCAAATCAGATTTAAGATAATGACAATTACAGTGATAATTTACATGTGGAGTAAACGCCCATTGCCGTTCCGCCATTATGCGTTTACTTACAATTATTTGTAAATATTAGGTACTAGAGCTAATTTTAGAAACGGCGAGGAAGGTCCAATGGTTTGAAGCGTTTCAGTCTAGGCACTTGGACACTTTTGTCAAGTAGAGTCAATGCAAGAGGATTGGGATGCATTTCCAATCGCTGAAGATATTTGTCACTGCACTTCACTATTTCTTCTTTAACTGTTTTCACATTCAAGTCTTCTCGTATTTCTTTATTAGGGATGTAAAAGGGAGCGTTACTGATTATACGAAGTATCTTCGATTGAAAACGTTCGAGTATTTCAATGTTGGAGTTCGACGCAGTGCCCCAAAGCTGGATACCATAGCTCCAAATTGGTTTTATTACAGTTTTATAAATTAGTAGTTTATTAGGCAGCGATAACTTCGAGTTACGGCCTAGTAGCTAGTAATAATTCTTTAGTTTAAAATTAATATGTTTTCTCTTAGACCAGATATGAGTTCTCCATGTTAGGGTTTTATCAAGGTGCATGCCCAAGTACTTCACGCAGTCTGTCTGCGGCAGTACTGAGCGAAGACGTACAAATAAACACCGGAATAAGACAAGGCGATTCGCTATCATGGACAGAATAATGGAGAATCTCCCTAGAACATTAGGATATGTAATGGGTAACATATACTTCCACATAGTTTGCTATGCTGACGACTCCGTATTAATCGCAGACACTGAAGATAATTTGCAAAGGCTTGTAGGGGCTACGTCCCCTAACTAAAATTCATGTGCGTAATACATCGTTTATTTGTCCATTACTATTTACACTTATATTCTGCATATATAATTTAAGATGAACTCGGATCTTTTAGATTAACGTGCGGTGTTATCTCAAACGCGGCCGGAACGGAACTGGTTTCCATTGAACTGCTGCCCACCGAACTGCTGCCAACTGTGTAGGCGTGATATGTCTTTTCCTGGCGCGAGATTTGAATGAGAGTGGTCCCACATCACCCCCTCTCCAGTGGCGAAGCTACGGTGTCAGCTCGAAACGTACGGGTCGCTTCACGGTGCGACCGGATCTCATCTGGGTGGTGGTGGTTGACGCCCCCTGCGAGTCGTTGGTATGATGCATGTTGTGCGACGTGCTGTGGTCACTGGCTCTATGTGGTTGGCTTTCAGCAATGTTCGATGGTTCTGTTTGGGTAATGAATGCCGGCTTAACCCCGTCTGCTGAAACAGTAACATTTTTATTATTAATAACAATTTTTACCAGTTTGTTGTTGGGTCGGGCGATGACTTTATGTGGTCCTGTATAGGGTTGCTGTAGCGGACGTTTTACGGTGTCGTCTCTCAAGAAAATATATGCACAAGTGGATAGATCTGGGTGCACAAACACTGTGCGTGAATAATTATGATGAGAGGCCGGCGTCGGCCGTATTTCACGCATTTGCTGTCTAAGTGCTCCTGCGAAAGTAGCTGGATCGTCTTGGCTTTCTGCGTTGAAGAAAAATTCGCCAGGCAGACGCAATACTTCTCCGTATAACAGTTCCGCTGGTGAACACTTCATGTCTTCTTTGTAGCTTGTTCGAAGCCCCAATAGTACTGTAGGCAATGCGTCTACCCATTTTTCCGTTTGTTGACACTTGATTGCTGCCTTGAATGTTCTGTGCCATCGCTCGATTAGGCCGTTACACTTTGGATTATAAGCCGTTGTACGGGTGCGTTTGTTACCCAAAAGGTTGGTTAATGCTGACAATAAAGATGATTCGAATTGGCGGCCTTGGTCCGTTGTAATGGTTCGCGGTGTACCGAAGCGCGAAATCCACCAGCTGTAAAAAGCTATAGCGACGGATTCGCTACTTATGTCGACCAATGGTACTGCCTCAGGCCATCTTGAAAAACGGTCGATCATTGTAAGGCAATAACCAAAACCTCTCGATGGTGGCAGCGTACCTACCAGATCTAGGTGGACGTGTTCGAAGCGGCCACTTGGGAGCGAGAAATGGCCCAGCGGAAGCTTCGTATGTCGTTGAACTTTGGATTTCTGGCATGGGATGAATGCACGTACCCATTTTGTGATATCTTGACGCATAGATGGCCATACAAATTTGTTAGAAATCAGCTTCAGCGTTGCACGTTTTCCTGCATGAGCTAAACGGTGGTTTGCATTAAAAATCCTCTCGCGTAGAGTTCGCGGCACATATGGGCGAATTCTGCCTGCAGCGACGTCGCAGTACAACGGTAGGTTTGTCTGTAGGGGTGTAGATTTGTAACTTCAAGGAGCATGTGCCTCGAAGGAGTTTGCGTAGTTCGTCGTCGTTTTCTTGTTCTTGTGCTAAATCTTCGGGATTAACAGTAGTAGGAAGTTCAATAGCCTCTAACCGTGATAAAGCATCCGCTACTGTGTTATCGTTGCCGGCTATATGCACAATCTCCGTTGTAAACTGCCCGATAAAGTCGAGTTGACGTTGACATGGCGATGCTTTTTCGGATTTCTGGCGGAAAGCGAACGTTAACGGTTTGTGATCTGTTTGTATCACTACACTTCTACCTTCTACCATGTATCGAAAGTGTTTGACCGCGGCGTAAATTGCGAGTAACTCCCGGTCGTACGCACTGTAATTTCGCTGCGCGGGGGACAGCTTATGTGAAAAGAATGGGAGGGGCTTCCACTGGTTGTCTTGAAGCTGCTCAAGTACAGCACCGATGGCAATTGTTTTATTCTGTGTCTCAGGCATGAGCACGAGACGCGTTATACTCAAAGGGAAACTATGTCGGCGCCGTAACATTTTCGGCCGTTTCCAGGCCCTACTAGGAATATATGTATGTATAATGCATACAATCTGTTCTATAAAAAAGGCCCTGCCTTCTAGCAACTTTATTATTTATTTTAGACCAAATAAACCTTATATCAAATCAAATGACACATAGAAACCTACATTTTAACACAATCAAAGAATTTTTATCTTTAATTGTTTCAGAGTGGTGACGTTACATGCAATTTTTTTAAATGACACTATATATTTTTTTACATTTTCTGGTAGAGGTTTTTCTGTTTTCAACAGTATAAATATTTCATGCACTTGCATAAGAAAATTTTCGTGAACAATTACAAAAACTTTTTCACAGTGGGAGGCCATGATACAAAACTATAAACAAAAGCGTAACTCAGAAAAACAAAACAAATAGTAGACAAACGCTTTAACTTTCAGCTTTCAGAATAATCTAAAGTGTTTTCTTGTACTATAATCTTGTGCTTTAATTTTCAAATCAAAATATGGCCAGGTTTACTAACAATGAAATGGTTGACATGTTGCAAGTATTCTTTGAATGCAGGAAAAATAGTGCGGAAGCTTTACGTATTTATCAAACACGGTATCCCGATAGACAGGCTCCTTCCCGGCGAAAATTTAGTAAATTAGAAGAAACGTTAAGGTATACGGGTTCCCTAAAGAAAATAAAGAGAGACCGCCAAGTACGAGATGAAAATTTGGAGTTGGATATTTTGTTAAGTGTAGAGCAAAATGCAAATACTTCAACACGAGAAATTGCACATAATCTTCAGGTCTCATGTAGTACAGTACATCACATTTTAAAAAAACATGATTTTAAACCATATAAGGTACATTTAGTGCATAATTTAGAAGCAAATAACCCTCCACGTCTAATTGAATTTTGTAATTACTTTGTAAACAGACAGCAAGAGGATCCTAATTTTTACAGAAAAATATTATGGTCTGACGAATGCACATTTTCCAATAACGGCTTATTTAATAGAAATCATCACTATTATTGGAGTACAGAAAATCCCAGAAATATTAGAGAAAATCGCTTTCAAAGAAGATTTAGCGTTAATGTATGGTGTGGGATATTAAACGGAAGGTTGTTAGGACCTTACTTTATTGACAGAACTCTAAATTCAGTTAGATACAACCAGTTTCTACGAAACCAATTACAGGAATATTTGGAACAATTGCCTCTTGCAGAATTCAATAACGTAATTTTTCAACAAGATGGTGCGTCTGTCCATAATTCTGTTATAAACACTAATTTCCTAAACAAAAATTTTGGACAGAATTGGATTGGCACAAATGAACCAATTCAGTGGCCAGCTAGGTCGCCAGACTTAACTCCCCTTGATTTCTTTTTGTGGGGACACCTTAAGGACCTTGTTTTCGTTACACCACCAGAAAATATTGATGATCTCAGAGTAAGGATTAGAAATGCTTGCCAAAGCATTCCTCAAGATATGCTTATAAACGCCGCAAGAACTGTTAAGGTCTACACATCACCCTTTTGCTGTGACGTAACAATTTTCTCTCTTTATTTAACTATAAGGAACTGGATGAAACAAAAAATCTGCAGTTTTTGGTCAGGTCCCCTTTAAGTATGGCTTGTTTTATAGTACTGTCAATGTGACATTTGTCCAAAATGACAGTAAAATAACGCGCAATAACAAGCAAGCGATCAAGCCTAAAATCTTATTTTAAGCGTTCGGGACTTCTTCGAAGAGGAGAAACGTGGGATTCCATAGGTCAAGAATGTCTTGGTTTGAATAATGTGCTATTTAGAGCATCTCTTACATTTAAGGTTAGGTGTATGTCAAATTCTTTCTAAAGTCTACTACCTGCGATCTAAATGATCTTTTTGAATTTCAATGCAATATAAGACATACGTTTTAAACGCTATGTTTTATTATTTCTGACGTCACAGCAAAAGGGTAATGTGTAGACTTTAATAGACGATGTCAAATTTGTATTGTCAATAATGGTTTACATATCGAACATATTAGCAGTATTAGCAGTGAAATAAAGAACGCCCCGATGGACAAGCGAACACTTTATTGCAGTTACACAATAATCAAAAACAGATTGACACATCAATACAATACAACATGTAACAAAACACGACCGAAGTGACGCGCAAGCAGCGACTGTTCATTACTAGCGGCTTCACGATACTGTGACGTCAGATGCGCCGGATCGAACCATTGGCGTACCGTATTCTGACACTTCCCCTCGATACGCAGCGGATGACTTATCTTTTCCATGGTGATTCCAAATGTTCATCATCTCCAAGCATTTCAAATGTTTAGGTCTAGGTAAACACTTCGTAAGCACGTCAGCTGCCATATCTTCCGTCTTGACATGTAAAACTCTCAGGGGACCATTCCGAATAGCTTCTCGTATGAAGTGGTACCTGATGTCGATATGCTTGCTTCTGCCATGAAAGGTTGGGTTGCTCGCTAACTTGAGGGCACTCAGATTATCGTTGTATATCTCCACATCAGCTAGGTGGGAAAAACCAAGTTCTGTTACAAAATTCTTCAAATATAAGGCTTCCTTAGCAGCTTCCGTCAATCCCATGTACTCCGCTTCAGTAGACGAAAGGGCGACAGTTCTTTGCTTCCTAGCATCCCATGATATAGCTCCAGACGATAGAATAAACGAATATCCAGTATAAGAGCGCCTGTCATCAATGCAGTTTCCCCAATCGGCATCCACGTAGCCTCTTATTCCCTGGTTGTCAGCTTCGTAAAGGATTCCTAATCCCTCTGTACCTTTCAGATAACGAAGTATCCGCTTAGCAGCAGTCCAATGTATATTCCTGTAGCAATTATTGAACTGTCCGAGAAAACTAACTGCAAAGCATATGTCAGGCCGGGTAGCCATTGTCAGATAGGTAAGCGCGCCTATCAGTTCCCTGTACGGGAGCCTCTTCTCTTCTTCAGTGGCTTCTTCCGTCGGTTTTGTGAGTTTGACGTTGATGTCCATGGGAGTAGATACAGGTTTGGCTTCTGACATACCAAATCGGGCTAGAATTTCAGATATATAACCTCTCTGGTGAAGTATTATCTTGTTTCCTGATCGAGAAAATTCAATTCCCAAGCAGTGACCAATATTTCCAAGGTCTCGCAGTTCAAATTCGCTGGACAATTTTCGTTTCAGTTCGTTGATAGTTTTATCTTGTTTAGATGCTACCAATATGTCGTCGACATATATCACAATCAAGGTCAAATCTTCCCCTTTTCCCATGCGGTATACACAAGGATCAGCTTTGGTAGGATTTGCACCGCAGCTCAGTAGTACTTGATTCAGCTTGGCATGCCAACTTCTACCAGCTTGTTTCAAGCCATAGAGAGATTTCTTAAGTAAACATACTTTCTCACCTTGTCCGAGTTCCTTGAGCATCTTGGCTGCTTTTCTTCCAACTTCAGAATCATCGGATTGATTTTCCACGATGGTTTCTAGGATTACTCGAAGTTGTTTTGGTGGTTCCATGTAAATGACTTCTTCGAGATCACCGTTCAAGTAAGCGCAAGTCACATCGAGCTGGTGTATCTTCATTCCACATCGAGCTGCTAAAGCCGTAACCAACCTTACAGAACTTAAACGTGCGACTGGAGCAAATGTTTCATTGAAGTGAATACCAGGCCGTTGACTAAAGCCTTGTGCAACCAGTCGAGCCTTCCTTCGCTCGAGCGTTCCGTCAGCACGATACTTGTTTCGTAGTACGATTCTGCTGCCTATTACATCTTGGTCTGGAGGACGGTCCGCAAGTTTCCAAGTGTCATTTTTGATGATAGATTTTATTTCGATAGCCATTGCTTGATACCATTCTGCAGCATCCGGTCCGTTTATGACATGATTCATGGGTATCTCGGCCAAAAACGCCTGTTCTGCAATTTCTGCTGTCTCCGCTTCCTCGGGAATCATGTTGTACACTTTTCGTGGTCTTCCCCTTGATCCACTCCTCACCAATTTTGGTCTTCCGGGTCCACGTCTGATAACGCTTTCCTCAGGCTCAGGTGGCTCGTCTTCAGGTTCAGGTTCCTTGTATTCCACGTTAGGATAGTCCAAACGTATGTCCATAGTACGAGTTTCTTCGTTTTCTGCGAAAACTTCGGGAGTTCTCGATTCAATTATGTCGCTCGGCACGAAATCTTCGAATTCTTTAACCAAAGGAGTTTGTTTCTCAAGAAATTTCACATCCCGTGTTACAATTATTTTCTTTTCGTTTGGTAGCCACACCTTGAAACCTTTGGTTTGTTCGGAATAACCAATGAACGTGCCTTCTAAGCACCTATCGTCCAATTTACTTTTGGCAGGGTCACGGTTGAGGCAGAACACTTTACATCCAAACTCTCGAAGATGAGATAGATCTGGAGGTTTTCCTGTCCAAACTTCATACGGTGTAACCCCGTCCAAACTTTTTGTAGGACATCGATTACGAATGTAATTTGCCGTGTTCACCGCTTCAGCCCAAAACGAGGTCGGTAAGCCGGATTGGATCAATAAACAACGTGCAGTGTCCAGTAGAGTACGGTTTTTCCTCTCCGCAATTCCATTTTGCTCTGGACAGTATGGACTGGTTAATCTTCGTGTAATTCCCTGACTTTTCAATAGGTCATCAAATTCTTTGCTTGTGTATTCGGTTCCGTTGTCAGACTGGAAACATTTTACTTTTCGTCCTTGCTGATTTTCGACAAGTTTCAGAAATTCCTTCGTCTTTTGGATGACTTCGTTCTTGTGCCTAATGCAATAAACAAAACAATAACGAGAATGGTCATCAATGAACTCGACGTAGTATCTGGCTTTTCCATTGGATTCGATTCGCATAGGACCGCAAACGTCAGTGTGGATAATTTCCAAAGTTTCGGTCTTCCTCTCGGATTTCTTGGGAAAAGGAAGCCTGGTCATCTTTCCTTTGTAGCACACCTCGCATTCAAGGTTGCAGTCTTCATCAGCTTTGAAGTCGTGGCCTGGAATGTAACCTTTACGTTTGCATAATAGAACGTCTTTCGCGTTTAAATGCCCTAAGCGTCGATGCCATGACATTAGATTTCCCGAACCGGTTTGACACGTAAACGCTGAATCTTTTAGATTGTTCACGTTCGAACTCTCTCGTATGTAATACAAATCCCCTATGCGTTCAGCAACAAGTTTAACTTCGCCCATTTTATTCAGTACAAGAGCACATTCTTCTTTGAATAGTACATCAAAACCATTCGAGGTAATTTTTCCAACCGATAACAGATTCGTACGCAGATCGGGTACGTGTAACGCGTTGCTTAGCTTAACGTATTTTATTTCGCCAAAAGCATCGGCTACGAACGATGCACTGCCTTTGGCAACAATTTCCGTCGACGCACTATTCGCAAGAGTCAGATTATCGCGTACAGAGTCACTGATTTCCACGAAATCTTCGAGATTATTGCACAAGTGGGACGTCGCGCCACTATCGAGACACCATTTGCGTTCTTTGTTCTTTGAATCGGTTCGTGATGCTCCAACGCGTAGGCATACTCGTTGAGAGTCTGTATCGCATTTCGCAGATGATTGCGCGTTTTTTAATTTACTTTTACACTCCGATGCCTTGTGGCCGATTTTCCTACATTTGTGACACCGAAATTTGAAAGTTTCAGAAGAGTTTTTCTTCGTTTCAACGTTTGTTTCCGGAGAATTATTAGATTGACGCCGCCACTGGTGGGATTTTTTCTTCGCGAACATCGCTCCCTGCCCCGCGGCCGCGTTGCACGCTTTGTTTTCCCGCGCGTCGCTTTCTTCTACGATTTTTACGCGAAGCACTTCCGGTTTCGGCAGTTCGTCCCTAGATTCGATAGCACAGCGAAAATTTTCATAGCTTGACGGCAAACTATACAGCAACATGATGGCTAGTAAGTCCGAATTAATTTCGATTTCCATATCGGTCAGTTTATCTACCGCGTCAAAGAAGCTGTTTAGATACTCACGCACGTCACTGCCTTCTTGCATTCGCTGCAGGGTCAGCTGTTTTAATAACGTCGCCTTCCGGGCTGGACCTTTGGACTGGTAAATGGTTTCTAATTTCAACCACACATCGCGAGACGTTGCACAACCTTTTATTTGCTTCAGTTCTGATGGAGAGATCGACAAAATGATGTCGGATTTTGCTTTCTTGTCGCATATATCCCAGGCCGCTGCAGCGTCGGCTGACCGGCCGCTTGCACCATCGCTCCCCGCCGAAGTTGGTCTTGCAATGTCGCCGTTGACGTAGCCCCACGCATCGGTTTTGATCAGCAATGCCTCCATTTGAATTTTCCATGTGTCGTAATTGTCTTTATTCAAAGTTTCAATACGAGTAACGTTTACACCACTCATATTTGGACAAAACGATTTCTTCCGGCACACAAGTCAATATGAATCACGGCTCGGCACTGTTTTTGAGTTCGCGGTTTTTACTTACTTTTTTAGGTTAAAAACGTCCACCCTTGGGCATATGTGATCCTAGGCCCGTAACCTATTAGCAGTAAAATAAAGAACGCCCCGATGGACAAGCGAACACTTTATTGCAGTTACACAATAATCAAAAACAGATTGACACATCAATACAATACAACATGTAACAAAACACGACCGAAGTGACGCGCAAGCAGCGACTGTTCATTACTAGCGGCTTCACGATACTGTGACGTCAGATGCGCCGGATCGAACCATTGGCGTACCGTATTCTGACAGAACATTTGTTATAAATGGTTAGTTTTTTGTGTTCCCTTTTGTAAATAAATATTGTTTTGTTTTTCTGAGTTACACTTTTGTTTATAGTTTTGTATCGTGGCCTCCCACCGATAAATGTATTACGTATTATCGTTAACCTCGTTTTACCTTTCGGTGTAAAAGTTTTTTAATTTTTCTCGAAAATTTTCTTATGTAAGGGCATAAAATATACATATTGTTGAAAAGAGAAAAAAAAACCTCTACCAGAAAATTTAAAAAATATATACAGTGTCATTTAAAAAAATTGCATATGACGTCACCACTCTGAAATTTGTTTTGATAGTGTTAAAATGTAGGTTTTTATGTGCCATTTGATAAGATATAAGGTTTATTGGGTCTAAAATAAATAATAAAGTAGCTAGAAGGCGGGGCCTTTTTTGTAAAACAGACTGTATATGGATTTAACTGTATTGGGAACCATGATATAAATGTTGGGAACTATAACATTTTTAAAGTGGCAACACTGATGTCCGTGATTTCATTAGTGTCACCAAAAGACAAAATGGTTTGCGGATAATGGTCTTCCAAACGAAAATATGTGTCATTAATTAATGAATGCGTGTTTCTCGCCCAGTATCTAAAGAAATGACCGGCTTCAATTATTCAACAACGTTAACGTTGGAAATTGCTGTTTAGTTACACTCAAGTGTCATCTTCAGTAAAACACGTCTGAAAGTGAGGTTAAGTGGTGTGCAACTTCACACGAATAGTTATTAATTAATATGCTTTACTCTACAGATTGTTTAAAGAACGTTTTATTATTGGAGTAGTTCTAGACTGTTCCGCCCAGTGTATAAAGACGTCGCCTTGTTTATTTAAGGTAAATTGCAATCAGTCAACATTAGAAGCAAAACAGTAGCTACATTTACCAAATAGACCTCGTGCACATGAATAGAACAAATAAAAAATAACATCCAATTCTTTGAAAGTTGCGTGAACTGCTATAATGATGTAGTAAATCAACAATAGATTGGTAGTTAAGTGATTTTGTCAGCAAAATTCTAAGTAGGGCTTTGACTATATGACCAAAGCAGCCGGTGTCTAGGGTACCTGGTACTCCATATGTCTAGACCTTGTGCATCAACAAACAGTGATTTTGTTTTTAACATAACTGTTTCTGTATGTGAACTGTGAACAGTATGGAATAGTAATTTACGTATAGAAGGCCGGAAGAGTAAGATTACGCCTGCAGCCAAAATTTGAGGCTCGACGGAGGAGGGTCTTTATTTGGCTAAGGGCGTAATCTACTTCCGGCCTGAGGTACATACAACGTTTTACGCACTACTACATGGAATTACTTTACGGTCCGCCGGGCGTAAAGTTGTACTTTCGGTCATGGTAACTAAGATGTAAACCTTCATTTTTGGCCTGATTTTGCATAAATTTAATTATTTGTAATTTGAAAATACGTTGTAATAATATAAACTTGTTCCAGGTGGTGCACTCTCAAATAATCCATCTCGTAAGTAATCTTATGTTGCTGAGCGAAAAAGTATTACTTCCCAAGCCAACAGTAAACTAGTCATGATGACCGCTAATCAAGAAACATCAGATAATAATTTGTATAGTTCAACAGCT
Source organism: Agriotes lineatus (assembly GCA_940337035.1). NCBI lineage: Eukaryota > Metazoa > Arthropoda > Insecta > Coleoptera > Elateridae > Agriotes > Agriotes lineatus. Next base: position 141,843 of record CALNHX010000124.1, read on the forward strand.
ACTTCACTGCATGCATTAAGTGACATACATGACAATAAAGATATTAAGAAATTAGATATTAAACAAGAAATCATTGTAAGCAGTAATGACATTAGTGGCATTGAAATTAAAGGCCAAAATTATATTGATCAAAATTCAACACCACAGAGTTTGGTTACATATATGAAGCCTCGGAAAGACGAGAAACCTTATTCTTGTCTTCTTTGTGAATATAAAACTGTTCACAAAAAGAGTTTAGTCGCACATACAAAATCACATACAGGCGAAAAACCTTTTTCTTCAGTTTGTGAATATAGAACTGTACGAAGATATGATTTAGTACAACATGTGAAACTTCATACAGGCAAAAAACCGCATTCTTGTTCTGTTTGTGAATATACAACTGTAAACAAACAGAATTTAGTCACACATATAAAATCTCATACAGGCGAGAAACCTTATTCTTGTTATGTTTGTGATTATAAAGCTGTCCAGAAAAATCAGGTAGTCATCCATATGAAATCTCATACAGGCGAGAAACCGTATTCTTGTTCTGTTTGCCAATTTAAAACCGCCCATAAATATAGTTTAGTCGCACATATGAAATCTCATACAGGCGAGAGACCTCATTCTTGTTCTGTTTGTGAATTTAAAACTGCCCATAAAAAGAGTTTAGTCAGGCATATGAAATCTCATACAGGCGTGAAACCTTATTCTTGTTCTGTTTGTGAATATAGAACTGTAACCAAACAGAATTTAGTCAGACATATAAAATCTCATACAGGCGAGAAACCTTATTCTTGTTCTGTTTGTGATTATAAAGCTGTCCAGAAAAATCAGGTAGTCATCCATATGAAATCTCATACAAGCGAGAAACCTTATTCTTGTTCTGTTTGTGAATATACAACTGTAAACAAACAGAATTTAGTCACACATATAAAATCTCATACAGGCGAGAAACCTTATTCTTGTTCTGTTTGTGAATATACAACTGCATACAAACAGAATTTAGTCACGCATATAAAATCTCATACAGGCGAGAAACCTTATTCTTGTTCTGTTTGTGAATATGCAACTGTATACAAACATCATTTAGTCTCGCATATGAAATCTCATACAGGCGAGAAACCTTATTCTTGTTCTGTTTGTGAATATGCAACTGTATACAAACATCATTTAGTCTCGCATATGAAATCTCATACAGGCGAGAAACCTTATTCTTGTTCTGTTTGTGAATATACAACTGCATACAAACAGAATTTAGTCACGCATATAAAATCTCATACAGGCGAGAAACCTTATTCTTGTTCTATTTGTGAATATAAAGCTGTCCAGAAAAATCAGGTAGTCATCCATATGAAATCTCATACAGGCGAGAAACTGTATTCCTGTTCTGTTTGCGAATTTAAAACCGCCCATAAAAATAGTTTAGTCACACATATAAAATCTCATACAGGCAAAAAACCTTATTCTTCTTCTGTTTGTGACTATAAATCTGTCCGGAAACATCAGGTAGTCATCCATATGAAATCTCATACAAGCGAGAAACCTTATTCTTGTTCTGTTTGTGAATATACAACTGTAAACAAACAGAATTTAGTCACACATATAAAATCTCATACAGGCGAGAAACCTTATTCTTGTTCTGTTTGTGAATATACAACTGCATACAAACAGAATTTAGTCACGCATATAAAATCTCATACAGGCGAGAAACCTTATTCTTGTTCTGTTTGTGATTATAAAGCTGTCCAGAAAAATCAGGTAGTCATCCATATGAAATCTCATACATGCGAGAAACCGTATTCCTGTTCTGTTTGCGAATTTAAAACCGCCCATAAAAATAGTTTAGTCACACATATAAAATCTCATACAGGCGAGAAACCTTATTCTTGTTCTGTTTGTGAATATACAACTGTAAACAAACATTGTTAGGCACACATATGCAATCTCATACAGGTGAAAAACCTTATTCTTGTTCTGTTTGTGAATATGCAACTGTATACAAACATCATTTAGTCTCTCATATAAAATCTCATACAGGCGAGAAACCTTTTTGTTGTTCTGTTTGTGAATATAGAACAGTACGAAGATATGATTTAGTACAACATGTGAAACTTCATACAGGCGAAAAACCGTATTCTTGTTCTGTTTGCGAATTTAAAACAGCCCATAAAAATAATTTAGTCACACATATGAAATCTCATACAAGCGAGAAACCTTTTTGTTGTACTGTTTGTGAATATACAACTGCATACAAACAAAATTTAGTCACGCATATAAAATCTCATACAGGCGAGAAACCTTATTCTTGTTCTGTTTGTGACTATAAAGCTGTCCAGAAAATTCAGGTAGTCATCCATATGAAATCTCATACAGGCGAGAAACCATTAACTTAGTTGTTCCATTTGTAAATATACAACTGCATACAAATGTGATTTAGTCACACATGAAAAAAACAGGTGAAGAATTTTAATGTGATTCTGTTTGTGGATATACAACAGCCAAAAACATAATTTAGTTATGCATGTGAAAACTCATACAGGTGAAGAGCCTTATTGTGTACTGTTGTATATTTAGATTGGCACTAAGAGATCATTTAGTTTTCATATAAAAACTAAGACGAGCAGAAAACCTTTTTCTTGTTCTGTTTGTGAATATAAAACGGCCCCTAAATGTGATTTAGTTATGCATACAAAAATTCATAGTTATAAATAGAAAACTCATCAGGGAAGGAATTATTAATGATTGAATTGAGAAATTAATTTCTTCAAATAATTTAGCTAATATTGTGAGGAATTGGTAACTTAGTTATAATTAGGCTAATAGAACTTACAGTAAACAGAAAACTAACAACGTGGTATCATATGTAAACAAGCTTGGTGGTGTGTTGACAATTTTAGAATAAATTCGTAATAATTATGAGTGCATCATTACCGGCGGTTACGAATTCTCAGTGGTCAGGATCACAACAGCTTATTTTATTATAAATTAGGTAGGCTATATAACTAGAAATTAAAGAAAAAACATTAGCCAGTATTATTAGGATTTTTTAATTGTTCGGGGTGGAGGGCATTTTAACAAGCGATCGATAACATTTCTTCTTAAGTGACTTATAATTTTTGTAAAACAAAAAATGTTATGTTGCAGCTTCATTCAGAAAATATTGAACACCAAACCGACATCAAACATCAGCTTTCAATAATATTGTTTAGCTTCTGTCAAGAATTTAATTTGAAGTTATAATGACAATAATGAGGACATATGTTCAAATTCAATGCACACCTTCGATTACTAAATAAAAGTAATTCGTTCCAAGTTGTGTTGTACGAAATATATTTAGGCTGGTTACAGGTATAGCGTAAATATGATGTCTACATCCTTTTGCTAAAAGGTTCGACAATCTGTTAATTGAATAATAATCATGCCTTTGTTTATTATAATTTTTAACTTTAATATTATGCACTTGTAAATTATATGTGTAGGTATATGTGTAAGTTATATGTGTAATTGTAAATTTAATAAATTAAATAAAAAATCTATTCTATTCTATTTCTGAATTGTTATACCAGTATGATTATGATTAATTAGAGAGTTTTCCATTTTAAATTTAATTTTATATTTCCAGGAAAACTATGAAAAGATACATTCTCTAAGTGAACTACAGTTAGTCAACAACACTTTTCTTTGAAGCCTTAATACAGATGCCTTACAGCCACTAGATCAATACACTCACTGTGAGGTACTGCCACCACATACCTCGCATGAGAGAATTGTAAGATACAGTTAACAAATGCAGTAAGGAAAATACAAGTTTTGAGGATTTTTTTCATAGGCGTAACTAGCGGGGGGGGGGGGGCAGGCCCTCCCCAGAGTGCCGTCTGGCCCACCCCAGAAAATAGAAGTTGAATAAATTTAAAAATCTGCTTTTGTACTAACTTTTGTATTAACTCATTTAAACCTAGCGAGTCGTTAACCGATACACAATTTAAAATTTTTGGGTTTTATTATTTGTTTTGACTTCAAAAAATGTTATAGTGTAGGTAAATACCATATGTTGAACGGGTGGTTCTAATTAAAAATAATATTGAAAGTAAAACATCATGGGTGTAAAAATACAATTTAGTTTTGCTAACCTTTTGATAAGATTTTTTTAGTCTGAATTTTTGTAGTTAATTATGAACCATTTCTTTCAGTTGCTCTTCAGTTTTTTATAAATAGAGGGTCAATTTAAAATGTGTACTGTTAAAAGCTTTGGGGCATATATACACATGAAAAGGTTTGTTTGCTACGACATTATGAATAAAATTAATGAAAGAAATATGATTGTGAATTTTGAAGTAGTGTCATTCTCAAAATTACTCCTTTAAAAGAGACCCTTATCGATATAAATGCATTTATGTACGACCGCGCGGAAATGGTCACATTGTACCCTATCTTTTAGGGCGTAATGTGTCACTTTACAACCCGTAAAACGACACTAAGTGGGCCGTAAAGTACTTTTTTCACAGATCTTTTATTTGTTGTTTATATAACAGTGTGTCCCCGGATTGAGTTCACTATAGGTATAATTGACAAAAAATTTTACAATTTTATTTTAATGTTTTGGGATTCCGCCCTGCTTGGTCTGAAGAGAATTTTAAGAATATTTACAGTTTTTGAAAACACAAGTTGGCCTTTACAGTGAAGCAAAAACTATTTTCTTTTCAGGTAAACTACCATTTCTGTTCATGATACGGCAAAATTTTACCAAGAAAAGTTGTTCAGAATGATAAATTATGGCCCTATACAAAATTTCAGGAAGATCTACCTACTTAAATTAAACCGTTAAAATTGTACCTATTTATAAAAAATTACTGTTTGATTTAAGTAGGTAGAACTTCCTGAAATTTTGTATGGGGCCATAATTTCCCATTCTGAACAATTCTTCTGTAAAATTTTGCCGTATTATAAACAAAAAAGGTAGTTTACCTGAAAAGAAAATACAATAGTGTGTCCCAGGATTGATATTACAAGAGGTGAGATACCTAAAAATTTTTGAATTTTATTTTAAGGTTTTGGGATTCGGTCCTGCTTGGTTTGAAAAGAATTTTAAGAATATTTTCAATTATTGAAAAACAAGTAGGCCTTGGCAGGGAAGCGAAAACTATTTTATTTTCAGGTAAACTACGCTTTTTGTTCATGATACGGCAAAATTTTATTAAGAAAAGTTGTTTAGAATGATAAATTACGGCCCTATGCAAAATTTCAGAAAGATCTGTTGACTTAGAAAACACCGTTATTTTTTAGATAATTGTATTTTATTGTCAGGTAAACTACTTTTTTGTTCATGATACGGAAAAATTGTATTAAGTAAAGTTGTTTAGAATAAGAAATTGTGACCCTGTACAAAATTTCAGAAAGATCTGTCGACTTAGATGAGACCGTTATTTTTAATAAATGCAATTTGTTTAATCTAAAAAATAACGGTTTAGTCAAAGTCGACAGATCTTTTTGATATTTGGTACAGGGCCATAATTTTTCATTCTGAACAACTTTTCCTAATACAATTTTTCCGTATCATGAATAAAAAAAGTAGTTTACCTGAAAATAAAATACAATTATCTAAAAAATAACGGTGTTTTCTAAGTCAACAGATCTTTCTGAAATTTTGCATAGGGCCGTAATTTATCATTCTAAACAACTTTTCTTAACAACATTTTGCCGTATCATGAACAAAAAGGGTAGTTTACCTAAATAGAAAATAGTTTTTCCACATTCTTCATGGCCAACTTAATTTCTAAAAATTAAAACTCTGCTTAAAATTGTTTTCAGACCAAGCAGGGCGGGATCCCAAAACATTAAAATAAAATTGTAAAATTTTTTGTCGATTATACCTATAGTGAACTCAATCCGGGGACACACTGTATATGTGACACGAGGTATATAAAGCAGTCCATTATGCCCGCCCTAGAGGCGTGATCATAACGCCCGCTCGTTACACCCTAGGGCGTTATGGACTGCTTTGCAAGCTTTTCATGTTATTTCAGCAATCAAAGTGGAAAATAAAACATTATATGCACCATGAGCATTACTTGATGTTTATAGCCCTCGGGCCACTTAACCCTCGGGATAGAGGCCATCAGGCTTGTACTTGGTACTATTACGGCCCGTTTAGTGTTCTGTTTGTCAGTCTGACATCCTAGGTTGTCAAATTTTATAGAAATTATAAATTTGGTTTTAATTATGAATATCCCAGTCTGTACATAAAATGTTGTATGCACCTCGTACGCAACTAGCGTTTATGGCCCTTGGTGTGTTAAAGCCTGCGGCTACCCTTTGGGCTCTAAGTTTCACGCCGCGGACCATACACGTCTTCTTACGCCTTACGCCTTCTTGATATATAAATAACTATAAGGTATGGAACATCGAAGATCAAGTTTAGCGTCGCCCCATAAAATTACAAGAAATATTTAAGAAGTTTCAGACCCAGTAACAGAAACTGTATATTTTTTACTCTAATTTCTAAAGATTTTAAAAATCTAACATGGTTTTATTAAATCTTTAGATGAAATTGAAATTCATAGTATACGGAATCGAAATCGCATGCCGTAATGCCATACATTATGGGTAATGGGGCGTCAGTTGTCACTCAGGACCTCCTGACTCAATAACAGGGCCGTCGCTAGACTTTTGGCCGCCCGGTGCAGGTTTTTAAATTGTCGCCCTTATGTCTGTAACTATTAAAAAAATGGCTAAATATAAAAAAAATGTTTATTAACAAATATAACACGGTTAAATATACATATACTAGATACTACATAGCAACACATACATAATACATAGATAAAAATTAAACTCTAAAAAATCTGACTCAGACACAAATACATAGTTACATAAAAAAACTAAATATATCTTCGGGCTTTTTTTTCAGAAAACAGACATTATTTTATCATAATTGAAATTCTTGGAACATTCATGTTCGATCTTAAGTAATTTTCGATTATTTTTAATTTCGAGAAACTTCTTTCCCCAGAAGCAACTGAGATGGGTAAAGTGAGTGAGATTCTAAGAAATATTACTAAATTAGGGAAAGTGTTTCCTAAATTATTTTCTGTTATGTACTTAAGAGTATTTAAAGGATTATTAGTTTCATGTTCGTTTAACCCAATCAAAGTTTCGAGACTAAGAAGTATTAAAAGTAAATGTTTACATATAAATGAGAGCAGCTCATCTTTAAGTTCCAAGCATGTAACTATTTAAACTACCAGTATCGGATAAGTACGTATGCAAATCCATGCAGTGTTTGACTAATTCATTTTTATTAAAAGTGGAAAGCAATGAAATATTGTAAAGAAAAAAAAATTATCTGCATGGGCCCTTAAAAGTTCGAATCTTTCTTTTATAGTATATTATGATACTAGTGTGTAAGTACGTCTGTAAAGCACGTGCGACGAGTTTAAAAGCACAACGCGCCAGCGGCCTCCGATGGCAACGTGTTAAAAAGACGTAATTCGAGCGTTAATATTACGTCACTTTTGACTTTAGAAACTGTGCAAAAAGTTGTCATTTTGACACGACCGTAGAAAAATATTGAATTATTGTGTCCAACACACCAAAAAATATATCATCCTAGAACTTTTATTCAGGGTTGTGTATCGGTTCATCTTTACCTTCATATAAAAATTGCCTCGTTTTTTTTCTCGGTCGGGATTTAGATTCGGACGAGAATATCGCTTTCTTTTTCCAATTCACCCGTTAGTTCTGTAATACGACCTTTTGCCTAGCCCTACAACTACTGAATTATTACGTTACAATTATCTGGTTTGCTAGCTTATCTAGTCGGTGAGCTATGAGGCTCTATTCACATCGTCAGTGCGGTTAAGGGTAAACTAATATTGTTGAAGTCAGCCCGTTGACACCTGAAATGTTATACTTACAAATACAAACACAAATAGTAATAAAAACCCAACAGTCTACAGGAATACATATAATCTGTAAGCAAACATAGACACACAAATAAATATACACAAATACAAGTACATAAAGCAGTTGTGCACTGCACATGAAAAAATGCCTTAACTGGATACTAAACGTTCAGTAGCGCATGCAAAGTCAAAGCTTACGAGAGCAATGTATAAAATAATTCCGCACACACGAATAGCTTGAACGCGAAGTTGTCGATTCTTTAGGACGCGTCGCTATTTGCAACCCCTGGACGCCAAATCAGCAAATGACGTAATGCCGGCCGGTACTTCCCCGTTACCTGGCAGCGAGCTCCTTGCTCATAGTTGAGCAATGGTTCGTTAAAACAATTATCAACAATATTATAATTGTTTTCTGACCTCGTAGCGTGGTTTCCACCAGGGCTAATCTTGTTTTTCTTTGTTCACCAAGTAGCCCGTGGACCGCTGGGGTGCTGCGGTCGAAATTTTTCTTCAAGCGCCGTCGATTTAGATACCTCTGACACCTCCAATGTGTTGTTTCACTTCTATGGCTTGCATCTCGCCTAGAGCTGCCCGTACTCCGTGGTGGACACAATAAGACTTCACTCGGCCAATTTGGCAGCAAATCAATTGATCCGCGCTATTCACCTACTAGGGTCCGAATAGGTCGATCCGCTCGGTTCACCAACTTTAGCGCGAATGAGTTCACTTGCTGCTTTCAGAGTTTGCACATTGCACTCGGAAACTTATAGCCTGCGGTCACTTACATGGATTCGTAGTTATACTGCGTTGTTACGTAAATAAAACATAAGAACACATACTGTCAGGCTTTATTACTAATCGGGTATATATCAAAAGGTATAGAATAGGTAAATACAGGTGGCACGAATTGGCCCGTTTCAGTTCTCCAGCATCAACCAATAATTGTTTAAAAAAGGCATCTGTTCGACAGCTTTGAAAATTATTTTTTTAGGTGATTAAAGGCATTTGACAGATTCAGTAATATTAATGTTCTTACGTTGGAGCAATCATATCATATAATAAAAAAATATTATAATATTTTGTTAAGAAAAATAGCCGCCCCCCAAAAACAGCCATCACCGCTGTCCGGCCACGGCGCCGTCGCCCACCGAGATGCTAAAGATGCAATATTAATGTCGAATGTATTTAAAACCGTCTCATTAAATTTGATGTTAAACTCAACCTTGTTTTATTTCACCCGACGACAGACAGACAGACAGGTGGCTGGTCCTTCAACCCCCGTCATTTGGTCTTCGAGCCCGATTTTGAATCGCTCTATGTTTACAGTTCATACATATATTGCAATCTGTTTGTGTCTGTCGAGGTTGAGATAAAACACTGTGCGCGTATTTTCAGAACGCTTGAAGCTAATTTACGCGGTTTCATTTATTTAGCGGCAACCCTTCGATGCACGTGCGGTTGCACCTCGCGCTTTACCGTCTGCCCTAAACTCGTTTATTAGGCGTTCTGCCTACCTGCGAACAGATGCAAGGGTCGTTCATGCGTTTTTTGTGAATATATCGATTTTTCCCAGCTGAAGGCGAATATGTGCAGCTGCTATCTAGCCTGTTTATTTATGCCATTTTAGCGTCGCTTGCCTAATTTAACACTGTATTTCAAGGAAGTATCTTGCACAATACAGTTAATTATTTGAGTTTGTTTTCAGTAACTTGTTCCTATTTAGTCTGGTCCTTTGCCTACACGTTTTTGAATATGCCATACGCAATGGAAAAAACGGCATTAATTGCCAAGCAATCTATTGCACGCTTAAAACCGGTAGCGGTTCTAGCGGAGCAGGCTAGAAATGACATAAGTAAGCAACACAAATTTCTAGCTGCATATGATAATGCTCTAGAGATTTATAACAAATTTGAAGCTATAAATGAACAAACTCTCTTGGACGATTCAGACAGCAGTTCGTTAGATTCCTTATTTGCCCACATCGTAGAGATTGACAGCTTATTCAACGAAATTAAAGGTGTGCATCTACTACTAAACAAAGATGTTGAAACCGAAACTAGATCTGTATTTTTGGGTGCCAAGTCGGCTTCTCGCGAATCCTTAAACGATGATCGTTTATCGATAGCTTCAGGGTCCAGATCGGTTAACGGCGATAATGCTCAATCTCACTGCAACGTGAAACTCCCACGCATCGATCTGCCAAAGTTTAATGGAGATCCGTCATTATCGAATGTAGAAAGGTTTCAGTACTTGTTTGCGTCCTTATCTAAGGAACCACTGGCTTTAGTTAAGCATCTTCCCTTGACGTCTGATAATTACAATATCGCGTACAATTCTCTCGTTGACAGGTACCAAAATGAGCGTGTTTTGGTCACCTATTACTGGCAGTCTGTGTCTAATGCCCCCATGGCGATAGCAGACTCTGCTAAATCACTCCGCGACTTGTTGAATACTTTCACGGAAAATCTGCATGCGTTAGACCAACACTCAAAGGTCGATTTATGGGATTTTACTCTTTTCAATTGGCTCTTGGAAAAACTAGATCCGTCTACTCGTAAGCGTTTTGAGATGCGGTTTGCTGAAGTGAGCATGCCCAAATACAATGATTTGAAAGAATTCGCGGCTAACCAATGTCGAGCTTTAGAAACTAATTGGATTACTAGCAGTGATCCACACAGATCAAGTCCGAACTCGCGGTCACATGCAAAACCAAATCAGTCTTCGGAATTGTGCGCTAAATCTCTAGTCGCAAATGTTACACAGCAAAACCCCAGTACTAAGGGTTCATGCTATTTCTGCAGTGCATTGCACCTCTCATATCGATGTCCGACGTTTCTTGCCAAGTCTTGTTCGGAACGTCAGGCAGCAGTGCGACAAGCACGTCTTTGCTTCAACTGTCTTCGAAGTTCACATATGGTTTCACATTGCCCAACGCAGTCGTCATGCAGGACATGCAGTGGTAGGCACCCTCGGTTAGCACATCAGCAAACGTAAGTTCTCACACTACTGCTCTGCTTTCAAATTCTTCCGGTAGGAAAACGGTCTTACTGTCTACAGCGCTTGTAGATGTAGAGGTTCGTGATGGCTTTGGCAATTACAAACCTTGCCATCTTCTTCTAGACCCAGGCTCTCAGGCCTCATTTATTGTTGATAGTTGCGCACGCAGACTGCGCTTGCCCAGATCATCTTTACAAGTCTCTGTGTTTGGTCTTGGGAATTCTAACTCAAACCCTTCCTGCGGAGTTACAACATGCCAGATTCGCTCACGTATATTCCCTGAGAAGGTATTCACTGTTGACACAATCGTCTTGCCCAAAATATGTGCTAATTTGCCTAGTTCTTCGTTGCCTTTCGAAGGATGGAATTATCTTAGTGGCATACAATTTGCCGACCCCAGCTGGAACACGCCAGCACCTGTTGATATTCTCCTAGGAGCTGACATCTACCCTAGTCTCGTCTACGGCGGTCAGGTGTCACCTCCCAACAACGTAGAGGGACCGTTTGCGTTGAACACATGTTTTGGTTGGGTCCTCCTGGGACCTACACCCACCGAACAGCCCGTGGCTGTTAGCTCGGTTTTTGCTTCTCTCGAATTTCCCGTGGAAGAGACCTTGAGGAAGTTTTGGGAGGTCGAACAGGTTAGCTCTAAAGAATGCCTTTCTGACGAAGAGAAAAGAGCCGAGGCCATTTTTAGGGACACTCATGCTCGTGGCATCTCAGGTCGGTTTTCGATTCGTCTTCCATTCAAGACAAAGGAGCCCTCCTTTGCCAACACAATCACACAGGCTGATCGTCGCCTTGCCTCTCTAGAACGGCGCTTTGCTCACACAACCTGTTCTAAGAGATCTGTACACAGACTTTATGAAGGATTATTTGGAGTCCGGTCACATGTTCTTGTTCACTACTCCGTCAGAAGAAGGCCAAGAATATTTCATTCCGCACCACTGCGTCCTCAAAGCAGAAGGTGATTCACCCAAAATTAGAGTCGTTTTTGATGCTTCGGCGAAGGATATTAATGGTATCTCGTTAAATGACACGCAGCTGGTCGGACCAAGGCTACAGTCGGACATATGCTCCGTCTTGCTTTCATTTCGTTGTCATAAATTCGTGTTTACTTGCGATGTTAGACAGATGTTTAGGCAGATTCGTGTTATAGACGAACATTGCTGTTTTCAGTTAATCAGATGGAGATTCTCTACGAATGAACCAGTGCAAACGTATAGGCTAAATACAGTCACCTATGGCGTTTCATCCTCACCATTTCTTGCTATCCGCACCTTGTTACAGCTGGCGTCAGAGGGTGCCGAGACTTACCCCCTTGCCTCGAAGGCTCTTAGGTATAGTTTGTATGTGGATGACCTCGCATGTGGAGCCGATTCCATATCAGAGGCTTTAGAGCTGCGAAAACAATTGGTTGAGCTTCTTGACACCGGTGGTTTCGACCTAAGGAAATGGTCAAGCAACCACCCTGTGTTGTTGGAAAACATTCCCCCCTCGCATCGTCAGTCACAGCATCTGACATTCGACAGTGATACCGACACTGTGATCAAAGTTCTTGGACTGCAGTGGCAGTCAACACAGGATAGCGTTTCTTTTGAAGTCAAACCAATTACTTCCCCTTGCACCAAGCGCGCCATATTATCAGAGGTGGCTCGTATTTATGACCCACTTGGGTTTCTGTGTCCTCTAACCCTGTTCGCTAAGAGATTAATTCAGCATCTTTGGACGTTAGGTGTGGGCTGGGATGACACACCTCCAGAGGATGTGTGCTCTCGATGGGGTCAATATCAGTCACAGCTTAGGGCTCTGTCTTCGATCAAGATTCCGCGCCTTCTAGCTGAAGAATCAAGTATGTCTTGCCAATTGCATGCCTTTTGTGACTCGTCAGAGACAGGTTATGCTTGCGTGGCCTACTTCCGCGTTACCGATAGCGATGGTCACCTAACAACGCGCCTAGTCATGGCCAAATCTAAGGTCGCGCCACTAAAGCGGCTTTCAATCCCTAGGTTAGAGTTATGCGCAGCCGTGCTGCTATCTAACGTAGTTGAATTTGTACTTAATACCTACAAGGATAGAATTAAGTTTGAGAAAATAGTTGCGACTCCACTGTTGCTCTTCACTGGATTCGGTCTTCACCTCACAGGTGGAAAACTTTTGTTGCCAATAGGGTTTCCCATATTCAAGATAGAGTGTCTCCTGAATGTTGGCGACACATTAGCTCCCTTGACAATCCTGCAGACCCGGCTTCTCGCGGGCTTCTCCCAGAAGGTCTGATCTCATGCTCGTTATGGTGGGCGGGCCCCTCTTTCTTGTTTGAACCATGTGATTCATGGCCGGATGAAAAATCACGTGACGCCTATCCGTGCACCGATCCTGAGGAGAAAAAGATTGGTTTATTCGTACAAACAGCGCCTGCTCTTGTAGAGTCGCTATTGGCAAGGTTCTCGTCCTTGCGCAAGATTCAAGCAATCGTAGCTTATTGTTTACGTTTCTCTCAAAACTGCCGAAATCAAGAAAGCCACAGTGGCCACCTCTCAGAATTCGAGTACCAGCGAGCATTGTTGGTGATCGTCAGATGTATTCAGCTCATAGAGTTTGCACGAGAAATTTCGGATTTGCGTAAAGGTAATAGTCTTCCCAAACACCTCCAGAAACTGAACCCATTTCTAGACGCAGATGGTGTTCTACGTGTTGGCGGCCGTCTCTCACAGTCGACTTTGACCTTTACAGCCAAGCATCCTGCTTTGCTACCTCGTCAGCACACATTTACAGAACTGGTTATTCGGCACACCCATCTGCTGTATCTTCACTCAGGTGTAAACACAACCCTCTACTTGATACAACAGAACTTCTGGATTTTGGGTGCTCGTCGAATAATTCGAAATGTTCTGTCGAAATGCCAACGGTGTTTCAGGCTCAAGCCTACTTTTCTTGTCCCCCAAATGGGTGACCTGCCAACGCCTCGCGTTACTTGTGTTTTTTCGTGTGCTGTACCACTAAAGCGCTCCATCTTGAAACAGCTTCGGATTTGTCGACTCCAGTATTTCTCGCGGCCCTGCGACGCTTTGTCGCCCGTCGTGGTCGGTGCTCGATGACCTTCAGTGACTGTGGCACTAACTTCGTTGGCGCAAATCGGGAATTGGTGAGATGCATGAAATTAGCCACAGAAGCTGAAGCCATCAACTGGCAATTTAATCCTCCTTCCTCCCCCCACTTCGGCGGATTGTGGGAAAGTGGCGTGAAAGCTGTGAAGACGCACCTTTTCCGTGTTATCGGTGACCAAGTGCTCACCCTTGAAGAACTCAATACCCTTGTCGTTCAAATTGAGGCTCTTCTGAACTCCAGGCCTTTGTGTGCCCTGTCCACGGATCCCAATGACCTGCAGTCATTAACCCCAGGGCATTTCCTCACGTTAGAACCCCTCACTGCCCCGGCAGACCCAGATTTGTCCCACTTAAACCTCTCTCGCCTATCACGTTGGCAGCTGATACAACAGCTTCAACAGAGCTTCTGGTCTCGTTGGAAGAACGAGTACCTCCACACATTGTATCAGCGGGGAAAGTGGTACGCGTCAAACAATATGTCAAACGCGGATATTGGGACGCTTGTCCTTGTAAAGGACGACACTGCACCTCCGCTCAAATAGAAGCTAGGTCGCATTGTTGCCCTTCACCCTGGCCAAGATGGTATTGCCCGAGTAGCTACAGTGAAAACTGAATCGGGAACATTCAAACGCCCTTGTGTGAAGTTATGTCCTTTACCAACCCAATAGTACTTGACTCTATTTTGTTCAATTTATTTTATTGTATAGTTAGTTTAGCATAGCATACAGCGTTCTGAAAGTTTATTTACTGCACCCGTGTGCACGATTTCAGTTTGTTTTCATTTTCTTCGGAAATCACGCCGGGTCGTGATTTGGTGGGCGATATGTTTCGTGTTCATTACAATATTTTCCCGCCTCCAAAACCCATGTTTCCAAATAAAGCTCCCCGTACGTCACGCGACACAGCTGCGCCAATCAGAAAAGGCCACCTCGTTTTTCCCCCCTCAAAAACACAAGGGTGAGAAGAGCAGACAGACGACAACAACCAGTGGTGCAGATCAGTGCAACGCCTCGAGCCCCGCGCCTCACGAACTCCAAGAACCAGAAAGGGCTACGGCTCCAGCACCCACCCAGGGGTCCGCTCCAGGCGAGCTACAAGTACGTACTTCCGCTCATTTCCACGTAATTTCTAACCCCTACCTTTAGCGTTCCTGCCACCCCCGCTGTCCGGCCACGGCGCCGTCGCCCACCGGGATGCTAAGGATGCGATATTAATGTCGAATGTATTTAAAACCGTCTCATTAAATTTGATGTTAAACTCAACCTTGTTTTATTTCACCCGACGACAGACAGACATGTGGCTGGTCCCGTCCTTCGACCCCCTTCATTATGATTAAAAATTATATAATTTATTATGTATCATAATTATTATACAAAAAATCGTACGACACTCATTAATGACCAATAGAAAAATTAGTTCACGATCCGTAACCAAGACAACAACAAAATTTCTTGGAAATTTTTTGTAGGTAGATCAACCTAACTGTGAGGGCTTGTATCGTTACGATTTTCTTACCGAATCTGCATTCGAGCATTAATTCATATCCGGAAATTATTTTTCGTGCATTCCAACAACGTCCTAATTTGCCCTCGCGTCCTGCTCGGGCAAATTAATACGACGTTGTTGGAACGCACTCAAAAAAATTTCCGGAAAGAATTAATGCTCTTATGAGATTATATGTGATAATATTTTTATATTTTAAAATCATTTATGTTGGAAAGATATTCATTCTTAATGCGGCATTGTCCAGAGAAAGTTCAGAGTGGGTTTCTCCGTACCACAGGTTTATATGGCCTAGGCCTGTGGAGGCCACTATTCCCTTAAAAAGTAGCATCCCTTGAGAAGGTGGTGAGGTTGTCGTTCCTTCAAAGGCTTATCACTAACATACCACCGGCCACTAAAATCGCAATTTGCTTTAACAAAACACAATCCTGTGATTATCACATAGTTCGCACAGTATTCTAAAGACGAACAATAACAAAAATGACAGCAGAACAAAAAAAATTAGTTTCCTTAGTGATGTCATATTTTTTCCAAAAAATCTAAAAAATTTCTACATTTACACCCTCCGTAACTCTGGAACCGTTCACTTTAGCAAGATTATGTACAGGACCATTTTTGTTCGCAATTTAATGTAGATTATTTTTGTATATAACACTTTTCGCGCTAAACCGCATAGTTTTCGAAATATTTAAGAAAAACTGATAAAAACTACTAATTTACTAACTTCTCCCCCCTCCCCCCCCAAACCCGACGCTTAAAATGGTGTAACTTTTTACCAAACAATATGTGGACTGTATAGAACAATTTGGAGCTGGAGGGAAACTTTTACTTTGGATTTTGAGGTTTGGGTCTAATTGCAGCGTACTATCTATATTCTTCTAAATAGCATATGTTGTCTTAGATGGTACATTGTATCGGCTAGTTTTGCTCCTTGAGCGATAAATTCCAACAACACTGCAAATTTTGTGTGTGGGCCAACTGAAGCTGGACGGGGCTCGTACTTGGTTATTTGAGAAGGACTTCAATTTTATAGTTACGGTATTGTAGCAAAGATGATTTTGTGGTATTGACGAATGTAAATGACTCTAACTGCTTGAATTTTTACGGTTGCAAGCCCAATATATTATGATAAAAAGAAATCACAATAACAATGAAGAGGATATTAACGTTTTTAAGAAAATATTTTCTTCAACTCTACTGAGAAAAAATTTGAAAATTGACTCGAAAACGTATAAATGTAAACCAAGCGATGTTTCTCAAAAAGTGTTTTTCTCGAATAATATTTTTTGTTGTTGCGAGTTGCGAGAGGTAACCTATACATTTTTTTATGTTGTTTATGAACCAAAATAATTTATTGATATGCTACTTAGACATTATAACATTATAACAGCATAAAAAACAAGCAAATAACTTTATGCAAACCAGTAATGTATACAAACTTACGTTTTCATAGATATACAGAGTGCCCAACTTAAATGTACGCAGCTTTAAGCAGGTGAGTATGCAACACACATTACATTTCAATGGCGATTGTAATGAGTGTTGCATACACACATGGTTAAAGCTCCGTACATTTAAGTTGGGCACCCTGTATATAGATATTGGCGATGGCCCTCCCCAGCCAAAAATCCTAGTTACGCCAATGATTTTATTGTTGTTATAATGGCATTGCTTTATAGTAAAAATATGTTAGATTATGTCACTTATTATCATTCAAATAATTTTAATTGAAAAGGTGTTTTACTAGTTGCAGAAATCTGCTCTTGAATCAAAGATTCTAATAAAACAAATACTTGAGTTGCAATATTTTTAATCGATTTTAAAATAAGAACAAAATTAAATATTTTGAACTGCTCTTCTCATTCCCATGCTGCTGCTGTCACATTTTGCAAATCCTTGGCTTAAAGTTGATACGATAATTTTTCGTCAATAAAGTAAATTTAAAATAAATACTGGCAAGTTGGAAAAGTAAATAAATTTGATATACAGCAACTAAAACAGGGAAAGACAATTTAGATATTGTATAAAAAAAGTACATAATTGATAAATATACGTGTTTTATTAAATATACTGTTATAGCTATATGTTGCGGCACCTAACTTTCTATACTTATGTATTGTATACATACAACGTATTTCTATTTAGTTTCAAACAAATTATCTTTTAAGATGAATTGAAATAATTAATTTGCCCATTAGTTAGTTAGTTAGTGTTATTTTCGGGGAGACTCTAGCGAGTCTAGCAAGTAGGCCTTTATAGGCGCTTTTTGCCAACCCCATGAACAAGGTCTAGGCATGCAGAGTACCATGTACCTTAGTCCTACTTAGAATTTTGCCGAGACTAAGGAGTTCCAACCTTAGCAAGGGATGTTTTACATGCTACACATCGTAGTAACATGAGACCCACGGCTTTACATCACTTTCGAATGATGGCATTTTGTAGAGATTTTCATCCGCATTTTTTTATTTTTAAAAACCTCACCGGAATCGGGGATCGAACTCTCGACCCTTAGATCAGTAGCCAGAATGCTTACCACTGAGCTATGGAGCCCAGCAATTTGCCCATTAATAAATTATTAAAGTTAAAATTATTAAATGATTTTAGCTTCAGTAGAACATGATTAGGTACTCTCCTCGGTTCTCACATTCTAAATATTGTTATTATATTTGCAAATTCGTTTTTGTTTAATCAAAACTTACTTCAAAACATGTATGATACTTAATACAATTAATTGTCAATGTGACATATACTATGAAAGTGGAAATATATCAAAAATATCTATTCATTACACTATTTGTCATTCAATAAACATGAAATAGTAAGTAGTCTCTTTTTAATCACCTCACTTCACTCTTACTGTTTATTTTAGTTTGCTCAATAAATACCTGTAGCAGTAATTCATCCAGAGAACTTGATCTGCCTTTTCAATGATACAAATTAACACCAACTGCTTACAGAAGTTTCTCAAGCTGCAGACTAACCCCAATATAGACTCAATCAACTGTCAGGAACTGCAAACACCCTCGGGTATGTCTCCTTTCCAAACCTTCAGTGAGCATACAACTCCGCAATACCAACCTCGGCAATATCCTCCAGCAGTAAATACAATGTGTCATTTCCAAATAAGACGTTGACAACCCAAATAACGAGAACCGCGATCTGGTGCAAGTCACAAGACGTCACTCTAATAAGAAGCTCAGCAAAGTACAATACTCTATTAGATGAAAAACATTTGCCAATTCTCAAGATGTTCACTCTAGAAACTTGATGTGTCCTACTGCCAGTAAAGGTAGCTCACGCTATCCAATTCAACATGATGTAATTAATTAACAATAAACTAAGTCAACATCCAATTCCAGAAATTACTTCAATAGCCTGTAATAGTCTAACTTATGGTCCTCCTACCATACACATCCTCTCCATATCTTCATTATATAATCTTCTTGTTTTTAAATTTTCTTTGTTTCTCTTCTCGACAATTTTATATTAATTGTACCCTTTTATAGACCAAATAGATTAATAAAATCATATTCTGAAAGGGTCTATTTTGAAATTTCAGCCTTTTACAAATTATTATAACATGTTTTCTATCAAAATTTATTTGTGTAGATACTTATTAATATCTCCCTAGTGATATTGTTTTTACATATTTTTAAAGTCCAACACTCTATACAGGGTGTAGAAATGCTTTACGCACCATAGGGTTTTCAATGGTAATTTCTTCATACGACAATATTTGCTTCCCTAATTATTTTAGAGCAAACTTGTAAATAGGTTTTTTGTAGAGCAAACAATTCTACATCCATTTATGCCATAATTTTTGTCATTTTACGTCAGAAAACCTAATAATGAAAGAAGCTAGAATTTTTATTTTTTCAAAAATTAGTGCAAATTGTGAAGTGGTGGTATGCTGGAAGCAAATCAGGTGCAATAAGTGCCATGGTTGCCGCTACATTTGACAGATGCAAACAAATAAATAGCAAACTAATTTGTTGATGCTTTGAGATGCTTCAATAATTTCAAGGCACCACTGATTTGTCTAAAAATGGCGATTTTATTTCTGTAAATTTTCGGTTTTTCGAAATGTAAAATGACAAATGCTAGCATAAATGGATACAGAATTTTTTTCTCTACAAAAAACTGCCACACACGTTTGCTCTAAAATAATAATTAGGGAAGCAAATATTTTCATATGAACAAATTACCATTGAAATCCCTATGGTGCGTAAAGCATTTCTACACCCTGTATAATCTATTATCACATTTTAGTTTAATATCAAGCTTCCACTCTATTTCAGGTAACATTAAATCATGTTAGAACCCTTCTGTTTCTTATTTTTCATTGTTCAACTGAATTCAAATTCTAATCCATTATTTTACCAAATACATGTTGGTAATTATAATAATAATAATAATAATAATAAATTCTCTTTATTTTTAAAGTTGGCGAAGTTCGGCTAAGGCCGTTCTTCCACTTAACCAACTACCAACTTATATCCGTTTTTAATACTTGAATTCATCTTATATGCAACCATTACAATACACTTAAATAGGACACATATTTAGATCATGTTCTAATAAAAGATGAGCAACAACTTCAGGCTTCAACCGCTTATAATTTTTGGTTTCTATAAATTAAAATAATATTTTACCAAATACATATAAACACCAAACAGAAGAAAAACTATATACTTTGTTATGTACTTACAGAGCAGATTTGTAGTTCACGGCACCTAAAGCCATAGATAGCCAAAATATTCGTTTTTACATTGTGATCACAAAAGTCGTCTTTTTTAAACGGAAAATCGTAAAGAAAATCACACTTTAACGATTTTATTGAAATTGTGAATTTGACAGTTGTAAATTCCCAAGTAATTTTAGACTAAATTTCTAGTTACAGGAGATTGCTATGCAAAAAAACTACGTGTACAACACGTTTTGAAGGTCCTGTTTTTCACTCATTTGCTTCATGAAAAAAAAGTATGACTTTCAAAACTAGTTTTACAAATAACTATAGCCCCTGTGCTCTCTGTACTACATTTTTCGCTCTTAATATTAAACTGTTAGTTATTGAGTAAAAGTATAAATAACAGGTGGCTTACCATGCCGTACAAAAAACAATTTCAAACCATTTTTCTTAGAACTCGGGCAGCCCATAACACAACATTTATTACTGGCCATGTTTGATATATTACTATTTAAATAAACGTAACTGAACTAAGATGTAAAACATGGCGCGACGATAGACAAACAGATGAAACTATTTTCAACAAAACGAAAACTTTAACGGTGTAAGGAACGAGGTGGATCTTGAAAGCGAAATTAAATATGCAACAGTTCATACGATAGCAGCAGTTTTTGTCAAAGTTATATCAAATAATTTTTTTATCCCAACTTTGAAAAAATTGAACGGCAAAGATGCTACCATAATCGTTTATTAATGACCTGTAGAAAAGTAGATCTATACTTGGGGCAGACCCCCATGCCTTTTTACAAACACTCTCAGGACATTTTAAATTTCGATAATAATTATGCGACCATTTGGAGTATTTTTGTTACAAAGATGACGAGTTCGCTTGTATATAGGTTCCTTTTTGGTAATATTTTCTCGTATGATACTTCAGCCTATTGCATCTAAAGATTCTAAAAGTTTGTCACGCACGCAACTTTTTGTTTTTCAGAAGGTTCTGCGAAACCGCTCGGAGCTCTAGCCGTCTTCTTTGCAGCTGCGTTTGTTTCGTCGCGTTTAGGCGCGTTTGGTTACATCAATTTCAAAACACAGTCTATTAGAGCAAGCGAGATATTTTCCTAAATAATTTAACTTCCGTCGCACTCCTTCGTATTCAGGCTGCCTCGCCCGTTGGGACATGCGATTTCATTGGCTACATGTTTTGGCGCGACAGTGCGCGTTTGACGCGAAACGCGTGGCGTGGCTTGGGTTTTGGGAGTCAGTCAGGAGCCAGCTTCGGTCTTGGACGTGTTGTTTGTGCAGTTGCTGCTAGTACGTTTTTTGGGAGCAGCTTCGCCGCCCTCCGCGGCCCTTGGGGTCGTGGGGTGGTGGCACGGCTTTGTTTTGAGTGTGCCGTTACCGCGTAGCGTGGTTTTGGTTTCGCAGAGAGTTCGTTTCCATTAATTTGGCCCGTTGTTCTTGTGCTGTTACAGCGAAGTTTGACGTTGTTCGTTCCCCCCGAGCCAGGCGAAGCTAAAAGTTAAAGTAGCATGCGTATTTTTTGTATTAACCGCTTTATCGTTATCATTGAAAAGTTGCCAATTTATTTACCAAATACATTGTAGCGCAATATATCAGACGATGTTGTAGTAGTTGCTTAGATTTAATTAGATGATTGCGATAACAATTTCTTAGAAATGTTGTGACACCAACGTGACGGTTAAGATTCTCGTTCATGGCGTTGCGATGGTAAAGTTAAGAAGCACTAATTCAATCATTAGTCAGGATGCTAAATATGTATTTAATTTAAAAATTGTTGAAAGTCTAAAGGTTAACCTAATATTACTGCTCGCTGTCGCTTGGTTTTCAGTTGTATGCCGTTAATGTTTGATGTGAAAGCGTTTTTACGCTTTGTATACCAATATTTTCATGTGTTTGGACCAATAGAACGGTTTATTGAACGATGCTTTCTGATTTCCTAGGAGCCTGTGCATGCTTATTTTCAGGTTATGTTATATATAATAATAATAATAATAATAATACTTTTATTTGTTCCTCTGCATAAAATTAATACAAACTTAGTAACATAAATTACGAATAAATATATGCGGAACAAAAAGGGGAGAGTTCAGTATCTTTAGGTGATACTGTTCTACCACTTCCCCGTATGAAATTAAAACGAGTACTTGCAAAGAGTAGTATGATAGAATAAAATAAATTAATTACAAAACCGTTAATATTAATTAGACAAAGCATAGTTACAGTGTATGTGTAATACATAATGCAAAGCAATAAAATTGCGCTCGAAATAAACTTACATACTATGAGCTCCCAGACAATACAATTATAATAAACAAAATAAAAATAAAGAAATCGCGTAGTTCTAACCAACAATATAATAAAATAAAAAATACGCGAAAATACGTTAAGTATGAGTAAAACATGGCAAAAAAAATATATAATCGTAGTATATTTACAACGCATGCAGTAAAATGGAATACCAAATAAACTTAATAACATCAGCTTGCAGACAATACAAGTATTATAGAAAATATAAATAAAATTTTAAGTACCTTGTTCCAACAGCCTTCTTTTATATAAGAATTTGAATTTAGGCAACGATAATCTAAGAAATTCCACCGGCAACCTATTAAAGAACATGCAAATGTTATATGAAAAACTTCGCTGAAAGATGGCTGTAGAGTGTAAAGACGTAGTTAATACACCTCTAAAACGTAAGTTAAGATTATGTATGTCAGTGCGGTAGGTGATTTTACAACACAGATATGTGGGCTTCTTAACTAAATAAATTTTATAGTATAATACTGCAGCATGAAAGTCTCTTTGCTGCTGAATAGACAACCAACTAGCTTCTTTTAACGTATGTGTGATATGTTGGTACTTTGAAATACCATATATAAATCTTAAAGAGTTATTTTGGACAACTTGTATTTTACGACGATCAACGGAATCAATATAATGCATTTATAACGTATCACCGTAGTTAAATTGTTAAAGTACCAACGAATCACACAGCATTATTTTAAGTTTTTTGTTCAGTATGTATCTATTTGAATAAATCATTTTAAGACTAGCATAAGCTTTACCAATGACTTTCTTAATGTGAGTTTTAAATTTTAAAGTGTAGTCAACCACAACTCCGAGATTTTTAGCCTTGTCTTTCAAAGGGAGGAGAGTATTATTTATATAAAGTTTTATATCATTAAGAGCAGAACACCGATCTTTTCGCCTACCAAAAAGAACTACATTAGTTTTGCTGGGATTAATAGATAAATTATGCTCATGACATTTTTGAACAAGCGACTGTATATCTTCATTGATTTGATACACCGCAGTCGGCAAACATTCTGGAGGAAACGATAAATATATTTGAGTATCATCTGCATATAACTGCACCCGACAGTATTTAAGCGAACTTTCTATTAAATAGCACGTGTATATAGTAAAAAGCAGTGGCCCCAGTATAGAGCCCTGTGGAACCCCCGAATTAATGTTAAGTGCATCAGATAATTGATCATCAATCAATACTCTCTGTGTGCGTTCCCTCAAATACGATCGAAATACACTTACAGCCGATAAATCAAGTCCAATAAAATTAAAAATGGATTCCAAAACAGCATTATCGATCGTATCAAATGCCTTACTGATATCTAATAATATTAATACAGTAAGTTTTATATATTGTGTAAAGATAAATGTACGCCGATTCCTGAGCGTTTAAGCGTCGCAGGTAGGTTATGACGCTCGTCGCTGCAGCGTTGGAAGTCTTGAGGCTGCACTAATATTCTACTCCCGTTGAGCTTTGGATTTCGCCAAGGTGTAAAGTTGGAAGGTAGGTTCCTTTGCTTCCTGGTTCCTGTATGGGCTTACTTTTGTATTTCGTTCTAGTTGACGCAACCGGATGGCGCCCTATTTAATTTTGTCATTGTTTACCGTCCCTTGGGCCGTTGCCCGTAGGTAATCTCGAGTAGGATTCCCTTCGCTCCACTGTCGTCTAGTCGGAATATCTTGTTACGGGCAGCTGTCTTAGGTCAGTCATTGTCCCGATTGTGAAAATTTTTGTCCGCGCTGGCCGCAAACTTTTACGTGATTTTCGTATGAGCCGGCGCGGTGTCGTAAAAGTCGTTTTAGACCGTAATAACACTTCTCAAAATATTGAGGCCTCTTTCACAACGATTTTTTGTATATTCTATATGCTGTGTCCAGAGGAGTTTTGCGTCAAGTATTATTCTCAGATATCTATATCTGTTTCAGCCAGCGCCAGCCAGCGTGGCTCAGATGGTTAGAGCATCGGACTGCGGCGCGGAAGTCTGGAGTTCAAATCCCAGATCGATGCCTGGCGGGCGGCCTACCCAGTCGCTTTAAATAATTGGGAACCTGCGTTCGAAAGAACAAGGGGTAATAATGCGGCTGTCTAATGCGTGGTGCTCACCACATCACCACGTGTCATGAATTTGACACGCGACAGTCGGGTGTGAGAGCGAGGATACGGAAGCTCTAACCTTCCGCCTTGCAGGCCAAGCTCCTTCATGGGGTGTTAGTGCCTCACCATTATTATTATTATTCTCAGATATCTATATCTGTTTCATATGGGAATAAAGTCTGCTTCTATAGCAAAATGTATAAAAAATTACAAACTTTAAAATAATTAGGTGTTACAGTAATGTTCTTTTATCCATGGGTTAAATATACTGTTACATTTTGTATTACTTGAGTATGTAAATAAATTGGTCGCAATTACAGAAGCTATCCTTAGTTAATTACAGAGTAAAATATGATAAAGGGTAAAACTGTGCTCTATTTAAAGCAAAATTATTTCAAATTGGAGTACTGTAATTTAGGACCACCAACTACCAGAGATGCTATGTTGCCAAGTCTAACAGCATGGCTTGTAAGTGTAGGAGGCAGTGGATAGGTGCGTAAAATCTCTATTCTATTCAGTAAATCGACTGCCTTTGTCGTTAGTTCTAAAATCTGTTAATTTATTTTGCTGCGCGTGACGTCACGCGCTCACGTTATCTAATCGGTTACGACGCTTTATATCCACCAATAGCCATAAAGGGAAACTCCAAATTTAGAATTTGAAACAATTATGCCGCCCGGGTGCCGAGCATCCCTTGCACCCCCGCTTAAGACGGTCTTGGTCGTGATTTAACTTTATTCGGAATTATAATAGTATATTATGATACTAGTGTATAAGTACGCCTTTCAAGCACGTGCGACGAGTTTAAGAGCACAACGCAAAGCGCAGTGCTTTTAACGTCGCTAGTGCATTAATGGCTCTTATACACGAGTATCATACGCTATTTTTTCTACGATCGTAACAGAAATATAAAAACTTATAAAGACTTAATTCGGGCGCTAATATTAACAGTGCTACAATAGTCACTTTTGGCACTAGAAACTATGCTAAAACTTGTCACTTTGACACGATCGTAGAAAATAGTATATTATGATACTAGTGTATAAGTACGCCTTTAAAGCACGTGCGATGAGTTTAAAAGCACGAAGCGCTAATGGAGTGCTTTTAACGTCGCTAGTGCTTTAATGGCTCTTATACACGTGTATCATACTCTATTTTTTCTACGATCGTAACAGAAATATAAAAACTTATAAAGACTTAATTCGGGCGCTAATATTAACAGTGCTACAATAGTCACTTTTGGCACTAGAAACTATGCAAAAACTTGTCACTTTGACACGATCGTAGAAAATAGTATATTATGATACTAGTGTATAAGTACGCCTTTAAAGCACGTGCGATGAGTTTAAAAGCACGAAGCGCTAATGGAGTGCTTTTAACGTTGCTAGTGCTTTAATGGCTCTTATACACGTGTATCATACGCTATTTTTTCTACGATCGTAACAGAAATATAAAAACTTAGTTCGGTGACACTTTTTCCGTCACATTGTGTTAGATATTCTAGGTTACGTTGATATTCAAACTTAAGGGAAAGCGTGTTTTAATAAATTATTAAAACACGCCTCCAATGGCAACGTGTTAAGAAGACGTAATACGAGCGCTAATATTAAGGCTGGCATTTACTTAAAATAAAATTCTGTTTGATGTATGTAAAGTTGCATAATTACCTACTAAAAATAAGACTAATTGTTTGTGTATGACTCGAGACTCCAGAAAGATTAAGAACTGGAAAGTTAAGCGGATTAACATGTTTCTTGGTACTAAATACCAAATCGTTTGCGTTGGCATTTTGTTTCACATTTTAAATATTGCATTGCCTTCCGACTCTTATACAATTTTTATGTATATCCAATATGTAGTTACATATTTTCTTGTCTAAGTGAATATTTAATTCGTATTTAAATAGTCTGACGATCGGAAATGGCTAAACTAGTAATAAATATTCGTATTATAAAATAGATACGGGTACTACATTAATTGGTAATTGGGCATATCGTATTTACTTAGTGGAAGTAGAAATACATACACTGAAAAATAAAGTGAAACTTTTCAAATTGTCCACTGTTCAACAGTACCTAAATTTTCAAATCAATATTTTTTTAAAATCAACAGTAAATTTTGAAAACCGAAAATTGTAGTAATTGAAGTAAAAATAGAAATACTGGCATTGTTAAACTGAAGTGATTTTAAATTGTTAAGGCCAAACTAATTTATTTTCAAATTCAATATAAATATAATAATACGATTAGCAAGATGTCACATTTCTATACATTTTGGTCTCCAATTAGTCAGGGAGCTAATGAACAAACGACATGTTCAAGCGAAAAACAAATTCTTCAGTAAAATTTCCCGCCGGATTTAAATTTCGAGTAAATTCGAAATTGGTATTCGTTAATTAAATGTTTGTTTTGTCATGTAGGAATTGTATGCACCGGTGAAAGTTACGCGTGTTTGGAAGAAATCACTTCTGCATTAAATATTCCATCAATATTGAGTCGGACATTTTTCAAACACCAGGAATCAGTATACAATGGCATAACGGCCGTAGAATGGGATGAAATGATAGAAGCAGGAAAAGAAGAAAAGAAGCTGGCAATAGAAGCTGGCGAACTTGATGACAATGGGATACCAATCATTACTGTTGCTGCTGATGGCGCATGGTCAAAACGATCTTACAAATCGAACTATAACGCCTTGTCGGGTGCAGGCGCTATTATTGGTTGGCGAACTAAAAAAATGTTGTATGTTGGCATAAAAAATATTGCCGAATATGTCAGCAAGAAGAAAAATCTGGTGTGATACACTTCCTTTTACAGTGATCTTATAATTAGTCAAAAATTTCATTTTTAATTTTTAAGCATTTGTCAAAAATTTTCAAAAATTACAAATTCTATAAAAACGGTACAAAATAGAGCGTTAGTTGAAGAGACAAATTTTCTCTAAAATTTTAAGCTGAATTCAAAAATGTAATAATATACTGGGTGTTCTATTTAAAATAGAAAAAAAAACAAGAGAAGGCCACTTTAGAAGTATTCAACTGGAAAATCACCTAGCCGAAAAAAAACTAAAAAATCACAAGAGTAAACACCTACTTCCGGTTATGCGATTTTCTTCAAAAGCTTGCTGTGTCATCTACATAGTACACAAAACTTATATATGAAGTTTCAACGCCATACCTCTTTTCATTTTTGAGATATTTTATTCACAGACAGACAGACACACAGACCAATGAAAAAAATATGTTTTTTTGGGATCAGGGGACTCTAAAACGCGAAGATCTGTTGAAAACTCAATTTCGATTTTTTGGGGTGAATCCAATACTTCCTTTATCGTAAAAGGAAGTAAAAATTACAAAAAGCAATTGAGCACACCTGCTTCAAAGATTGGCATGCTTCTACAACTGCTATGGAAGCTGGAATAATCGTAGATGGGTTCAAGAAGTCTATTGAAATGCATGGTTTAATTTACGGAAGATTAATAGGAGGCGGCGATAGCAGCGTTATGCGAAAAATTAAGGATGCTGCTCCTTATGGACCACAATTTATAATTCAGAAGATAGAGTACAAAAACCACATCTTTAAAAATTTAGTCAATAAAATCAAAGAACCAGCTAAAAAACCAAAAATGGCTTCTTTGGTCAAATTACACTTATTAAAAAGTCAGTTACGTGATTTTTGAGGCTTTCACGGCCATTGTCATTAAGTAACAAACGACTTCCGGGAGTGGACCGTGTCATGATTGAGATCGAAGAACTCAACGTTTTCTCCCACTTTCGTAAGGGGCTTCATCAGGAGGAAAAAAGCAAAAGAGTTCGGTAACTCAACGTGTTAACCACGCCAGAGGCGAAACAACCGCCATCTTGAAAACAATAAAATTTGTTTTTTCTCGCGATCCATTGGTCGCACAGAAAAAGTTTTTGAACAAAAAATGTTGGAAATAAAATTCTACACATTTTTATCCTTGCCGCGATACCGAGAAGTTGGTATTTCAAACGGTAGAAGGCGACAAAGTTACCAAAAATCGGTTTCCGCCATTCTAGCTCTGTGGGGGTGGTTTTTTCCGAAAATTGCGAATGTGAAAGTTGTAGTACTTGAAAAAATATGCACTAATTTCTTTTAATAATGTAACTGATTTAAATAGTCTCCGAATGACAGCCCTTCAAAGTCAGCGCAGCGTGCGAAATGTACGATATATTCCGGCGCAGCGAAGTAACCGTTTCTCTTTTGCGAGATAAAATCGTCACGTCACTCAAGTAGTTTCATTGTGAATAGGTTTTCAGAACCTACAGAAGTTCTACACATTTTTGGTCATTGCCGCGATACCGAGAAATTGGTATAGGTAAAATAATTAAAATTATGGGAAAGGAATATACGAGCTCAGAATGATATCATTTGTCTCAGATCCATAAAGCTCTTAAATTTGCTGGTGTAATATTTATTATATAATACGATAATTGCAATTGTTTGTAAATTTTGCCACAGAAATCACCAAAATTCAACAAATTAACAATCGCTTTACAACGCGCCATTTTTGCAAAAATAGTACACCCAACTGTCTATATGTTATTAAACTACAAACAACTTGTTTCACTTCAACTAAAACATGCTACGGTGAACGAAATGATATTTTGATCGTTTGGGCCAAATGAATTTAATCAGTAATTTATTTTAAAGTTACTGTTTCCCGACTATTTTTTGTAATTTGTTATTGCTAAAGCTGTTATAATATTGCAAAAAACGTCTACAATTATGATGTAAGAATATTGACCAAAAAGATTTTCTTTTGTGCGTACAAAATAAAGATACCTGAAAAACCTTAACTGGGCCAAATCGTGTGATTCTGGGCTCGTATATTGAAAGTAATTTCTTTTTGCATAAACCCTAAGATATATTGTAGTTTACTCAGACACGTTTTCTTTTTTTTTTTTGGAGCTGTTTTGTCGTCTTCGTTTGGAGCCTCGGACACAACCGAGTCATTATTGACCATGATAGAAGTGTTGCTTAAACTTTTATTGAAAAAAGAGCGCACAACTTGTTATAAACGCAATGTGAATAATTCTTGGAAAAAATCCGTGAATACGATTGCGAGTGCTGTTTTGTGATTGTATTCTGATTAGAAATAGACAATAGTACGAACGATAATAGTTGTCTTCATGTTGACCAAATGTTAGACATGGCATCTCGTTAGTTATAATAATTGCGGGATATAAATAATTTACTGCTCTCTACTTCTTCACGCTGCGCGGACTTTGAAGGGCTGTCACTCGGAGACTATTTAAATCAGTTACATTATTAAACGAAATTCGTGCATATTTTTTCAAGCACTACAACTTTCACATTCGCAATTTTTCCGAAAAAACCACCCGCACAGAGCTAGAATGGTGGGAACCGATTTTTGGCAACTTTGTCGCCCTCTACCGTTTGAAATACCAACTTCTCGGTATTGCGGCAAGGATAAAAAATATGTAGAATTTTATTTCCAACATTTTTTGTTCAATAACTTTTTCTGTGCGACCAATGGATCGCGATAAAAAACAAATTTTATTGTTTTCAAGATGGCGGCTATTTGGCAGGGGGGATAACGCCTTTTTGGTTTTACACTTGCCTAATGACCCTAAACCACTGGGCAAGAGGAATAGCCGCGGCCAATTTTTTTAAGGTGACGGGGTTTTTTCCGACAGTTTTACTGTACTATAATAGGTATACTTTGAAATTTTGTCATAATTATCACACATTTACTGCATCACTTACCTTCCTTTGTTGTATTACTTGAATTAATTTCAGTTATAGTCAGACGACTATAAAAACAGAAACTTAACACAAAACTCAACCACAAATATCCAGCCGGCAAGAGAAGGCGCTGTTACTGAACATTTATTATTTTTACGGTGCAAATTCAAATGAATTACTGTGCATCTCCTATTTCTTTAATATGCGCTTTAATCTGAACAAACTATAACAAAATACCGTGCATATTTTACTGATCACTTTTAATTTTTTGATGTGCAATTTGTAATATTTTACTAACCATTCGGGTTTTTATGCTTTGTAAATATTAGTTGATTACTGAACATACATATTTGTTTACCGAATAAAATTGGATTATATACTGAACGTTTTATTAGTACCCAAAGGATTACTGCACAGGTCTATCAATAGAGATTTTTTTCAAGTG
The DNA here is from genome assembly GCA_940337035.1 of Agriotes lineatus. Classification (NCBI taxonomy): domain Eukaryota; kingdom Metazoa; phylum Arthropoda; class Insecta; order Coleoptera; family Elateridae; genus Agriotes; species Agriotes lineatus. The sequence continues at coordinate 172,623 of CALNHX010000124.1, forward strand.
CTACCGTATTTTAGTTATATCAAAGAATATAGATATCTATATTCTTTGGTTATATCTAATATGAAATCACTTAAATTAGTATCGCAACACATCTCGATTCTGTTACTAAACCCACGCCTTAAGAGTGCTATAAACGTCACGCTAGAAACTGTGCAAAAGTTGTCATTTTGACACGATCGTAGAAAAACATTTTTAAGGTGGCAACCCTGATTTCATTAGTTATTTAGTTTTACCAGCGTACATGCCGGGCTCCATAGCTCAGTGGTAAGCATTCGATCCCCGATCCCGGTGAGGTTTTTAAAAATAAAAAAAAATGCGGATGAAAGCCTCTACAGAATGCCATCATTCGGAAGTGATGTCAAGCCGTGGGTCTCATGTTACTACGATGTGTAGCATGTAAAAGATCCCTTGCTAAGGTTGGAACTCCTTAGTCTCGACAAAATTCTAAATAGGACAAAGGTACCTGGCACTCTGCATGCCTAGACCTTGTTCTTGGGGTTGGCAAAAAGGGCCCATAAAGGCCTACTTGCTAGACGTAAGTCTCCCCAAAAATAATAATACATACCAGCGTACATACATCAAACAAGTAGAGACACTCATTCAAAATGTTGAAACTTGTCTAGAGTGCCTGGGACAGTAACTCGGGGGGTATTTCTAAGCTTGACTGTCAGATGGCAGCACAAAATTCTATCAATCAGAGACAGTTACTAGCACTGCTACCAAAGGAACCCACATGTCAAAATACCGATTTGAATGAACTTGAGCGGCTCCTGGCATAGCCAGCTTCATCTGTTCCGCTAGCGCTGAGAGGCTATGAATGAAGCTCGCCATGCCCCTGGCATGGCCAACTAATATTTAGGTTAGCTTACGCTAATACAGCCATTACAAACACCATAAAAACATGATTCTATAAAGCATGCCATGACAAAATGTCATTTGGCGCCACCTCTTAATGTTATTCTGAACTTTCAATCAGGGCCTACCGCGATATTCAAATTAAAAACAAATACTGCTGAATAGGTAGATTTGAAAACTTGTCATATTTCAATCAATTATATCCTCAAATTCATATTGCCGTAGTTTGAGTCAGTAATTTTTATATAAACAGGTTCTTTCAAAGCTATTTAAAATGGTTAGAAAGTGGTTTATCTGTGGAAATCCAAACAAACCACTTTTTGAATTTCCAAGCGATATGCAGATTCGTACCAAATGGCTCAAAGCTAATTCAGGAGTGATATTGTTAACACGTTGAAGGACACTAACGCTGAGCAGCGTCCTTAATTGTATCTACCAGTATAACTGAACGCTGCACGGCGTCTAATTTTCCATCCTTTATCTAATAGACTTGTCTGTCCGTCCGGGACGCTGTTTCAGCAACCAAACCGTAAGAGATAGAGAAAAAATCTGGTGTGATACACTCACACAACTTCCTTTTACAGTTCTCTTATAATTAGTCAAAAATTTCATTTTTAATTTTTAACCATTTGTCAAAAAATTTCAAAAATTACAAATTCTACAAAACCGGTACAAAATAGAGCGTTAGTTGAAGAGACAAATTTTATCTAGAATTTTAAGGTGAATTCAAAAATGTAATAATATACCGGGTGTTTTATTTAAAATAGGAGTTAATAAAAAAAAGTAGAAAAAAAAACAAAAGAAACCCACTTTAGAAGTATTCAACTGGAAAATCACCTATCTCACATCAATACACATTAAAAATGTAATAAAAATGTAAAGTTTAAAAAAAATCGTTAGAGCCGTTTTTGAAAAAATCGAAAAAACTGAAAAATCACAAGAGTAAACACCTACTTCCGGTTATGCGATTTTCTTCAAAAGCTTGCTGTCTCATCTACATAGTACACAAAACTTATATATGAAGTTTCAATGCCATACCTCTTTTCGTTTTTGAGATATTCTGTTCACAGACAGACAGACACACAGACAGACAGACACACACACAGACAGACAGACCAATGAAAAAAAATGTGTTTTTTGGGTTCAGGGGACTCTAAAACGTGAAGATCTGTTGAAAACTCAATTTCGAATTTTTGGGGTGAATCCAATACTTCCTTTATTGTAAAAGGAAGTAAAAAGTTATTAAAGTTATATGTTTGGAGTGGTCATGTCAGGTCGGGAACCGAATTTCAGTCGTCGCGTGACACTTCCGGTTTTCGAGAAATTACGTGATTTCCGTCCGTCGGGGACGCTGGTCCGTCCGGGATGGTCTTTTTTGTTTTATTAAATGAGACATTTGTCTCACTGGACTGCTAGTATAAAATAATAGTAATCCAGTTGTTACTGTCACCACTGGTACGTACACAGTCATATCAGTGTCACACAAACACGACTTATTTGCCCCAAACAGCTCTCTTACAGTTATCTACCTCTTTGCCCCTACTTGTGCAGAACGCTGATAAGCATCGCAGTGTGTCACAACACAGCCCGATATGAAGTCGGCAACTGTCCTTCAACGTGTTAATTAATAATAGAACTAATTAAATTACCTTTATTTATAATATTTAATCATGTATTACATATATTTCTAAACTTAATGAATACTCTACTTTGTGTATTAACCATTTCCATGAGAATTCTCTAAAAATACTTCACAAAAATACTTGTTTGATTAATAACGCTACACCAACTGGAACTGTAGATAATACATATTTTTTATCACATTAATTAGAAGTACCATTATGTACATTTTTTAGCAAATTTTACCTAATTTTGAAATTAATTAAGAACAAGAACATTTACAAAACCATTCAAAAGAAACCCAAGCTGAACTTGTATCTCCAACCCAAATTGCAGATCTTCAGTATATGTACCTACTATTAAAACGTTGACTTTAAAGCTAAAGCGGATTAGTGTTAATTATTCAAAGTTTATTAAAAATAAAACAACTTGGAATGATATACAGAAAAATTGGGGCAAATTAAATGTTTTCCATAAAATATTCCAAGATGCTGACGATGGAGACAAAAAAGCAGAATTTCTTGCAAAAATTGTTCTTAATTATGGTAAAAAAAGCTCCTCGTTAGTCAGAAGTTTCTATTCATATGTGTACAGTATGGAGATTTCGCTCTCCTAAAGGATATCAGCACTGCAGAAACCATTTAGCGAGTTTATCATCAAAAACATTGTTATGACATCTTGGTGACTGTAATTGTTCAGATGAATTAATTAAGCAACGTTTAATGGCTAAAGTCGCCTAATTAACAGTTCCAGCAGAAAGAATTTGCTTCTTCATTATTGACAATATGTCAATTAAGGAGAAAGTGCAGTATAGCAGATCTGAAGATCGCATCTATGGTGTAGATAATACTCAATATACAACCGTTTGCAATAAACCTCAAATAGCAAACAAAATGTATTGTTATGTTATACTAATGTAAGTACATGGATTGTCAACAATATCACATCATTCCAGCACGATATTTTATTCATTCTTCTTTGAGAATTAATTACTTTTACTCGTTAACAATGAGAGTACTCTTACTGACTGTGGTTTCGTTGTTCTAAGAATTGTTGCAAATAATTTTTAGATTTAGTTTTTTTGTGGTGAAATTCTAAAAAACTACATGAAACATTCTTTTCTAAAACCTGTACATGATCTGCAAAATGGACTATTTTTTAAGTAAGCTTGTACGGTACTTAAGGAAAAAGAATTTGTACTCATCAGATTTTGACAAAATTTATATTTTACATGCTGTTCAGATTTTTTTCACCCACCGCCACTGCCTCTTTACAGTTTTTAAAAGAAGCAAGACAAATTAAATTTCAAAATGTCAACAGCATCTACTGTGAAATGTGTAGAAAGCATATACGACTTTTTCCAGATTCATAATGTCTGTAATAGAACAATGTCTGCAAAAATTAGATAGCAGCACTGCACCGTTGGTTCATGTTTCTGACGAAAGACTATTGATTAGACGTAATACTTCAGAACTATATCGACCCTATGCAAAATTCTTCTGCATCTGTTGGTTTGCAAGGTTTATCCAATGAAAGACTCACGTCTTGAAATTGACTGCTAAAAGTACATCATTATACATCACATTTTTACTTCAAGAAGCTGGTTTTTACTATGTATTAACAGGTTTATTTAGTTCGGATGCAGTGGAGGCAATGATTTCACACATGCGATAGAATGTTGCTTCAAATGACGCAACAAATGCTCGAATCGCTGGGCATGCTTTTCGTCTGCTATTACGCTGTGGTATTATGAAGACTTTGCCTTCCTCAAAAATTGCACATTATAGTAACTTCACCAGTTCTGCAACATTTGCAAATACATCAAGCATAACTGAAAACGAAGATGTCGAATTACCTGCACATTTAACAGTTAAAATTCAAGATCGTGCAGACTTAAATTATCTAAATTCCATTTTTGTAGGTTTTACGAACATTTATTTTAACACCGTTTCTAACCTAAAAAATATCTTTAGTGAAGACAACAACCAGAACCACAATTAGGTGCTGTATTTCACCACCTGATGGCGCCAAAAACCAGACGCGTTTAAGGTCACTATATCAATAAGGTACCGCCATTCCATTCCTCGCTTGAGAATGTGAGAAAATTGTGAGATAAGGATAACAAATACAAATTTCCCAAGTGCAATAGGGAAGACACTAGTTTTTGGGGATTTTCTTTTTGGTGTAATGGCACTTGTAAAGTGAGGAATCTGTTAGGTTATGTGTTTTTTCCCAGTTGGAGAAAATTGTGCGACAAGGATAGATATAAAAAAAAATCACTAATGGCGGTACCTGATTGATATAGTGACCTTAGACGCGTTGGCAATTGTCACAAGAACATTTTACAACAATGAAAGTGACACTTATGGAATAGCCGTAATGGCTTTGCTATATAAATTTTAGTTAGCCATGCTCCTGGGGGGGTACTTGCCGATGGTACTAACAGATGGCGCCACTACTTGATCACATATGATTGGTAGCAGTGCTAGTAACTGTCTCTGATTGATAGCATAGATATATTAAACAAGATACAGCCATGCGCGGTAAACGTATGTTCGTTCTTAGAAAACATATCAAAGAATTCAGTACATCTCTCCATTTCATTCTGCCACGCATGTAATGTATTTGTTTTTTCTTTTTACTAGTTAGCCGTAAGTCGCACGAATTTCGAGTGCTTTGTTTTGAAGTGTCATTCAAATTTCAAATTACGCCAAACTCGTAATTCACGTAGTTTATTGAAATAATAAAGAGCACAATTAATATTTATAATCAAAATGAGGACTTGTATTCTGTACATCATTTCTTATAGTCATTTTTATAAAGATTTATCCTTCCATCGGTGCGTGTATTTTGTTCGAATTTCTCTCAATATCGCAATCAAAGTACCATTGATTGCATAGAAAAGGGGAACAGTAAAATTCTATTTTAAAAAGTTTGTTGGTGGCACTGTAAGTCCATGTCAAATTCGAGGTTAGCAGGTTAGGTTTTGCGTCAGTTTGTGTCAAAACTGACGTAAAACCTAACCTGCTAACCTCGAATTTGACATAGACTTACAGTGCCACCAACAAATTTTTTCTATGCAAAGAAAGGTACCTCTCTAAAGGATAGCGCTATACATAATTCAAGCACTGCGAGTGACAGCAATAAAAGGTACGTTATTTTGAACTATGTCGCTGCATGGCTGTATCTTGTTTAATATATCTATGATTGATAGAATTTTGTGCTGCCATCTGATAGTCAAGCTTAGAAATGCCCCCCCCCCCCCCGAGTTACTGTCCCAAGCACTCTAGACAGGTTTCAACATTTTGAATGAGTGTCTCTACTTGTTTGATGTATGTATGCTGGTTTCACCAAAAGAGAATAGAGATGGGAAAAGTAGTTCGTTGTGATGAACTAGTTCGTAGGAAAGAATCATTCAATATACTAGTTCGTTCGCGAACTATAATGCGCGCCCAAGCATTTAGGTAATCTGTATAAAGGTTGAACGATCATGTTAAACGAAGAACGAATATGCAGAAATGCAGATTTGCAAGCGTTACAATTGTGTGGACTGGCTGATCAGTTCGACTACATTATTTTGCAGTAATTTATGTAATCATTTTGATAATTCTGCGGATAGTAGAAAGAAAGCAAAGTGTAATTATTGCGCGCAACTTTTTATTTTCGTTTATTTGACTGAACGTTACAAGGCTCAAGCTATGAATGAATCCATAAGTTTTAGCCTTTTGCCTCGACCTCCTGTGGGTGCAGGAACTGAAGTGTATTGTTGATGAAACTGTCAGTTTATGTCAAATTCGAGGTTAGCAGGTTAGGTTTTGCGCCAGTCTGTGTCAAATAACAAAACCTATCTTTGTGATTTGACATAAAGTGACACTAGCCTGCAGTACCGTCAAATGTATAATACGAATCAAAGGTGACTATTGAATTTATCTGATCTCTCGTAGCGGCGCAGGAACTACAGTAATTACAGGGGGGCAAAACATTTCTTCGAATGTTTTAACATGACTAAGCTTTATGTGCCACTGTACCATAAACACATTATTATAGTATTATTTAACGTCCATAAAGTGCCACTGTAGTGCATAAAACATGTCAATATCCAATAGTTATTATCAAAATAAATGCCATTTTATTCAAATCAGGAAAAAAGATTATATTAACTGAAAATTCTACAAATAATAAAAAGAAATTCATCTTTAATATATTACGGTAGCAAGTAGTTATTCTTGATATCGATAACGCAATTAATCTAGAAGAAGCACATTTCGAAACTATCAAATGTTTCAGTAGCAACTTGAATTTTCTAATGTGTCTAATATAAACGATATTGTATATAAAAGGAAATCTTCTGCAGTGTGGTCGAACGTAAAGCTTTACATGCAGCTCGTACATAATTAGACCTCTTTATCGCTACGGTATACTCGTTCTGCATAAAATAGGTTCGTTCAATAAAGTCTTACATTATGTACTCGATACACAAATAACTCTTATAGTTACAATTAAGCTAAAATGCTTTTTAGTCACGTATTCGATGGTCATAAAAATACAAAACCTGAAAGGTATACTTCAGTTTTACTTGATTTACTTCGTAAAATATAGCAATCATGACTTTTTGCGAACTCGAAATTTTTGCGGAAATATCCGTTTCGTGTCTTCTCGTTCAGAAAAAGTGGTTTTCAAAGTGATGTCTGTCTGTTAGTTTATGAACGTGTTAATTTGTGAGTCTGTCAGTCGTCTTTACAGCCCAGATGGTTTAATTCAAAATTTATATCTTTGTTTTTAATATAAATTTGGAGTTCGTCGTCATTTTCGGTTAAAATAGGGTAACCGGTAGGGTAGTGGTACTTTACATTTATGTTTTTTTCTGTTTTCCTGGAAAATGTTATAATTGTTTGATAAAAATTAAATGTCATAGAACAAAATCATGTATTATGTCGTTTATACAACATTGGTTCAAAAAGTTTATAAGAAATACAGTTTTTGAAAACATCGCAGAACTTTCCCCAAAACTAATAGGAGTAAAAATATTTAAATCTGTTATATATTACATAATTATCTATAACTTGTCAAAAAGTTTTTGAAAAATCGCAAATTGAAATTTTTACGAGCAGTAGAAGAAAGTCCTGGTCACCACACTTCATTTTTTACTTCCCTCGTCTAAAAGACGAGGAAGTATTGTAATCGCGAAAAAATCTCTTTCCGATATTTATTCAGATCTTCACGTTTCCGGGTCCCTAGATGACGGAAAACATTTTTTCTCAATTCTGTCTGTCTGTCTGTTGGCGGTATAGCTCAAAAACTATTTGTTGCAGGAGGACAATATTTTGCATGCAAATTATATATCTACCTGGCATGAAACCGAGAAAATTTCAAAGAAATATATAGAGGGTGAGTCCCTTAAAAAATAAAAATTTGTTTATTTTTGCTTTAACTGAAAAATAGATCAAAGTAATAATTTGTACATAGCTCAGGCTTTATCATTGTCGAAAATGAGACCTAACAGATACAGGGTAAACATCACAAGCGGGACAGAATAGTTTGGTGTCTATAACGCAGCACAAACTCTCACAATTCGAGCACGGCCGTGGCTCAGTTGTGCAAGCGGCTGCAAGCGGGGACACAAGCGAAAGCGACAGAGTAGAAACACGGCTCAAAATATTCGCCTGGGAGCGCGGAGTTCGCATCCCAGCGGATTACATATTTTTTATATTGATGTAATTCAGTTTTTCCAAATTGATGTAATTCGAGCGAGGGAAGTTCCATGTAAACCTTTCTATAGATTTTTCAGATGGAAATGCAATCTAGGGAAGCCATTGACAACAAGTATTGTCACTACATTGCATTGTGTTGGTACATAAACTTCTGGTTATTATTTTTGCAATGGGGTTACGTTTTATGTGGGTTGGTTGACACCGTAGTTATTTTAAATTGTAGTTCTGGCTATTATAAAATTGTCCCCAATACCTACCTAACTAGTTAAAACCAAATTATAAAATCACATTTCAAGTTTATAATAGCCAAAGCTACAACTTAAAATAATGAGGTGTCAACCTGCCGACATGAAACCTAATCTCATCACCAAAATAATAAGAAGTTTATGTACTAACACAATAGAGCCTAGTGACAATGCTTGTTGTCAATGATTTCCCTAGAATTTCGGCATTTGAATTAACATCTGAAATAAAAATGGACTATATCTAATCCTCCGCTGTCGATCTAAAAATAAAGAGGTGTTAAACAAATTATTCGTGTTTTATTTCAGCACAACTTACAACAGAACAACGAATGTTAGCATCTCGTATAGATTAATGTAAAAACCCTATGTACTAATTTTTAAAAACCTCATAGAATATATCAGGGGGGCAAATGATACTATTTGCCCCTCCCACATATTCTATGAGGGGGCAATCCTTTGCCCCCCCTGTTCCTGCGCCCCTGATTATTCTCTCGGTATAATATTACCAAATACTATATCATTTGAATATATTTTTAGTTGTTGATGAACAGATAAAAATATGTTGAATGGTTTCGTGTTCTTTTTGTAAGAATATTACTTGGAATTTTTTATTTTAAATAAAATACAATGTTTTCTTATTACAGTTATTTAACGCGTAATAACATTTGTTGCACTAAAGAAAGTTTTAAAAGCACGCTAGAGATTGGCAGTAAGGAAAAGTTCCAAAAAATATATTTTCAAATGGAAAGTCTCTGGAAAGGAAACGCTCGCCTCTGAAAGGCGTCCTAATTAATACGACGTTGTTGGATGCAGTCAAAAAAAATCAGGAAAGAATTAATACTCTTATGAGATTATATGTGAGAATTATTTGTGCCACCGAAATAATTTTCAGCTGCTTGCAATCTGTGTTTCTTTTCAGGTTTAAGCCGTTGAGCGTCATAAAAATATAAATGCGGTAACTCAAATCTCCAGTTACGCCGTTACTGTTATTGTTAAATAACTCGGTTAATTATTATTTCTTTGTCATTTTAAACTGGCATTATTATTATTAACTCTATAATAGCAACCATAAGTAACTATTTATAATGTTTATATGCTAGCGAGTTGTTCTTAAATCGCTAGTGAATTAATAGTAGATTGTTCTACAAGTTAAGAAAAGTGAGAGTTTTCCAGCGAATGTAAAAGTTTTACGTGAACATGGAAGAATCATTTTTTCAATGTGTTGAACATGCAATTTTTCCGTGTAGTTGACAAAAATATCTTTTTAAATAATTTTGGTCAAAGTATGGAAGCGCGATGTTTACTGTACTGTATAAATACAGTCTGGCAACGAAGCGGGGGTGGAAGACATTTCTAAAACTATGAGAGTTACATGAATATTGTGTATATAAAAGTTGTAGGTACGAAAGTGGTGCACATTACTAAATAATTTTTGATTATACAGGGTGTCGCAAAAACGTATGGCGAATTAAACTTACATTTTTAAATAGAATGCCCTATATTTGGGTAGCTTAGAAGTTTTGTATTGAAATGCTCATCATTTTCATATAAAGTTGTATGGGTCTAACGTCAACTGTTTTGGGGATATTAACGATTTTATGCAAAAAAATGCTGAACTTCAGGCGACTGCTGTAAGCGACAGAAAACAATTGAATGAAGAAAAACGTTACCAAAAAATTATGATTTTTGTAAACTATCTTTCAAGTGTAAAATGGTGGATCTGGGTATTAATGTTATATAGGGTGCTCAATATTTGCAAATTTAATAATTTCGATTTTTTTTTAAATGGAACGCCCTGTATATTTTTGTATTTTTTAAGAGCCCTTTTAATGAGCTTTCTTTTGATATGTTACTTCATACTTCTGAGTTCAACTGTTTTTCAGATATGTGTGTTTGAACATAAAAACAATTTAAACCCCTTAAGATGCTTTACTTCAAGGGATAAAAAACAAACGCCCTTAAAATAGTGATTTAAACGCATGATCTCTCTAAAAATAAAAGCACAAAACCAGGTTTAGAAAATATAAATTGAGTCAGTGTTGATATAGGAAATTATAAACACGAAAAAAACGATAAATGCAGGAATAAATTAATTCCACCGTCAAATTAAATCAGATAAAAAAAGAAAAGCCAATACACCAAAAGCTTATACGTAATTACACTAAATTGTTCAAATAGTTCTCCTTTCCTGCTCTGAGTATTAAAGCTGTACAGAGAATTCATAATCTGCAAATATAATTAGTTTGATTTATTTAAATGGAACACCCTGTATATCCCTGTATTTTTAAAAAGTACTTTAAATGAGCTTTCTTCTTCCACTTCATTTTATATCTCAAAATTCGGTCGATTTTCAGATTTAATTTTCTCCTGCTTTTTTTCGCTTTTTTCGTATTGATTATTTCTAGTTTTGAGTTCTGGTTGAATTTTTGTATTTTAAGTTTAGTTTTATCTTTTGTTTGAAGAATTCAAGTGTTTAAATCATTATTTTAAAGGCGTTTGTTTTTTATCCCTTGAAATAAAGCATCTTAAGAGGTTTCAATTGTTTTTTATGTTTAAACTCGCATATCTGAAAAACAGTTGGAACTTAAGAGGTATGAAGTAACATATCAAAAGAAAGCCGCCTGAAGTTCAGCAATTTTTTGCATAAAATTGTTAATATCTCCAAAACAGTTGACGTTAGACCTATACAACTTTATATGAAAATGAAGAGTATTTCAAAACAAAACTTTTAAGCTACCTAAATATATGGCATTCTATTTAAAAAAAAGTAAGTTTGATCCGCCACACTTTTTTGAGACACCCTGTATAATCAAAACTATTTTAGTAATGTGCACCACCTTAGTACCTACAACTTTTATATATGCAATATTTATGCAACTCTCATAGTTTTAGAAATATCTTCCACCCCCGCTTCGTTGCCGGACCCTGTATAAATTAACCATATACATTATAGAATAGAGCTTACTTGAAAATGGATCAGAACCATAAGAATAGTTATTTACCTAACAAGTTCGGGAAAATTCTTCCCGAAAGAGGTAGGTACAATGTTTTTTGTAACGAATAACTCAAAAGATTTGAAAAAGTTAAAAAAATATTATTTAGTGTTTTACAACTTTACTGAGTTGGCAGCACAAATTACTAAATTTTTATACGTATCCTAGCACCTGTTAGCTTTTGTTGACGTTTACAGCGCCCCTGGAATACACAATTGCCATAGTTTTTGTGGGAAAGTAAAAAACACCCCGGTGCGGGAATAGTACATTGTGTATCTAGGACGAAAAGCGTAACATTCCCAGACGACTGTGAATATTGTTGGGCGAGGCGAATGCCGAGCCCAACAACACAGGAGTCTGGGAATGATGCTTTTTGTCCAAGATACACATACTATTTTTCCGCCAATCGATACGAGTAATTAAAAAAATTAGGAAATAGTACTCGAATATTCCCTGCCTAGGCCGGGAATATTATTCCTGTACAGTTGTATTGCAAATTACCTAGCAACGGCTGATGTAATGGAATGTTTGAATTATTCCTGTACAGTTTTTGTTAAGGACTTTATAAACTTTTGCCGCCTCTCTTGCATTCTGAATTCATACTGTGCGCAGTAGACTGCCGGGCCGGCATCCGATTCTAAAAACGCACTTACGTTCCATCTGTCAACGTGGCAGCATGCGAACCGATCTGCACTCCGAAAGCTAATTCTTGTGTAAATGTTCAAATATTTGTGTTCAATGTGTTGTTTATTGCTAATAAAGTAACATATTTCCGGCTTTCAACGAGTGTATTTATTCAGTGAAACCTACAATTCATACAGTCCATTAAATTCCAAGGCGAGCTGGCAATCAGGAATTTTCCAAATAACGGAAAACTGAGAAGGCTCCACAACATTGGTCCTACAGAGCCAGGATTAAACCACATTAGGTCATTGCGAGTCCAATCAACAGCGACAGCATTCGACAACATTGGTCATTGGCAAGTACAAGCAGTTTCAATCGTGTTAAATTCATTCCTAGCGAGAGGAAGGAAGACAGCAGACGGTGCTATCAACGTGAGAGCGAGATAGCCAAACGCCGAGTTTGGCGCCAAGTTCGTGCACGTGTCCATTGCAGCTGCAGACGAGACGGTAGTACGAACCACAGCAACGAGGAAAACCGGCAAGGCGGCACATACACCAATATCAATGTAAGCCTAATTTCCTATTTTTGTGATTTCCTATGCATGAATATTTGGTTTTCTATCATCTGTGTTATACATGTGCATAATTTCAGCTGCGTATTATTGCGTAAACAAATGGTTTATGAGTCATATAAACATTTTAATTGCGTGAAATGCCAAGCTATTACGTTTGTTAGCGATATCCCCTGCATGTTTCATACTGCAGTCGAAGCAGTCACAAGTGAATCATCTCGCGTTGTTATCAAGCGCTGTCTACGTTGTAAACAAAATTCCGTACCAGAGGCGTGCGAAAGGTTTTATCATTAAAGAATATTTCAGATTCTGCAAGTAGTAAGGCTACCACGCGTAGCATCTTGCCTAAAATATCACAGATAGCTGACCCGTTGGGTCCGCGTACCAGAAGCGTACAAAATTCACGCCAGTGGCGTACGAAAAGTTAGTTCGATCTGTTAAATTGTTTTTAATCTCAACAATTATGGATTCGCTTGTAAGAGTACGAGGCTCTATTAAAGGAAAGCTTACGCGTTTTGCAAATTACGTGCAATCTTTGCAAATAATTCAAGATGAAGATCAATTCTTATCTAGCGCTCAGATTGTTCAATTGCAGAAAATATTGGATGCTATAGCCACTTTGTTATCAGAATATTATAAGGTTCACGAACAAATTTTAGAAACCAGTGAGGATGTAGAATCTGAAATGCAGCAACAAGTCGAATTTGAAAACTCTTACTTTCGTGCAATCTCACAAGCTGAATATTTGATTAATGAATACAACAAGCAATCTGATGTTGCACCAGATCGTTCTGGATCTCCTAACGGTAGCGTAAGATCAACGCATTCAAATTGCAGTTCACATTGCAATAATCGAGCTGTACGCCTTCCTGCCATTTCGATTCCCAAATATTCAGGGAACGTGTCAAAATGGCTGGAATTTCGTGAGATTTTTATTAGTTTAATTCATGAGAATCAAGCGTTAACTAATATTCAAAAGCTGCATTACTTAAAGGCTAGTTTACAGGGTGATGCAAGCCAAATTATAAAAAGTTTAGAGTTTACTGCGGGTAATTATACTCTAGCTTGGGAGGCATTGTGCAATCGATACAATGATCCAAAAATTCTGGTTCATAACCACCTCAAGGCTATTTTCGAGCTTGAATCTTGCAGTAAGGAATCTGCAACTAAATTACGTACGATTAGCGATATGTTATTCAAACATTTTGCAGCAATCAAATCATTAGCTACCGAAAGCGAGCTTCTTGATTTTGTTATAATTTATGTAGTTTCTAAAAAACTGGACCCCACTACATTTCGTGAATGGGAGGTCCTTAGAAACCGATCAAGTTCTGACCTGCCTAATCTTGATGAGTTCAAGGAATTCTTACAAAATACAGCAAATCTTCTAGAAACTCTAGAGGTAAAAGATAGCAAGCTTGTACCCGAAAGGTCTTCAAAGGTACATTCTAAATCATTTGTGTCGGGTACCCCTTCGTGTCCACTTTGTAAAGGATCTCATTCCTTGTACAAATGCGATAAGTTTGTCAAGCTGTCTGTTCTTGACAGAAAGTCAAAGGCAAAAGAGCTCCGCGTATGCTTTAATTGCCTAACTCAGGGTCACCTTGCGAGCCTTTGTAGCTCCAAATATACGTGTAGAAAGTGCAAATCAAGGCACAACACACTTCTTCATGAGGATAAACCTCAAAATGCTTCTTCTAGTCAACCAGGATCTGCGATGTCGGCAGAAACCCCTGTTGAGCTAAATCAATCGATTTCTGCATTCTGTTCGAATGCTTTGCAGGTACTCTTACCTACGGCTACCGCTAAACTCATCGCTGATGATGGTACGCCTCACGTTGTGCGAATCCTGTTGGATTCCGGTTCCCAATCGAACTTTATACGTTCAGATTTGTGTAAAAGGTTGAAGCTTCCAATTCGCGAAGTCAACGTTACTGTTTCTGGCTTAAGTAAAGCCACTTCTCAAATCAAGGCTAGGTGTGATATCAAGCTGCAAGCCCCTCACACTTCATACGGCATTGGCCTATCCTGTCTTGTTCTCGATGAGATTACGGGTGTTACCCCAAGTTTTCGCGTCCAGCGAAACAGCTTCAAGGTTCCTGATAACATCAAGTTATCAGATCTGTCCTATGACCAACCGGGCACCATCGACATTCTGATTGGTTCGCCCATTTTCTGGCAGCTCCTTTGTATTGGACAAATTGGTCTAGGCCCAAATCTTCCCATCCTCCAAAAGACTCGTTTTGGTTGGATTGTTTCTGGCCCTACAGGCCCCCCTTCTGCGTACCCTGTACAGTGCAATCTTAGCACGATCGAGGATGCTTCTGATTCCATTGCTAGGTTTTGGCAACTCGAACATTACCCAGAGGAAAGGGTCCGCACAAATGAAGAGAACGCCTGTGAGGCACATTTCGTGCAAAATACTCAACGAGAAGCGAATGGTCGATTCGTTGTCTCTATCCCTCTCAAGGAACCTGTAGAGGTATTGGGTGATTCATTGCAAATCGCTCAGAAAAGATTCTTATCAGTAGAGAATATTTCAGATTCTGCAAGTAGTAAGGCTACCACGCGTAGCATCTTGCCTGAAATATCCCAGATTTCAGATTCTACAAGTAGTAAGGCTACCAATCGTAGCAGCTTGTCTGAAATTTTCCAGATAGTTGACCCGCTGGGTCTGTCAAGCCTTTGGTGGCACTGTCCCACCTGGCTAAGCGAAAGTGAGGCATCTTGGCCTACTTCCATGTTCAATATTTCAGATTCTACAAGTGGTAAGGCTACCAATCGTAGCAGCTTGTCTGAAATATCCCATATTTCAAATTCTACAAGTGGTGAGGCTACCAAGCGTAGCATCTTGTCTGAAAGATCGCAGATATTTGACCCGCTGGGTCTGTTAAGCCTTTGGTGGCATGGTCCCACCTGGCTAAGCGAAGGCGAGGCATCTTGGCCTACTTCCAAACATGTTCTTGCTGAGCTTCCAGAATTCAAAAAAGAAGTTCAGAGTCTTCCTGTAACCTCTGTTGAACCATTTCCGTTCAATCAGTATTCAAGCTTTGCTCGCTTACAACGAGTTACAGCTTATTGTTTTGTCACAAAGGCAGTGCACCTTGAATTGGTCGCTGATCTTTCTACTGAAACCTTCTTAATGGCTTTTCGCCGGTTTGTGGCTCGTCGAGGCAAACCGCTCCATGCCTATTCTGACAATGGCACTAACTTTGTAGGCGCTAATTCCGAGTTAATCGAATTAGGCAATTTTCTCGCGGAACAAAACCCTTCTATTTCCGAATCAGTCGCGAACGACGGAGTAGCTTGGCATTTTATACCCGCGCACAGTCCCCACTTTGGCGGATTGTGGGAGGCCGGAATCAAGTCCTCCAAACATCACATACGTCGCGTTATAGGTAACGCTAGTCTAAATTATGATGAATTTAGCACTTTGTTAGCACAGGTGGAAGCGACCTTAAACTCCCGACCCCTGTCCCCTTTGTCCTCTGATCCAAACGACCTTCAGCCTTTGACTCCTGCTCATTTCCTGATTGGTCGTCCGTTGGTGTCACTGCCTGATCCCAACGTAACTGAGATAGTCGAGTCTCGGCTGTCTAAATACCAGAGAATACAACAACTTCACCAGAATGTGTGGAAGAGATGGAGTAAAGAGTACATCTCGGAACCCCAACAGCGCACCAAATGGCGCACGCATCTTTCGGACCTCCAGCCTGGTTCCATGGTCCTCATCAAGGATGACAATCTACCCCCTCTGAAGTGGAGGTTAGGCCGGGTCACCGAGCTGCACCCTGGCCTTGACGGCGTTACGCGTGTGGCGTCAGTGAACACTGTGTCAGGAATCGTGAAACGATCCTTCGCCAAATTGTGCCCGCTACCTAGTGTTGTGAACTAGTGCGTTAGCGTTCAGCGCAGTTTTCGTAAAGCCTTTTGGCTCCCCATTGTTCGGGTTTTCTTGTACTAGATTAAGATCCATGTACTATTATGCTTTGTATATATGTGTGTTTATGTTACATGTTTTACTCTAGCTTTTACATGTCAACTCTGTACTGTTTTATTTGAAAGGTTACCCTTTCCAAGGCGGGCGGTATGTTAAGGACTTTATAAACTTTTGCCGCCTCTCTTGCATTCTGAATTCATACTGTGCGCAGTAGACTGCCGGGCCGGCATCCGATTCTAAAAACGCACTTACGTTCCATCTGTCAACGTGGCAGCATGCGAACCGGTCTGCACTCCGAAAGCTAATTCTTTTGTAAATGTTCAAATATTTGTGTTCAATGTGTTGTTTATTGCTAATAAAGTAACATATTTCCGGCTTTCAACGAGTGTATTTATTCAGTGAAACCTACAATTCATACAGTCCATTAAATTCCAAGGCGAGCTGGCAATCAGGAATTTTCCAAATAACGGAAAACTGAGAAGGCTCCACAACAGTTTTACTGTAAACTACCTAGCAACGGCTGATGTAATGGAACGTTTGACTTTGCTCAACAAAATTTTGTCAATAATGTGACAGTTCTAGTACGATTGGCGGAAAAAGTCATTTTCGGCGCATCTGGAATGACCGGGAAATATGAATTTTGAAATCATGAGTGCAAAAACATATTTTTCGACGACTGACATCGAAGGTAGGTTTTTCTCACTGTCATTTGATAACAGAAAGTTGACATTTGCCGCTGAGCGTGCGTTTTCATCACTTTGCCACTCGCCGAGCGTTTTGGGTTTCCACGCGAACAAAATAGGTAGCCACGTCCGAATGTTTCCTTAACAATGCCCGTCATTTGTCGAAATAATCGCGTCACATGTCTAATAGACTGCGCGAGTAATGTTAACTTGATTGTCAATTAATATTTTCAATAAAATGAAATATGATATTTTCCTGTAATAATATGCTCAGTTGTCGAAAAAATAGTATGTATGTTTCGAGCTAAAAGTGCGCTTGCCACTTTTACATGATTGCTGGTTTCGGCTTTGCCTCAACCAGCAACATTCATGCGCAAGCGGCAAGAATGCACTTTCAGCTCTTAACATACAATATACTATTTCATTACTCTAAATCAAAATTGTGCTGTAATACGGATTGGGCCGTAATTATATATAAGAGCAATGAGATAACATGAACAACAAAATAGAATGCTTGAGTAAGTAAGAGATGACCATACGAAAAAAAATTATTTTATTAGGCATGTTTGGTTGACATATGTCATAATTAAATGTGCGTCAGGCCTACTCGAATATTTGCTATTATGTTTATCTCTTTCTTACTCAAGCAATACGTGTTATTTTCTTGTTCATGTTATCTTTATGCTGTTACAGTGAAATTCCCCTTCGCGGATACACGGACACCTCCCTTGGACGGACAGTTTCTCATGGTCCCGACAGACTCTCATATAATTTGCACTGTGTTAACTACCTCTTGGATGGACATTCTCTTAAACAGACGCGGACACAAGAAAATGTTCTCTTAAACGAACAAAAAACAAAATAAAAAATAAACGCCTTGTCTCATTTTTCTGTCGCAAGTGTCGCTGTTGCATTTCTCAATCGCGCCGTGCGCCAACTTCGCTGCCTGCCTTCAGTGAGGGACTTTCCCGAGTTAACCGGGGATTCACAGACTTCAATCTTTCGGTACACGCGGGGATTCAGTATTAGTCTGACGTCTATGCGGAAAAAACAAACTGGGCGACACATTCATTGTAGAAATGGCGCCAAATATAAAAATTCTCACGCTTAAAAAAAATTGAGATTGTTGAAGTTCATAATAGGGAAAAGTTAAGTGTAAGGAACTTATCCAAGCGTTTTGATATCGGAAAAACACAAGCTGCTAATATAATTAAACATAAAGAAAGTATTTTGTATGTAGTAGTATTTTGTAAGGTAACAAATGCTTATTTTTTCCTTAAGTTTTAAGTTTTTTGTTTATTTTAAAAACATTTATATACATATACGTTTTAAATGTCCCAATTTCTTTAATTACAGTTTTCATTAAAATACTGATTTTTTTCGTATTTATTTTAGGCGGACACTTTCAGTCGGTCCCGTTGGTGTCCGCCCAAGGGAGATTTCACTGTATACAGACAGATCAATAAAAAAACCAATTAGGGCAGGCTGTGATATGTGTTATACGTTTGGCAGTACTGAAGTGTATTGTCAGTCTATGTCAAATTCAAGATTTGCAGGTTAAGTTTTACGTCGATCTGTGTCAAACAACGAACAAAATCTAACCTGCTAATCTCGAATTTGACATAGACTAACAATACACTTCAGTACTGCCAAACGTATAACACATATCACAGCCTGCCCTAATTGGTTTTTTTATTGATCTGTCTGTATATAATTGTGGCCCCATCGATATTTAGCAGTCTTTGAACTTATTTTACGAATACCACGACAACAGACATTTTAATTTTGTTTCATATTGTCCTTTGAGAGAAAATGTGTTCTATCTGTGACAATCCTTGTAATCTAAAATATGATTCACCATTCTCTATTTGTGATCGCCAACTGTCCTTGTATCTTAAAACAAAAGCAATTAAAACTTGTAAAGAAACTGTGTCAGTAAGTACCTGAAAAAATTAATTGTGATTTTGCGTCAAATGTATTTTTCCCTCTTTATTGTTATTAGTCTTCTTCTTCTTCTTTGGTCCGTTAGCTGGCGGTCCGGGCGGGACGTCCCCGCAACGAATACGCTGCTGTCGGTGCCGCTGGGTCTCGAACGCCATTTACGATTCGTTTCCATTCTTGACGATTTTTAGCGACGTCTTGGGCATCGATAACCGATAATCGCTGATTCTTTAAGTCGCCCTCGATATTCTTTAGTCAGGTTTTCTTCGGTGCCGATCGCTGAATTCTCCAGTCTGCCGGACGGTCTTGCCAAAGAAGTTTACATGGCAAACGGTAATCATCCATTCGGCAGACATGTCCGAACCATCGTAGTCGACGTTTTTGTATTTGTTCTCCTATCAGTGTTTGTTGATCACATCTTCCTGTAATTGTTTCGTTTCGAAGGCGGTCGCGGAGCGAGTCACCGAGAATTTGCCTCAAGCATCGCATTTGGAAGACCTCAAGCTTGTCCAGGTCCGGCTTGAGCAATATCCACGTTTCCGATCAATAAAGAAGAATGGGAAGGATCAGCGTTCGGTATAAGCGTACTTTCGTTTTGATGGTAGTATTTGTTCGTTTCCATACGCACCATTTGAACGAGGCGAATGTTAATGTTGCCTGCCCGATGCGGCTGTAAACGTCGGCCGTCGATGCCACTTTCTTTTCCTCAACCAGCATTCCCAAATACACTGAGCGACAAAAGTCTGAGTTCATGATTAATTTTTCCAATTTTAGATACTGAAAATGGTTTCTGGCGCTTAAAATCTGATGTAGATGTTTACGTATCAATAAACAAATTTAGTGCTATAGTGGGCTAACTCATAACCATACAATTGTTGAAATATTGCAATTTTATTTCTGTCGTACATTATTCAAGTTTTTGATGAAGTTTTGTTAAGAATCAGGTTGGCGTTGTCAGGGATATGTTTACAGCATATCAATTGTTTCCGATAACTGTCAGTATTAACTGTTAATTCTACGCCACGAGCTCTAATTACACATTCTAGACGTCTAGGCATACTGCTAATCAATCGTGCAAGATTTTCTTGTGGTAACCTATCCTAATGTCTGAGGCCAATTAGGGCGAGTCGAATTGCTCTTCCCAGTTGATCCCACACATGTTCTATCTGATTCAGGTCTGGTGAGCAGGCTGGCCAATCCAAAAGTGTAATTCCAACTTCGTTTAGATATTGCAGAGTAATGTTGGCTACTCGTGGCCGTCCATTATTTTGCATTAAACGAAAGTTGTCACCAACAAAATGACTAAACAGAACAACATATTCCTTAAGAATGTTCCTAATGTACCTATCTGCGTTGAGGGCTGCTCTATCACAGATGTGAAGCTCTGTGCGAGCATCTGAAGAAATCCCTCCCCATACCATTACCGAACCTACAAAAAAATATGAAGTTGTGGCCATAGCACAAGCAGCATAGCATTCTCCTGGTTTTCTCCATACCCGTGAACGACCATCTGGAGCATCCAAAGTAAATCGAGACTCATCTGTCCATAATACGTATCTCCATTCGGGATCCCCCCAGTTCTGGCAAAATTTAGTCGATTATGTTTGTGGCGTACTGAAAGTTTTGGACCAATGGCAGCCCGATATGGTTTCAGATTGTTTTCATAAAGTCCTCGCTGAACTGTACGTGACGATATTTGAACATTTCTGACAGCAGCCAGTTCATTAGCAGTAATTGTAGCTGTTGCAGTGAGATTTCTTAAAGATTGTAACAACATAAATCGATCATCTTGGGCGTTAGTTTTCCTTGGTCTTCCTGATCGTGGTCTGGCTGTTAGTAAACCATCTGCTTCATACCTCTGCCAAATTCTTCAAACCCCGTTTTGCGATACTCCGTGCCTACGTCCTGCATCTCTCTGGCTATGTCCTTCTTCAATGTGAGCGACTATTTTTGCACATCTTACTGGAGATATCAGCATTTTGGCACGGAAGTGAGAATTAACAGTTAATACTGACAGTTATCGGAAACAATTGACATGCTGTAAACATATCCCTGACAACTCCAACCTGATTCTTTACAAAACATCAAAAACTTGAATAATGTACGACAGAAACAAAATCGCAATATTTCAACAATTGTATGGTTATGAGTTAGCCCACTATAGTACTAAATTTGTTTATTGATACGTAAACATTGACATCAGATTTTAAGCGCCAGAAACCATTTTCAGTATGTAAAATTGGAAAAATTATTCGTAAACCCAGACTTTTGTCGCTCAGTGTATTTGAACATTTGAACTTGGCCATTAATGGTTTTCAAATCATCAAATGACAGCTGAGATGTTACAATTCTATCTACTTCTTCTGCAGTTCGTACCTTGTCGTCTCTTAAAATGTAATATTTTGTAATTGTTCATAGTTTTGAGAGGTATCTTTATAAATACCTGCCGGCTTCTTTGGCAGCTTCAAGGAATGTATCGTAAACTTGGCCGTTAATGGTTTTCAAATCATCAAATGACAGCTGACATGTTACAATTCTATCTATGTCTTCTGCAGTTCGTAACTTGTTTCCTAAAATGTAATATTTTGTAATTATTTAAAGTTTTGAAGATTATCTTTATGTGGTAATCCCCTTTTTTGAAATTATGTTACACAAACAACCATAGTTCCCAATTCAGTGTAACTACACAACACCACAACTTTGTAAAACGTAACCAAATCTGAAAATTTGTAGGTTATCTAACCTAATCTTTAAAGACACGCCTTTTTAGCTTGTGCGTGCGGCTTTCATTTTGGGAGCGTTCAATAAGCAGATATGAAAATTAACCAAAGTGGACTTGCCTTCGAAGCTGAGTCAATAGTTTTAAAAAACACAAGAAATATGCATAATAAATAATTGTTTTCTGTGGTAATATCGCTATTAAAAGTACTGGAAAGTTTGTTTACAAAAACCCGAAAATAGAAATGGTCGATTGCAACTGTGGTACTTTTAGTTGTGTAAACACGGGTTTTAGTCTTCTACATTATTATAGAGGTATGATTGCTAGTATGGCCTCGGAACGCCCGAAAACATTACGGCGCCGACATAGTCTCACTTTGAGTATAACGCGTCTCGTGCTCATGCGTGAGAATTCGAACTCCGCCTTTAGAAGCGGATTTTAAACTTGACCACTTCCCCATTGGGCGGACGACGCCGCCGCGCTTGCGCACGGCTCACCATTATACATTGAAGAGTTGGTTGTCTGTCTCACTTCTTTCGTGAGTTTCCCACTCACAGCCGCTAGCAATATAGTAAGTATTACATATATCGCACCCTTGCGACAAAAGTGACGCAAGTCAAAAAACAAAATTTTTCAGAAACAGCGAAAAACTGTTTCTAACATCATATAAAAAATCTGGTGTGATACACTCACACAACTTCCTTTTACAGTGATCTTATAATTAGCCAAAAATTTGATTTTTAATTTCTAAGCAGTTGTCAAAAATTTTCAAAAATTGCAAATTCTACAAAAACGGTATTAAGGTATTTGGTACAATATAGACCGCCTTGACATAACTCAGTCAGTTATTGCTAATGGGAGTAAACATGGCGGCGATGGCGGAATTTTCCTGGATCAAAGAATGGCGGTACTCTCCTATATGTATCTACTGGCTCTGATAGGGAATAGAGTACCTATATAAGATCTACTTATTATATCTTCTTCTGTGGGTGCTTCATCCGTTCCGGACATTGGCTATAACCATGGCAATTCTTACTTTCTTGGCAGCGAGACGAAACAGTTCTGATGATGTTAACCCGAACCAGTCTCTAAGATTTCTCATCCAAGAATGGCGTCTTCTTCCTGGACCTCTTTTTGCCTAGGGTTTTCCTTGCAGGATCAGCTGTAGCAGACGGTATTTGCTGTTGCTCGTGACGTGTCCAAGGGTCTCCAGTTTGCGTGATTTTATTGTAAACATGATTTCTTTTTGTTTTTGTACTCGTCTCAGCACTTCCTCATTTGTTACAAGGTCTGTATACGAGATCCTGAGTATCCGTCTGTACATCCACATCTCGAAGGCGTTCACTCTGTCGGTTATTTCTTTGTTTATAGTCCAAGTTTCCGCACAGTAGAGGAGGACAGGAAATACATAGCATTTTAGCATTCTTATTTTAAGAGTTAAGGGTAGGTCTCTGGATAGAAATAGTTGTTTCATGCTTGTAAAGGCTGTTCGTGCCTTCTCTATACGACATCGCACTTCACCTCTGCAGTCCCAGTTCTCATAGACAGTTGTTCCCAAGTAGTTGTATGTGCGTACTCGTTCTATGATCTGTCCGTCAACTCTTAAAACTCCCGGGTTATTTCCTGACTTCGATATAACCATATATTTTGTCTTCGAGATGTTTAGGCTCAGTCCGTATTGTTCAGAATGTTGTTTTACTCTCGATAGCAGTTGTTGCAAATCTTCCAAAGAGTTGGCCATGATGACAGCATCATCAGGAAATCGTATGTTGTTGATATATTCGCCATTAATTTTTATTCCCGGTTGATATGCTAGGGCTTCCTGAAATATCCTTTCTGAGTAAAGGTTGAACAATGTTGGGGAGAGAATGCATCCCTGCCGTACACCCTTACGGATTTCTATCTCATTTAACCAGCTGTTGTCAATTTTAACTTTTGCAGTCTGATTCCAATAAAGGTTAGCAATGACTCTTATGTCTTTCTCATCAACAGTTGTTGTTCTTATGATTTCTATTAACTTCTCATGCTTTACACTGTCAAAAGCCTTGTTGAAATCAATGAAACAGATGTGTGCATCATAACTCATGTCTCTACATCTTTGAATTAAAGCTTGTATTGAAAATACGGCCTCTCGCGTTCCTAGGGCATTTCTGAACCCAAACTGAGTTTCTGCTATGTTTTCTTCACATTTTTTATATATCCGAAGGTGTATGATTTTCAAGAATATTTTATATGATTTATGAGGCTTATTAGGCGGTGATCATTGCTTGTTTTAGATGTTGCTTTCTTTGGTATGGTAAGGAAGGTTGAAGTTAACCTTTTTTGTGGTACACTCCCGGTGTTATAGATGTGGTTGAATAATTTGACAACTATTTCTAAAAATTCATTGGAATCGCTTAGCAGTTTACAGATTTCTGCACATATGTTGTCGGGCCCAGGTGCTTTGTGGTTAGTCATTGATTTGATTGCATGTTCCACTTTCTCTTTTTGTATTGGAGGGCCACTGTATGCCTCGCAGTGGCGGATTTAGGGGGAAGGCGAGGGGGGCGCGCGCCCCTCCCCCCCCTAGAAACAACAAAACTAAATAATAAATCACTATGAAATTACATAAATCTGTTTTTTTCTGTTTTTCTTAATATTTATTATTTTTAAGTGTGTTTGGCAACATCACTTCTCCACTGAGCAAGTGACTCTGAGCGATCGGGTTCAATCGTTCCGAATCGTGGTATTACTATCACGTGAGCACGAATTGTGAAGTGAATCACTGATGTAGCCAGCTTGATCGCTTGATGCCTTGTCCGTTGCGACGAGCGACAATGGCAGCAGATCGCCTAATGGTCTTGCTTTACTATATGTCCACCGTGATATAAACGTAGATATTTTTCATCTAAGAAAAGAAGACTTGATTTTGTAATTTAGTACAAAGTACTTCAGTTATTTGTTTATTTTTGTTGTTCTTATTGGTTGTTTTCGTTATCATCCCTATTTTGATTTTTGTTGCCCTTCATTTATATTATATTTGTTGAAGAGTAAACTAGAAAGCGTTTTATTTTAATAAGTCTCAAGGTAATGAATGATATTATCTGTATGAACTTATTTACATATGTTTAAAAGGTAACCTATTATAGAAGCGATTTTTGTGTTCTTAAAAAAATTATTATTAAATATTAATTAGTAAAATAAATGGTTTATTTTTTCTACCTCTAATCTGAGCGTTCCCCCCCTACCCTAAAAGAAATTCTAAATCCGCCCCTGATGCCTCGAGGTTGTTGATTACGCCACGCGTCTCATCATTAAAAAGTTCTTTTATGTATTTGCTCCATAATTCCATTTTCCTGTCGGTTTCGGAGGTTAGGTTTCCTTCGGAATCAATCAGTGTAGTCAATTTTTGTTTCCTTGTAGCTGTCATTTCTTTTATTTTTTTGTGGATGTTGGTAGTGTCATATTTTCGCTCGAGCTCTTCTATTTCTGCGCATTTATTGTTAATCCAGCCCTCCTTAGCTTTCCTTATGTCTTGTTTAATTTTCCTATCCAGCTTTTTATATTTCCGCATATCTCTGTTTTGACTTAGCCTTCTTTCATTCATCAACTGTAGAATTTCCTTTGTAATCCAGTCTTTATGTTTTTGGTGTTTTATGTGTAGGTTTTCTTTGCATGTTGTTTGTATGACTTGGGTGAGTTCATCCCATCCTATTTCCGCGAGCGTTGTTTTTAATTCCGGGTGTTCTGTTATATATATGTTTATTTTTGTACTTATTGCTTGCCTTGTTTGATCCTCTTGAAGTTTCTCGATATCGATTCTCATTTCTGCTTCTACTTCTTTTTGTTTTTTCAAATTTTTCAGTGTTACTTATTATATAGGTACTCTAATAGGGAATACTAGGGAATACAGTGAGTTTATATGAGACAGTGGCGACAACAGAGTTTATTTTTACATATACTTATATTTGCAGTCTGTTATGATAATAACAATAAGCAAATCAGATTTAAGATAATGACAATTACAGTGATAATTTACATGTGGAGTAAACGCCCATTGCCGTTCCGCCATTATGCGTTTACTTACAATTATTTGTAAATATTAGGTACTAGAGCTAATTTTAGAAACGGCGAGGAAGGTCCAATGGTTTGAAGCGTTTCAGTCTAGGCACTTGGACACTTTTGTCAAGTAGAGTCAATGCAAGAGGATTGGGATGCATTTCCAATCGCTGAAGATATTTGTCACTGCACTTCACTATTTCTTCTTTAACTGTTTTCACATTCAAGTCTTCTCGTATTTCTTTATTAGGGATGTAAAAGGGAGCGTTACTGATTATACGAAGTATCTTCGATTGAAAACGTTCAAGTATTTCAATGTTGGAGTTCGACGCAGTGCCCCAAAGCTGGATACCATAGCTCGAAATTGGTTTTATTACAGTTTTATAAATTAGTAGTTTATTAGGCAGCGATAACTTCGAGTTCCGGCCTAGTAGCTAGTAATAATTCTTTAGTTTAAAATTAATATGTTTTCTCTTAGACCAGATATGAGTTCTCCATGTTAGGGTTTTATCAAGGTGCATGCCCAAGTACTTCACTCAGTCTGTCTGCGGCAGTACTGAGCGAAGACGTACAAATAAACACCGGAATAAGACAAGGCGATTCGCTATCATGGACAGAATAATGGAGAATCTCCCTAGAACATTAGGATATGTAATGGGTAACATATACTTCCACATAGTTTACTATGCTGACGACTCCGTATTAATCGCAGACACTGAATATAATTTGCAAAGGCTTGTAGGGGCTACGTCCCCTAACTAAAATGCATGTGCGTAATACATCGTTTATTTGTCCATTACTATTTACACTTATATTCTGCATATATAATTTAAGATGAACTCGGATCTTTTAGATTAACGTGCGGTGTTATCTCAAACGCGGCCGGAACGGAACTGGTTTCCATTGAACTGCTGCCCACCGAACTGCTGCCAACTGTGTAGGCGTGATATGTCTTTTCCTGGCGCGAGATTTGAATGAGAGTGTCCCACATCACCCCCTCTCCAGTGGCGAAGCTACGGTGTCAGCTCGAAACGTACGGGTCGCTTCACGGTGCGACCGGATCTCATCTGGGTGGTGGTGGTTGACGCCCCCTGCGAGTCGTTGGTATGATGCATGTTGTGCGACGTGCTGTGGTCACTGGCTCTATGTGGTTGGCTTTCAGAAATGTTCGATGGTTCTGTTTGGGCAATGAATGCCGGCTTAACCCCGTCTGCTGAAACAGTAACATTTTTATTATTAATAACAATTTTTACCAGTTTGTTGTTGGGTCGGGCGATGACTTTATGTGGTCCTGTATAGGGTTGCTGTAGCGGACGTTTTACGGTGTCGTCTCTCAAGAAAACATATGCACAAGTGGATAGATCTGGGTGCACAAACACTGTGCGTGAATAATTATGATGAGAGGCCGGCGTCGGCCGTATTTCACGCATTTGCTGTCTAAGTGCTCCTGCGAAAGTAGCTTTCTGCGTTGAAGAAAAATTCGCAAGGCAGACGCAATACTTCTCCGTATAACAGTTCCGCTGGTGAACACTTCAGGTCTTCTTGTAGCTTGTTCGAAGCCCCAATAGTACTGTAGGCAATGCGTCTACCCATTTTTCCGTTTGTTGACACTTGATTGCTGCCTTGAATGTTCTGTGCCATCGCTCGATTAGGCCGTTACACTTTGGATTATAAGCCGTTGTACGGGTGCGTTTGGTACCCAAAAGGTTGGTTAATGCTGACAATAAAGATGATTCGAATTGGCGGCCTTGGTCCGTTGTAATGGTTCGCGGTGTACCGAAGCGCGAAATCCACCAGCTGTAAAAAGCTATAGCGACGGATTCGCTACTTATGTCGACCAATGGTACTGCCTCAGGCCATCTTGAAAAACGGTCGATCATTGTAAGGCAATAACCAAAACCTCAATGGTGGCAGCGGACCTACCAGATCTAGGTGGACGTGTTCGAAGCGGCCACTTGGGAGCGAGAAATGGCCCAGCGGAAGCTTCGTATGTCGTTGAACTTTGGATTTCTGGCATGGGATGAATGCACGTTCCCATTTTGTGATACCTTGACGCATAGATAGCCATACAAATTTGTTAGAAATCAGCTTCAGCGTTGCACGTTTTCCTGCATGAGCTAAACGGTGGTTTGCATTAAAAATCCTCTCGCGTAGAGTTCGCGGCACATATGGGCGAATTCTGCCTGCAGCGACGTCGCAGTACAACGGTAGGTTTGTCTGTAGGGGTGTAGATTTGTAACTTCAAGGAGCATGTGCCTCGAAGGAGTTTGCGTAGTTCGTCGTCGTTTTCTTGTTCTTGTGCTAAATCTTCGGGATTAACAGTAGTAGGAGGTTCAATAGCCTCTAACCGTGATAAAGCATCCGCTACTGTGTTATCGTTGCCGGCTATATGCACAATCTCCGTTGTAAACTGCCCGATAAAGTCGAGTTGACGTTGACATGGCGATGCTTTTTCGGATTTCTGGCGGAAAGCGAACGTTAACGGTTTGTGATCTGTTTGTATCACTACACTTCTACCTTCTACCATGTATCGAAAGTGTTTGACCGCGGCGTAAATTGCGAGTAACTCCCGGTCGCATATTTTGAAACACAGGACGCTAGGTGCATAGCAGCATATACTGCAGCCTGATTGGTTGCCTGCGAGCGACCGAAACGTTAGAAGGACATGACACATTCCCACATGCCGGCGCTCAAGCCATATCAGCTGATCAGCTGTGGTGGATGTTTATGGTTTGTTTCTCGTGTTTTGCAGTTCTCATGAAAACGCTTTCATTCTTTCAATGCAATTGTACCTACCTAGTTATTCATAACAGTGATACACGAGTACCTATACATAAAGTAAGAGGCCACATATACAGCGAGAGTGTTACGTCTGGAATAAAGTTTATAAAATGTATGTAGTTGATTTTTAGCAAAAATCCTCGGACACGTCAACTTTTGTTCTTAAATAGTCTTCTTTTGACGCATATTGCCTTTTTCCTGTTGCGTCCAGTGGCGGCGCAATAGGGAGCTACTTGAAAATTCTAAATGACAACCTAGTCTTTGTGATACATCAAAAGAGTGCTCTATTAGAGACCTTTCGATTGATGTATCGCAAAGAGTAGGTTGCTATTTAAAATTTTCAAGTTTCCCCCTATTGTGCCGTTTCTAGGCGCAACTGGTAAGTCAGTAAGTGCAATAATGGTCAAAAGATGCGTATTTAAAAATAATAGTTGACCTGTCCGAGGAATTTTGCTAAAAATCAACGACATGAATTTTATGAATTTTATTCCAGATTTTACACTCTCACTGTATATGTATATCAGAGAAGCGCCGAAAAAATCTGGTTTAGATTATTTTATGTTGATTAACATTTCCAACAATCAAGGTGTCTCCAGTAAAAATTTTAAAATAATGTTTTGTGTATACCTACATATTGCTTTGATACAAACAAACTAACTTCTACGTTATACCCCAGACCTGCATATTTGTCCGATAAGAAATTCTAAACAGCATTTTTTTTATTTTCCTCATTCGATAATTTTAGTGACAGTGCGACAATTATCGCAATTTTCAAATCGTAAAACGGCGCCAAGGTAGCACTTCCCGCTTATGTTTCAGCGCACCAATCAGGCTGCAGTATATGGTCCCTTGCTCCTAGCGTCCTGTGTTTCAAAATATGCCTCCCGGTCGTACGCACTGTAATTTCGCTGTGCGGGGGACAGCTTATGTGAAAAGAATGCGAGGAGCTTCCACTGGTTGTCTTGAAGCTGCTCAAGTACAGCACCGATGGCAATTGTTTTATTCTGTGTCTCAGGCATGAGCACGAGACGCGTTATACTCAAAGGGAAACTATGTCGGCGCCGTAACATTTTCGGCCGTTTCCAGGCCCTACTAGGAATATATGTATGTATAATGCATACAATCTGTTCTATAAAAAAGGCCCCGCCTTCTAGCAACTTTATTATTTATTTTAGACCAAATAAACCTTATATCAAATCAAATGACACATAGAAACCTACATTTTAACACAATCAAAGAATTTTTATCTTTAATTGTTTCAGAGTGGTGACGTTACATGCAATTTTTTTAAATGACACTGTATATATTTTTTTACATTTTCTGGTAGAGGTTTTTTCTCTTTTCAACAATATAAATATTTCATGCACTTGCATAAGAAAATTTCCGTGAACAATTACAAAAACTTTTTCGCAGTGGGAGGCCATGATACAAAACTATAAACAAAAGCGTAACTCAGAAAAACAAAACAAATAGTAGACAAACGCTTTAACTTTCAGCTTTCAGAATAATCTAAAGTGTTTTCTTGTACTATAATCTTGTGCTTTAATTTTCAAATCAAAATATGGCCAGGTTTACTAACAATGAAATGGTTGACATGTTGCAAGTATTCTTTGAATGCAGGAAAAATAGTGCGGAAGCTTTACGTATTTATCAAACACGGTATCCCGATAGACAGGCTCCTTCCCGGCGAAAATTTAGTAAATTAGAAGAAACGTTAAGGAAGACGGGTTCCCTAAAGAAAATAAAGAGAGACCGCCAAGTACGTGATGAAAATTTGGAGTTGGATATTTTGTTAAGTGTAGAGCAAAATGCAAATACTTCAACACGAGAAATTGCACATAATCTTCAGGTCTCATGTAGTACAGTACATCACATTTTAAAAAAACATGATTTTAAACCATATAAGGTACATTTAGTGCATAATTTAGAAGCAAATAACCCTCCACGTCTAATTGAATTTTGTAATTACTTTGTAAACAGACAGCAAGAGGATCCTAATTTTTACAGAAAAATATTATGGTCTGACGAATGCACATTTTCCAATAACGGCTTATTTAATAGAAATCATCACTATTATTGGAGTACAGAAAATCCCAGAAATATTAGAGAAAATCGCTTTCAAAGAAGATTTAGCGTTAATGTATGGTGTGGGATATTAAACGGAAGGTTGTTAGGACCTTACTTTATTGACAGAACTCTAAATTCAGTTAGATACAACCAGTTTCTACGAAACCAATTACAGGAATGTTTGGAACAATTGCCTCTTGCAGAATTCAATAACGTCATTTTTCAACAAGATGGTGCGTCTGTCCATAATTCTGTTATAAACACTAATTTCCTAAACAAAAATTTTGGACAGAATTGGATTGGCACAAATGAACCAATTCAGTGGCCAGCTAGGTCGCCAGACTTAACTCCCCTTGATTTCTTTTTGTGGGGACACCTTAAGGACCTTGTTTTCGTTACACCACCAGAAAATATTGATGATCTCAGAGTAAGGATTAGAAATGCTTGCCAAAGCATTCCTCAAGATATGCTTATAAACGCCGCAAGAACTGTTAAGGTCTACACATTACCCTTTTGCTGTGACGTAACAATTTTCTCTCTTTATTTAACTATAAGGAACTGGATGAAACAAAAAATCTGCAGTTTTTGGTCAGGTCCCCTTTAAGTATGGCTTGTTTTATAGTACTGTCAATGTGACATTTGTCCAAAATGACAGTAAAATAACGCGCAATAACAAGCAAGCGATCAAGCCTAAAATCTTATTTTAAGCGTTCGGGACTTCTTCGAAGAGGAGAAACGTGGGATTCCATAGGTCAAGAATGTCTTGGTTTGAATAACGTGCTATTTAGAGCATCTCTTACATTTAAGGTTAGGTATATGTCAAATTCTTTCTAAAGTCTACTACCTGCGATCTAAATGATCTTTTTGAATTTCAATGCAATATAAGACATACGTTTTAAACGCTATGTTTTATTATTTCTGACGTCACAGCAAAAGGGTAATGTGTAGACTTTAATAGACGATGTCAAATTTGTATTGTCAATAATGGTTTACATATCGAACATTTGTTATAAATGGTTAGTTTTTTGTGTTCCCTTTTGTAAATAAATATTGTTTTGTTTTTCTGAGTTACACTTTTGTTTATAGTTTTGTATCGTGGCCTCCCACCGATAAATGTATTACGTATTATCGTTAACCTCGTTTTACCTTTCGGTGTAAAAGTTTTTTAATTTTTCTCGAAAATTTTCTTATGTAAGGGCATAAAATATACATATTGTTGAAAAGAGAAAAAAAACCTCTACCAGAAAATTTAAAAAATATATACAGTGTCATTTAAAAAAATTGCATATGACGTCACCACTCTGAAATTTTTTTTTGATAGTGTTAAAATGTAGGTTTTTATGTGCCATTTGATAAGATATAAGGTTTATTGGGTCTAAAATAAATAATAAAGTAGCTAGAAGGCGGGGCCTTTTTTGTAAAACAGACTGTATATGGATTTAACTGTATTGGGAACCATGATATAAATGTTGGGAACTATAACATTTTTAAAGTGGCAACACTGATGTCCGTGATTTCATTAGTGTCTAGTGTCACCAAAAGACAAAATGGTTTGCGGATAATGGTCTTCCAAACGAAAATATGTGTCATTAATTAATGAATGCGTGTTTCTCGCCCAGTATCTAAAGAAATGACCGGCTTCAATTATTCAACAACGTTAACGTTGGAAATTGCTGTTTAGTTACACTCAAGTGTCATCTTCAGTAAAACACGTCTGAAAGTGAGGTTAAGTGGTGTGCAACTTCACACGAATAGTTATTAATTAATATGCTTTACTCTACAGATTGTTTAAAGAACGTTTTATTATTGGAGTAGTTCTAGACTGTTCCGCCCAGTGTATAAAGACGTCGCCTTGTTTATTTAAGGTAAATTGCAATCAGTCAACATTAGAAGCAAAACAGTAGCTACATTTACCAAATAGACCTCGTGCACATGAATAGAACAAATAAAAAATAACATCCAATTCTTTGAAAGTTGCGTGAACTGCTATAATGATGTAGTAAATCAACAATAGATTGGTAGTTAAGTGATTTTGTCAGCAAAATTCTAAGTAGGGCTTTGACTATATGACCAAAGCAGCCGGTGTCTAGGGTACCTGGTACTCCATATGTCTAGACCTTGTGCATCAACAAACAGTGATTTTGTTTTTAACATAACTGTTTCTGTATGTGAACTGTGAACAGTATGGAATAGTAATTTACGTATAGAAGGCCGGAAGAGTAAGATTACGCCTGCAGCCAAAATTTGAGGCTCGACGGAGGAGGGTCTTTATTTGGCTAAGGGCGTAATCTACTTCCGGCCTGAGGTACATACAACGTTTTACGCACTACTACATGGAATTACTTTACGGTCCGCCGGGCGTAAAGTTGTACTTTCGGTCATGGTAACTAAGATTTTGCATAAATTTAATTATCTGTAATTTGAAAATACGTTGTAATAATATAAACTTGTTCCAGGTGGTGCACTCTCAAATAATCCATCTCGTAAGTAATCTTATGTTGCTGAGCGAAAAAGTATTACTTCCCAAGCCAACAGTAAACTAGTCATGATGACCGCTAATCAAGAAACATCAGATAATAATTTGTATAGTTCAACAGCTACTTCACTGCATGCATTAAGTGACATACATGACAATAAAGATATTAAGAAATTAGATATTAAACAAGAAATCATTGTAAGCAGTAATGACATTAGTGATTATGCGGAAATTGATATTAAATGTGGCATTGAAATTAAAGGCCAAAACTATACTGATCAAAATTCAACACCACAGAGTTTGGTTACATATATGAAGCCTCGGAAAGGCGAGAAACCGTATTCTTGTTTTCTTTGTGAATATAAAACTGTTCACAAAAAGAGTTTAGTCGCACATACAAAATCACATACAGGCGAAAAACCTTTTTGTTCTGCTTCTGAATATAGAACGGTACGAAGATATGATTTAGTACAACATGTGAAACTTCATACAGGCAAAAAACCGTATTCTTGTTCTGTTTGCGAATTTAAAACCGCCCATAAAAATAGATTAGTCACACATATGAAATCTCATACAGGCGAGAGACCTTATTCTTGTTCTGTTTGCGAATTTAAAACCGCCCATAAAGATAGTTTAGTGATACATATGAAATCTCATACAGGTGAGAAACCTTATTCTTGTTCTGTTTGTGACTATAAATCTGTCCAGAAAAATCAGGTAGTCATCCATATGAAATCTCATACAGGCGAGAAACCGTATTCCTGTTCTGTTTGCGAATTTAAAACCGCCCATAAAAGTAGTTTAATCACACATATAAAATCTCATACAGGCGAGAAACCTTATTCTTGTTCTGTTTGTGAATATGCAACCGTATACAAACATCATTTAGTCTCGCATATAAAGTCTCATACAGGCGAGAAACCGTATTCCTGTTCTGTTTGCGAATTTAAAACCGCCCATAAACATAGTTTAGTCACACATATAAAATCTCATACAGGCGAAAAACCGTATTCCTGTTCTGTTTGTGAATTTAAAACTGCCCATAATAAGAGTTTAGTCACGCATATGAAATCTCATACAGGCGAGAAACCTTATTCTTGTTTTGTTTGTGATTATAAAGCTGTCCAGAAAAATCAGGTAGTCATCCATATGAAATCTCATACAGGCGAGAAACTGTATTCCTGTTCTGTTTGCGAATTTAAAACCGCCCATAAAAATAGTTTAGTTACACATATAAAATCTCATACAGGCGAGAAACCTTATTCTTGTTCTGTTTGTGAATATACAACTGCATACAAACAGAATTTAGTCACGCATATAAAATCTCATACAGGCGAGAAACCTTATTCTTGTTCTGTTTGTGATTATAAAGCTGTCCAGAAAAATCAGGTAGTCATCCATATGAAATCTCATACAAGCGAGAAGCCTTATTCTTGTTCTGTTTGTGAATATACAACTGTAAACAAACAGAATTTAGTCACACATATAAAATCTCATACAGGCGAGAAACCTTATTCTTGTTCTGTTTGTGACTATAAATCTGTCCGGAAACATCAGGTAGTCATCCATATGAAATCTCATACAAGCGAGAAACCTTATTCTTGTTCTGTTTGTGAATATACAACTGTAAACAAACAGAATTTAGTCACACATATAAAATCTCATACAGGCGAGAAACCTTATTCTTGTTCTGTTTGTGAATTTAAAACTGCCCATAAAAAGAGTTTAGTCACGCATATGAAATCTCATACAGGCGAGAAACCTTATTCTTGTTCTGTTTGTGATTATAAAGCTGTCCAGAAAAATCAGGTAGTCATCCATATGAAATCTCATACAGGCGAGAAACTGTATTCCTGTTCTGTTTGCGAATTTAAAACCGCCCATAAAAATAGTTTAGTCAAACATATGCAATCTCATACAGGTGAAAAACCTTATTCTTGTTCTGTTTGTGAATATGCAACTGTATACAAACATCATTTAGTCTCTCATATAAAATCTCATACAGGCGAGAAACCTTTTTGTTGTTCTCTTTGTGAATATAGAACAGTACGAAGATATGATTTAGTACAACATGTGAAACTTCATACAGGCGAAAAACCGTATTCTTGTTCTGTTTGCGAATTTAAAACAGCCCATAAAAATAATTTAGTCACACATATGAAATCTCATACAAGCGAGAAACCTTTTTGTTGTTCTGTTTGTGAATATACAACTGCATACAAACAAAATTTAGTCACGCATATAAAATCTCATACAGGCGAGAAACCTTATTCTTGTTCTGTTTGTGAATATACAACTGTAACCAAACAGAATTTAGTCACACATATAAAATCTCATACAGGCGAGAAACCTTATTCTTGTTCTGTTTGTGATTATAAAGCTGTCCAGAAAATTCAGGTAGTCATCCATATGAAATCTCATACAGGCGAGAAACCATTAACTTAGTTGTTCCATTTGTAAATATACAACTGCATACAAATGTGATTTAGTCACATATGAAAACAGGTGAAGAATTTTAATGTGATTCTATTTGTGGATATACAACAGCCAAAAACATAATTTAGTTATGCATGTGAAAACTGATACAGGTGAAGAGCCTTATTGCTGTACTGTTGTATATTTAGATTGGCACTAAGAGATCATTTAGTTTTCATATAAAAACTAAGACGAGCAGAAAATCTTTTTCTTGTTCTGTTTGTGAATATAAAACGGCCCCTAAATGTGATTTAGTTATGCATACCAAAATTCATAGTTATAAATAGAAAACTCATAAGGAAGGAATTTTATTAATGATTGAATTGAGAAATTAATTTCTTCAAATAATTTAGCTAATAT
The DNA here is from genome assembly GCA_940337035.1 of Agriotes lineatus. Classification (NCBI taxonomy): domain Eukaryota; kingdom Metazoa; phylum Arthropoda; class Insecta; order Coleoptera; family Elateridae; genus Agriotes; species Agriotes lineatus. Next base: position 208,722 of record CALNHX010000124.1, read on the forward strand.
TGTGAGGAATTGGTAACTTAGTTATAATTAGGCTAATAGAACTTACAGTAAACAGAAAACTAACAACGTGGTACCATATGTAAACAAGCTTGGTGGTGTGTTGACAATTTTAGAATAAATTCATAATAATTATGAGTGCATCATTTCCGGCGGTTACAAAATATCAGTGGTCAGGATCACAACAGCTTATTTTATTATAAATTAGGTAGGCTATATAACTAGAAATTAAAGAAAAAACATTAGCCAGTATTATTAGGATTTTTTAATCGTTCGGGGTGGAGGGCATTTTAACAAGCGATCGAAAACATTTCTTCTTAAGTGACTTATAATTTTTGTAAAACAATAGTAGATTATGTTATTAGGAGTAAAAGTGATACTTTATGTGGCGAAGCTGAAGTTTATTTAGCCGAACGTTAGTGAGGCAAATAATTCAGCTAAGCCACATAAAGTCACTTTTACTCCGAATAACATATACTATTTTATCCGCAAACATATTCAGGTAAATTTCAGGCTAGCACTGTACCCCTGCGCCAACCTCTGTTGTTCAGATAACGCGCAACTGTAATGATATATGAACATACTGAATCACCCGTGCTAATAGCACACGGCCACAGCAGCTGTCACACCATAACCCACGGCGACAGATGCTCCGATCCGCTGCTTAAAGGTTTATTTAAATTAAAACTTTTTCGTACTTTTTTGAAAATAAAAACCGGCCTACGAACTAATTCTAAAAATTAGCAAAATTTTAAGCCATCATACAATTTAATCGGTCCAGTATCTTCGGAGGAGATGGCGAACAAACATAGAAAGAAAGAAAGAGAGCAATCATTTTGTGTGCTTAGGCAGATAAAGTACGCAAAAGTCGCTATTTTGTCTGCTTAGGCAGATAAAGTGACACTTTTACCTTGTCAATAAAGACAAATAAGTTGTCACTTTTGTGACGTTTGCGGATAAAAAATGTTTTGTTGCAGCTTCATTCAGAAAATATTGAACACCAAACCGACATCAAACATCAGCTTTCAATAATATTGTTTAGCTTCTGTCAAGAATTTAATTTGAAGTTATAATGACAATAGTGAGGACATATGTTCAAATTCAAAGCACACCTTCGATTACTATATAAAAGTAATTCATTCTAAGTTGTGTTGTACGAAATATATTTAGGCTGGTTACAGGTATAGCGTAAATATGATGTTTACACTCTTTTGCTAAAAGGTTCGACAATCTGTTAATTGAATAATAATCATGCCTTTGTTTATTACAATTTTTAACTTTAATATTATGCACTTGTAAATTATATGTGTAGGTATATGTGTAAGTTATATGTGTAATTGTAAATTTAATAAATTGAATAAAAAATTTATTCTATTTCTGAATTGTTATTATACCAGTATGATTAATTAGAGAGTTTTCCATTTTAAATTTAATTTTATATTTCCAGGAAAACTATGGAAAGATACATTCTCTAAGTGAACTACAGTTAGTCAACACTTTTCTTTGAAGCCTTAATACAGATGCCTTACAGCCACTAGATCAATACACTCAGTGTGAGGTACTGCCACTACATACCTCGCATGAGAGAATTGTAAGATAAAGATAACAAATGCAGTAAGGAAAAGACAAGTTTTGAGGATTTTTTTCATAGGCTTTTGTACTAACTTTTGTATTAACTTATCTAAACCTAGCGGGTCGTTAACCGATACACATTTAAAATTTTCGGATTTTATTATTTGTTTTGATTTCAAAAAATGTTATAGTATAGGTAAATACCCTATGTTGAACGGGTGGTTCTAATTAAAAATAATATTGACAGTAAAACATCATGGGTGTAAAAATACAATTTAGTTTTGCTAATCTTTTGATAAGATTTTTTTCGTCTGAATTTTTGTAGTTAATTATGAACCATTTCTTTCAGTTGCTCTTCAGTTTTTTATAAATAGAGGGTCAATTTAAAATGTGTACTGTTAAAAGCTTTGGGGCATATATACACATGAAAAGGTTTGTTTGCTACGACATTATGAATAAAATTAATGAAAGAAATATGATTGTGAATTTTGAAGTAGTGTCATTCTCAAAATTACTCCTTTAAAAGAGACCCTTATCGATATAAATGCATTTACGTACGACCGCGCGGAAATGGTCACGTTGTACCCTATTTCTTAGGGCGTAATGTGTCACTTTACAACCCGTAAAACGACACTAAGTGGGCCGTAAAGTACTTTTTTCACAGATCTTTTATTTGTTGTTTATATATGTGACACGAGGTATATAAAGCAGTCCATTATGCCCGCCCTAGAGGCGTGATCATAACGCCCGCTCTTTACACCCTAGGGCGTTATGGACTGCTTTGCAAGCTTTTCATGTTATTTCAGCAATCAAAGTGGAAAATAAAACATTATATGCACCATGAGCATTACTTGATGTTTATAGGCCTCGGGCCACTTAACCCTCGGGCTAGAGGCCATCAGGCTTGTACTTGGTACTATTACGGCCCGTTTAGTGTTCTGTTTGTCAGTCTGACATCCTAGGTTGTCAAATTTTATAGAAATTATAAATTTGGTTTTAATTATGAATATCCCAGTCTGTACATAAAATTTTGTATGCACCTCGTACGCAACTAGCGTTTATGGCCCTTGGTGTGTTAAAGCTTGCGGCTACCCCTTGGGCTCTAAGTTTCACGCCGCGGACCATACACGTCTTCTTACGCCTTACGCCTTCTTGATATATAAATAACTATAAGGTATGGAACATCGAAGATCAAGTTTAGCGTCGCCCCATAAAATTACAAGAAATATTTAAGAAGTTTCAGACCCAGTAACAGAAACTGTATATTTTTTACTTTAATTTCTAACGATTTTAAAAATCTAACACGGTTTTATTAAATCTTTAAATGAAATTGAAATTCATAGTATACGGAATCGAAATCGCATGCCGTAATGCCATGCATTATGGGGAATGGGGCGTCAATTGTCACTCAGGACCTCCTGACTCAATAATTAGCGTAATTAAAAAAACAACTCGCAACTTACCAAATTCCAAATACGAGGAGATCAAAGTAACACTGAAAGTACTATTTTTAATATATTAAAGTTAAATGCCGCCAGAGATAGCAAAGAAATGACCACGTAAATACAGGAGGTCCTTACACAAATTGAAAATAATAAGAAATTCTCAGGAATCGCACTCTTCCGGCTATAGCAAATGACGCAGCAAACACTATAGACATACATAAAGCAACAAATGCATTTCCAGAAATATAAACACGAAATAAAACTGAAGGACGCTCCTATCACAGTTTGCAGTTTGCACATACGTATGTTTTTTTTTATTATAAAAGAATAAAGTAATATTATTTTATTTACCCACTGGTTTTGTTCTTGAAAATATAGTTTTATTTCTCGTAACTTTGTTTTCAAATTATACTTGTATGATATACTTCATTATTTGGGAAGGACTTCAATTTTATAGTTACGGTATTGTAGCAAAGATGATTTTGTGGTATTGACGAATGTAAATAACTCTAACTGCTTGAATTTTTACGGTTGCAAGCCCAATATATTATGATAAAAAGAAATCACAATAACAATGAAGAGGATATTAACGTTTTCAAGAAAATATTTTCTTCAACTCTACTGAGAAAAAATTAGAAAATTGACTCGAAAACGTATAAATGTAAATCAAGCGATGTTTCTCAAAAAGTGTTTTCCTCGAATAATATTTTTGTTGTTGCGAGTTGCGAGAGGTAACCTATACATTTTTTATGTTGTTTATGAACCGAAATAATTTATTGATATGCTACTTAGACATTATAACATTATAACAGCATAAAAAGCAAGCAAATAACTTTATGCAAACCAGTAATGTATGCAAACTTACGTTTTCATAGATATACAGAGTGCCCAACTTAAATGTACGCAGCTTTAAGCAGGTGAGTATGCAACACACATTACATTTCAATGGCGAATGTAAAGTGTGTTGCATACACACCTGTTTAAAGCTGCGTACATTTAAGTTGGTCACCCTGTATATAGGTATTGGCGATGGTTAGTTACGCCAATGATTTTTTGTTGGTATAATGGCATTGCTTTATAGTAAAAATATGTTAAATTATGTCACTTATTATCATTCAAATAATTTTAATTGAAAAGATGTTTTACTAGTTGCAGAAATCTGCTCTTGAATCAAAGATTCCTAATAAAACAAATACTTGGGTTGCAATATTTTTAATCGATTTTAAAATAAGAACAAAATTAAATATTTTGAACTGCTCTTCTCATTCCCATGCTGCTGCTGTCACATTTTGCAAATCCTTGGCTTAAAGTTGATACCATATTTTATCGTCAACAAAGTAAATTTAAAATAAATACTGGCAAATTGGAAAAGTAAATAAATTTGATATACAGCAACTAAAACAGGGAAAGACAATTTAGATATTGTATAAAAAAAGTACATAAGTAATTGATAAATATACGTGTTTTATTAAATATACTGTTATAGCTATATGCTGCGGCACCTAACTTTCTATACTTATGTATTGTATGCATACAACATATTTCTATTTAGTTTCAAACAAATTCTCTTTTAAGATGAATTTAAATAATTCATTTAAAGTTAAAATTATTAAATGATTTTAGCTTCAGTAGAACATGATTAGGTACTCTCAAAACAGGTCGGTTCTTACATTCTAAATATTGTTATTATATTTGCAAATTCGGTTTTGTTTAATGAAAACTTACTTCAAAACTTGTATGACACTTAATACAATTAATTGTCAATGTGTCATATACTATGAAAGTGGAAATATATGAAAAATATCTATTCATTACACTATTTGTCATTCAATAAACATGAAATAGTAAGTAGTCCCTTTTTAATCATCTCACTTCACTCTTACTGTTTATTTTAGTTTGCTCAATAAATACCTGTAGCAGTAACTCATCCAGAGAACTTGATCTGCCTTTTCAATGATACAAATTAACACCAACTGCTTATAGTAGTTTCTCAAGCTGCAGACTAACCCCAATATAGACTCAATCAACTGTCAGGAACTGCAAACACCCTCGGGTATGTCTCCTTTCCAAATCTTCAGTGAGCATACAACTCCGCAATACGAACCTCGACAAGATCCTCCAGCAGTAAATACAATATGTCATTTCCAAATAAGACGTTGACAACCCAAATAACGCGAACCGCGTTCTGGTGCAAGTCACAAGACGTCACTCTAATAAGAAGCTCAGCAAAGTACAATACTATTAGATGAAAATCATTTGCCAATTCTCAAGATGTTCACTCTAGAAACTTGATGTGTCCTACTTCCAGTAAAGGTAGCTCACGCTATCCAATTCAACATGATGTAATTAATTAACAATAAACTAAGTCAACATCCAATTCCAGAAATTACTTCAATAGCCTGTAATAGTCTAACTTATGGTCCTCATACCATACAAATACTCTCCATATCTTCATTATATAATCTTCTTGTTTTTAAATTTGCTTTGTTTCTCTTCTCGACAATTTTATATTAATTGTACCCTTTTATAGACCAAATAGATTAATAAAATCATATTCTGAAAGGGTCTATTTTGAAATTTCAGCCTTTTACAAATTATTATAACATGTTTTCTATCAAAATTTATTTGTGTAGATACTTATTAATATCTCCCTAGTGATATTGTTTTTACATATTTTTAAAGTTCAACACTCTATACAGGGTGTAGAAATGCTTTACGCACCATAGGGTTTTCAATGGTAATTTCTTCATACTATAACGGACCACATCTGCGTTGTATTTAGTGGTAGTTGCAGACAGGTTCGTTTGTGATTAAATGGGGGGGATGAAAGAAAAGTCTAAAGCTATTTAACTACTTATATTAAAAAGAATAAAAACATGGGTTAAATCATTACACAAATCAGTTGACAAAAACATGTAGAGTACGCTTAATAGGAAATCAAAATTCTTAGCCTACGCTTGAGCCCTAAACGGCGCCCAACGATCTATATAAGTCATTAAAAGCTTCTGATCTAGATTACATATATTAATTTACGGAGTTCCCCAAATTGAGACACATATTTATTTAATTTCGGAATCGCGATGTCGGCGTTTATTCGTTTTTTTTCCACATGGCATTTAGAATGATTTAAATTTATTAATTTTAAGAGACGGCTTCTCTTTCTCACAAATTGGCACTGCACCCTCCTATAATTTAGCTCTAGTCGAACATATTAAAGTTTTCATTATTTCATAATTGTATCGCGAACGCATTTCGGTGCGTTAGAAAAACTTGCCGCGCTCGTGAGCCAAGCACCGGGCTCCCGCCGCTTAACTGGCGTTCCTTCGTTAATTATCTCTCCAAGTAATTTTTGAAAATTGTGGTTCGCTTAATTCCGACGTACACTTCGTCATTAACCGTTTTGTGCCATAATCATTATTCTGTTTCAAAGGACGTTTGTATGAATATGCAATTGTGCAGTTCTCATAAAAACTGTTTCAACTATGCAAGCTTGCATTAGTAACCTGAACTTGAGTTTGTTCATTTCCCGGATATGTAATTTATCGCGTTCTGGTGCTTGCAATTTCTATCTCAACTTGATGTTCATTTACCTTTGAAATTATTCTAAATCGAATGAATTTTTAGATACTTATATTATACGCATTTTAATGCGGATTGTTACATTACTCCCCGCTTTTTAAAAGTAGGCATGTCCTTATCGACATGTCTGCTTTTTTTAACGAAAAAACCCTGACTTACTGCTGATTATATTCACCCATTTTCCTTAATTTATTTCCCTAAAATGTCTTTATGCTCCATACCGTGTTTTTGCGCTCACTTGTTTTTAGTGCTCTGCTTTGTGACCCTGTCGACTTCGCACTACACTCATTTTTTATATGCTCTGTCCACTGATTTTGTTTTAATACTCTGCTTTTGAAACACTCCCGCACTTCGCGTTTCACTGCTATGTTGACGTGGGTGTCATCCTTCGGCTGCGGGCTGCTGTTTTTCGGCTCGGTTTTCTTCCTTCCGATAATTTGTTTACTTCCTCCTCTGCATTATTCTATTTTTTACCCTTTTCATTCGTGTTGTCGCCTTTATAATTTTTATTTTCTTATTCGCACCTCTTCTTTGTATTTATTTCGGGCTTCATTATTAATATTTATTATTTATTTGTATCAACTATTTATTAATATTATATTATTATTCGTATATCTTCGTCTTCATATTTATTTATGCTTGTGTTATTATTTATTTTATTATTTATTAATGGTTGTGGTTGGAATTTATTTCCAATGGTAAAGGAAAAGGAAGGTGCAACAGAGGCTATTGTTGCAGGCTTGAAGGCCTCCAGAGTAAAAGATAATTAAAGGTGGAAAACTGTATAAGGTGGTTGATTTTATTTAATGATGAGGTGAAAATGTAATCTTCTTCAATTGCCAAGGTTTGAGTCGTTATTTTATTTAATTGTGATATTACTTCTACTTTTTCATGGTACATTAGCTGAGCCCTTAGTCATAGGCGGTGTCTTGTAGTAATCCCATACCATTTCTTCATAACTGGAATTTACACAATGACTGTTGTATATTCGCATGAAACTTCTGAATTTAAGTTAATTTACTTTTCTTCCCATTTTAATGTAGCATAATAATCCTTTGTATTCCTTTTTATTGCTGCAGTTACTAAAACTTTTGGCTACGAGTGATCGTCTTTATTGTACGATCCTCATTCGCATTTGGCGTCTTCGGTTACTTTACCTACTACGCTTCCTATTGCTGTAGTGGTACCATTATTATTTTTCTTATTACTTCATTACAAATTCTTATATTTTCGTATCTATGTACACTTCGTCATTCTTCTTGTCCTGGTGCCTTAATAACGGTTCTTTGACATTCGGCTACCCTTGAGGACCTTAAATGCATCCCACATTGGGGTATTTTCCTGGTGCCTTAATGGCGGTTCTCTGACCTTCGGCTACCTTTAAGGACCTTAAATGCATCCCATACTGGGTTATATTTTATGTAACCTCTACCAAAAATGCGTAAACTTTATATTGCTTCAATTCATTCCTTTGTATGATTTTTCCTTGTAGTCCTGCTGTGGATTTGGGCAATCGGCTATGTCCTGGCTGGATACTGATGTAATGTTGTTTTGGGGTTGTTCATTTGTACGTTATGATCGCGAACTTGTACGCGCACTATTCACTTGATATTAATGTCAACAACGGTATGAGCATTTTTGTTAACTTATCAGTAACATGAATTTTGAATAAGTAATGTTTCTAATTACCACTTTAAATCTTATAAGTTAAAATCAAATATTTGGTTTAACCATTAATGTTGAAATTCTAATGAGAAACATAAAACAAGTTGATAATAATTGAAAAATAAAATTAAAAAAAAATTCATATGTTATTATATTGAAAAATAAAATTGGTTTCTATTTGCCTAAGCAACCGTTTCTCTTTTTAGTTTTGCATTCATATTATTAGTGCAAAAAGATCACTTAATTATAAATTGCATTATTCTTAGTTAAAATCATATTTTTCATTTAAACCATTCTCGCTGAAACTCAAATGAGAAACAAAACAAATGTTTGATCCTTGGTTAATCGTATATCATTCTATTGAAAATTAAAATTATTTATATTTGATAAACTAACTGTTTCTCCTTTTAGCTTCGCTGTTTATTATTAGTAATAAAGTAATTATGTTTAAAACAAATTTAAATGATTATTTCCTATTATTCTATTTCCTTGTAATTCCTACTACGTTAGTAAGCTTTAAAATATTATTATTCCTACTTAATATTAATTCCCATTATTTATTTTTCCTTACGTAACTGTACCCTGATATTGTACTTTTAAAAATATTGTTAGTAGTTATAAATTGTTTTGGTACCGAATAAGAAAATTGTTTTAATATTATCGTATTAATGCTTTTTACTAACTTGACCTTGAAAATTTTTCCATATACAGTGTTTATTTATTTTTATTCCATCATTGTTAAAAATCTGAAGTACTAACATCGTACTTTATATTTATTTATTTACAACATGCTTTTTCTTATTCGTTCCTTGTTTTGGACGTCTATTGGTCGCCTTTTACGACCCGCTAGACTCCTAGGCGGTGGAAATATTCTAAACCCCGTTTTCCACACAGGGAATTGAATTTGCAGTGACTTTTAATCTTTTAACGTTCGGATCTCTTACGGATCCTGGATGACTGACGTAGTCCGCCTTGGTTGACAGATCCTAAATTTTGCCAATCGTCCATGGCTTGCTGATTTTGAGAAACTAGATTTCTGGTTTGTCGATTTACCTCTAATCTCTAGTTTCTCTTTTTCTTTTCTTTGTCTAACCTGTCTTGTATTTCCCTACACTGGTCTAATCCTTGTAATAATCTTAAGCTCACGTCTTTAGGTGTAGGATTGTCGAAGTTTTCTTCGTCGCTACTTACCTCTGACTCACTTATCTTCCAGTCGTTTAACGGATTATTAATTTCCTCGTCCGGGGAAAATTGTAAGGAATTTGGTCGAATTTCTAAAATTTTATCTGTGTTAAAGCCTTTGCATAACTTTAACCTATTAGCATGCACCACTTGTTCTTTATTTTTATATAATTCTTTAATTTTGAAAGTTACTGGGCCTTTTTGTTCTATAATTCGAAAAGGTTCTATCCAAGGTTTCATTAACTTTTTTGATACTCCTATTTTTGACGTAGGATCGTATAAATAAACCAAATCTCCTATTTGTAATTTAACTTCTTTTGTTTTCTTATTATATTGAACTTCCCTTTGTTTTGTTGCTTTCATTAAATTTTCTTTTACTAAGTTAAAGGTAACATTTAATTTTGTCATTAATTCTGACACATAATCTTCGTCCGCATTGTATTTAACTGTTTGTGGTTTTAAAATATCATCCATTGGTAATTCTGGGTCTCGGCCATGTATTAAAAAGTATGGCGAGAAGCCTGTGGATGAATGGGTCCAAAAATTGTGTGCCATTTGAAAGTATGGGATCCATTCGTCCCAATCTTGTTGACCTTTTTGATTAATGTGCATAGCCAAAAAGTCTTTTAAAACTCGATGTATGCGTTCAATGGCGCTATTACTAGCCGCATGATACGCTGTTGTTTGTGAATGATTTATTCCTAAAAATTTTAGAAGTTCTTTCATTACTAGTGATAAAAAGTTTGTGCCTCTATCTGAAATTAATTTTTGCATTGTGCCGTGACGTGCTATTACTTTAGTGAATAGGGCTTTCGCTACTGTGGTAGCTTTTTGATCCTGAATCGGAATGATTTCAATATATTTAGAAAAGTGATCTATAAACGTTAGGAAATATTTGTTTCCATTGAATGAACTTACAAAAGGATCTGTAATGTCCATAGAACAACGTTCAAATGGTTTTGAAATTTCGCCAAAACTTTGGATAGGTGCGGGTTTTAGATGTGGTGATGTTTTTCTTTGATTACAGATGTGGCACTTGCTCACGTAATCAATGATTTGTTGATTCATATTTGGCCAAAAACATCTGGTTTTAATATTCGAAATTGTTTTTTGTTGACCTTGGTGACCAAAAATGGGTAAATCGTGAAAGTCGTGAATAACCTTTCTTATAAATGATTTTGGAATTACTAAACAACCCGTAATTCCCATACTTTTATACAATAACCCTTCGATGTCTATGTAAAAGTTTGAATTTTCGGCATCGTTATTGATTTGCTTTCTTACACTTTGGCAAAAAGTGTCCTTTTCTTGTTCCTTTTTAATTAATTCTCTATCCCAAACTGGAGTTAATTCTGATTCCGTTGGATTGATTATATTTACTGTAATGTTATTTGGGTTTAGTTTATAAATTGTGACTGTGATTGGCGTATAATAAAAAATATATTTGATCATTTCGTATACTATATCCCATTTTAATTTGTCGAGTCCACATGCTATTTGTGGCATAGCTAAAAATTTAACCCCATTTTCAATTACGCAATTCCTTAAATTTATTAGAGTGTGCCATAGCGTTTTATACGTTGGCTTCGTAAAATGCTTAGATTTTGTGGCTAGATAATAAATGTTTCTTTCTGGTAGTTTTAACGTTGCGACTTTACCTATTAATTTATTTTGATTCTGCAATTCAGTAATTGACCCAAAAATATTTTTGAATTCTAGAGCAATGCCTTTGCTCATTTCCCAATTTTGAGATACGCAGTGTGCTAGCGCATAATGTTCCGGACAAGTGAATAGGTTTCCTTCTTTTTCTGTGACATTTTCGCTTAATATTTTATAGTTTTTGTTTAATTCCAAAAATTCTTCAAACGTTAAAATGCATTGACTTTGTTCATTATGTTTTACCTCAATACAATTTTCTTCATAAACTCTACTTAATGCTTCTGCATTACCGTGTTGTTTACCTGGTCTATGCATAATTTCAAAATTATATTCGCCTAATAATAAGGACCACCTAGCTAATCTCGAATTTTGATGGTTTGCCGTTAAAAGCCATTTCAAGGGTCTATGATCCGTAATTAAGGTAAATTTTCTACCATATAAGTAGCATCGAAATTGTTTTATTCCAAAAATTGCTGCAAGCAGTTCTTTTTCTGAAACTGTATAATTTTTTTCTGGTTTATTGAATGATTTACTCGCAAATGCTATCGGTTTTTCGAAACCGTCGTGATCTTGACTTAAAATTGCTCCCATGCCTGAATTACTGGCATCGGTTTCTAAAATAAAAGGTTTTGAAAAGTCTGGATAAGCTAGAATACTGTCTGAAGTGATTGCATTTTTTAATTTGTCAAAGACTTCTAGTGCCTCTTTTCCTAATTGAAATTTTACATCCTTTTTCGTTAAATTAGTTAGTGGTGCTGAAATGTGAGCAAAATTTGGTATACATTTTCTGTACCATCCTGCCAATCCTAAAAATTCTCTAATATTTGTAACTGATTTTGGTAATGGAAAGTTTTTAACTGCTTAAATTTTTTCTGGATCCGGTCGAATCCCTTTTTGCGTAATTATATGACCTACGTATTTGACTTCGGTTGTCAAAAATTTACATTTATCTGGTTTTAGTTTTATATTGGCCTCACGTAACCTATCGAATACTATACTTAGTTTTTGGATGTGGTCTTCTACTCCTAGGGAATTATGTACCAAAATGTCGTCAAAATATACCCAGCAAGTGTTCCCTGTTAAACCTGCTAATGTGAACGAAATGAACCTTTGAAAGGTCATGGGCGAATTTGACAAGCCGAAAGGAAGTCGTAAAAATTCATAGTGGGAGTCAGGTGTTGAAAATCCTGTATATTGGATGCTATTTTCTTCAATTTCGATTTGGTGATAAGCTGAAGTTACATCAAAAACGCTAAATAAAGTTGAATTTGCCAAATAATCCGTCGCATCCTGTAGTAATGGTAGTGGATATACGTCGTTCTTCGTTACAGCATTTAGGGCCCTGTAGTCCACGCACATCCTTACTTTGTCTTCTCCATTGGGTTGTTTTTTTCACGATTAAAATGACTGGTGCACTCCATGGTGAGCTTGATGGCCTAATAATTTTTGCTTCTAGCAACCTATCGATTTCTTTCCTTAATATTTCCCTTTGGTGAAATGGAACTCTGTACGGACGCTTTGCTATTGGTTGGTCGTTTTCCACGATTATTTTGTGTTTTACGTTGTGCGCTGTGGTTAGATTTACTCCGTCCGAGAAGATGTCGCTGTAGCGCGCTATTAATTCGCAGATTAATCCTTTTGGGTATTCTTCTAAGTGTTCTAAGTTGAAATTTTCCATAATCCAATCTTCTTGGTATTTCTGAATTGCTGTAACTGGATATTCCTTTGCATTTGCCTTCTTTTCTATTACATTGAAATTTTCTTCCGCTTTTGCCACTGTAGTATTTTTCCTTAAAATTTCTTCCTTATTGTTTAGGTTGACCAGTTTTATTGTTAACCATTCCTTATTTTTCGTTAGAGTTCTTGCTGCAAATACACCGTTTATTCCTGTAGGTGTAGGTTCTAGCAGAATTTGTTGCTTTTTAATATTTTTGAAATTCATATTTTTGGTTTTGCAATTTATTTCGGCACGGGGGGTAGTATTAAATCTTCTACTAATTTTATTTCGTATTCCTTCGTGTTCTCCAATTTCTTGACTTCTGGGATTTCGTCTTCTTTGTTTTCTTCGTATAATTTTTGTTTCTTCGATACACAAGCTTTTTCACTTACCAAATTTACCTGTTCCTTTTTATTACTTCCTTGGAATTCTTCTTTGTAGGTCGTTACTTTTTTACTTACCATTTTTAGGTTTACTTCCTTCTTTTTCTCAGATTCTTCTTTCGAATCCCTACGTAATTTTTCTTCTTTTACTTTATTTTCGTATTCTTGCTGCAGGTTCAGAGCTTTATTTTCTCTGTATCTATATACGTTGCCTTTCCATAAAATTTGTATGGAAGTCTTTTTCTACCTCTTCTTCACTTAATTCTCCAACACTGTGGATAAAAATATTGCCTACTTCTCTGGCATTTACATTTGTATGCTTTCTTCTAGCATCTTTATTTATGTGAACCGCGGCTTCACTATTGAACTTTTTCGGCGTTTATTCCAATATCCTCTTCGGTACCTGAAGAGTTTAAGATGGCGTCTAGGTGATCAGCCTGTATGACATCCATATTTTTATTGGTTTTACTTGCCTTCTTCCTCCTTACTGCTTCTCTAGCTGTGGATCCTGGATTAGGTTCCCTTACAGCTTTTTCTTGAAAGTCCCCTTTGGATTGTGTCGCTCCGCCTCCTGGACTATCCAAGAGCGAGCAATGTTGCTGAGTGCAACCTCCGTCTCGAACCTCTTTCGATGATTGAGACCCCCAATCCCCAACTTTATCTTCTGTGAGTATTTCGTCGTTTTTCCCTGCTACCTGGGGTGACTGCAATCCCTGAAATTTCTTCAATTTTTGTACCTGCCAGCTATTTTCCCTTATTTTTCTTTCTTCTAAAATATTTGCGTTGTCTTCTTCTTGTGTATCGATATTTTTTCTAATTAATCCCTCCTCCGTACCTATTTCGCTATTCCTCAAGTTGTACCCCTTATTTAAATTGTTCCACTCTAGTTCGGATTGGCGTAAAATTGGTAACTCCCTGCTCCACTCTTTTAGGGTGCAGTTGTAATAATTTATAACCGCTTTATTTTTAATTAGCCAATCGCGACCTAAAATTCCTGCTGTACTCACCCCCAATTCATCCGTGCATATTATAACTTTAAAATTTTGTGTTCTATCCCTTGGCCAAATGCCAAGATTTAAGTTAGAAGTGCCTATTGCTTTGACAGCAGGGCCTGAGATTCCTAACAAATAAAGTCATCTTCTATGGTAATGTTGCAATTATTAACAAAATTTTCTTTTAACATTGTTACTGCAGATCCATTGTCCAATAATAATGGCGTGTATAAACCGTTTACTAATAAATTTACTATGCAAGGAGTGTCTTGTGAATTTTCGTTTCCTAAATGAGGGATGAAGTAGGTGGTTTTAATTTTTTGGTTTACATTTTTTCCTGACTCGCGTTTCGGGGTGCCAAACGGAGTCCTGAAATATTTAAATTGCTAGCCAAATTTACGTTATTGTCTGTTCTTCCTTGGCCCTGATATTTAAAATTAACATTTTAGTTTCTTGAGTTCCCCGTCGCGTTAAAATTTCTATTGTAATTAGCATTATTTCCCTGATATTTTGCCCTGTGTTGCCTATTGTCATACTTGCGTTTACCCTTATTGTGCACACCTCTATAATTTTGGAAATTGTTTTGGGGTAGCGCACTCATCGTTTTTGCATTATTTCCGTAGTAACTTTTATAGTTGCGTGTCTGCCGCATTTTAATTTGGTTATTCTGATTATACCCGCCTTGCGACTTATAAAAATTGTGTGCCCTAGCATTGTTAAAATTAGCTTGTCTCCTAAAACATTTTTGTTGATTACTTTGCTCCGAGTTTAATTTAAAGTAACAGTATTTCGCAATGTGACTGTTACGTCCGCAATTGAAACAAACTATATTTTGTTTTGTGCGAACTGTGAACACTGGATTATTGTTTTGAAATTTATTAGCGCTAATTTTTTCCCATAATTCTATTTGAATAGCAATTTCTTCGGCTTTCTCTATATTAATATTTTCCGTACGCATCATTAACGGTCCTAATTGCTTCATAATATTTTTATTTACACCCATTCTGAACTGATTTAGAACTAATTCGGCATTCTTTTTCCTTAACCCTGGTTTTTCCATTTCCACAGCATATTTTAAATCCTCCGTTAAAATTTCTGTACCTAACGTTTTTAAACGTAACACATAATTCGTAATTGATTCGTCATATTTTTGGAAACATTTTCCTAACTTCATTAAAGCTTCCCCTGGAATTTTTATCTGAGGGAATCTGGTTATTAATTTTTCTCTAAGTTCTTTATATCTCAACAAATCTAAATCCCTATCTGTCCTAAAATATCTGTAGGCGTCGCCAGTCAATCTATATTTCAAAATATTTACTTTTGTGCTTTCTGACCAATTGTCTAAAATTGCCCTCTGCTCAAATTTTTCGAAGTATTGTTTAACTTCATTTATTCCCGTGAAACTTTCTACCGTTGAAGCTATCATACCTAGCGTAAAAAAAGGTTGAATTGGGGTAGAACGTTCCGATAGTATATCAGTATCTGTTGCGTTCGTTTCCATTTTATAAAGTTTTTAGTTATAACCAGTAATGATTTTCAAATTTTGCCCTTCTACGATATTTGCTTTTGATCTGTAAAATTTTCCGCAAATACCCCCGATTATTTTAAAATTTGTATATACATATATGCATCTTTACGTGAAACCTTCCAATGCTGTAAAGTATGACCTTATTTTTTGCTTAAAACGGGTAAAATAATGGCCTTTATGAATCACTAAGTTATTAATTTTGTCTTGTACTGGCACCACTAAGATGTACAAGTTTTGTCTAATTTTATGTATGCAACTCCTATATGTGCAAAACTTAAAAGTGTTTTAAAAATTTAATTAGAAATTATATAACCTGTAAGCATAGAAAGATGTTAGAAGCGTACATAATTTATTTCGGTGTTTATGGCCCACGCTTCATCTGAAAAGTTATTTATTCCTGAAAATTGCTGAATTGGGGTTCCAATTTATAATATGATTCGGTTAGCAATCGTTTGCTTAAACAAAGCCTCCCCTGAGAATAATTTCTATATTTTTTTTGCCGAAATACTGATCTGGAAATAGCTAATATTAGGTACTTTAAATTTTGTAGTGCTTTAAAAATTAGTTTTCTTTCCCTATAATGGGATTTTTAATTAGCTAAATAGTTAAGTAAGTAGCTAACTAAGGGTTGTAAACTCGCTATTACCAGTCTAACGTATGGTTATCCGATGTTTGAGTTAGGTGTTTAAATTTAGAAAACAAAAGAAAAGTTTTTTTTCTTTGTACGTTTTAGGGGTTGAAAATTTTAGTTAGGGGTTGCTGTTAAGGGTAGTTTTCCGCTACCACTAGTATAACGGACCACATCTGCGTTGTATTTAGTGGTAGTTGCAGACAGGTTCGTTTGTGATTAAATGGGGGGATAAAAGAAAGGTCGAAAACTATTTAACTACTTATATTAAAAAAAATAAAAACATGGGGTAAATTATTACACAAATCAGTTGACAAAAACATGTAGAGTACGCTTAATAGGAAATCAAAATTCTTAGCCTACGCTTGAGCCCTAAACGGCGCCCAACGATCTATATAAGTCATTAAAAGCTTCTGATCTAGATTACATATATTAATTTACGGAGTTCCCCAAATTGAGACACATATTTATTTTTCGACGACTGACATCGAAAGTAGATTTTTCTCACTGTCATTTGACAACAGAAAGTTGACATTTGCCGCTGAGCATGCGTTTTCATCTTTTTGCCGCTCGCCGAGCGTTTTGGGTTTCCGCGTGAACAAAATAGGTAGCCACGTCCGAATGTTTCCTTGACAACGCCCGTCATTTGTGGAAATAATCGCGTCACAAGTCATATAGACTGCACGAGTAATGTTAACTTGATTGTCAATTAATTTTTGCGATAAAACGAAATTTGATATTTTCCTTTAATAATATGCTCAGTCGTCGAAAAAATAGTATGTATATTTCGAGCTAAAAGTGCGCTTGCCGCTTTTGCATAATTGCTGGTTTCGACTTCGTCTCAACCAGCAATATTCATGCGCAAGCGGCAAGAATGCACTTTCAGCTCTTAACATACAATATACTATTAATTTCGGAATCGCGATGTCGGCGTTTATTCGTTTTTTTTTCCACATGGCATTTAGAATGATTTAAATTTATTAATTTTAAGAGACGGCTTCTCTTTCTCACAAATTGGCACTGTACCCTCCTATAATTTAGCTCTAGTCGAACATATTAAAGTTTTAATTATTTCATAATTGTATCGCGAACTCATTTCGGTGCGTTAGAAAAACTTGCCGTGCTCGTGAGCCAAGCACCGGGCTCCCGCCGCTTAACTGGCGTTCCTTCGTTAATTATCTCTCCAAGTAATTTTTGAAAATTGTGGTTCGCTTAATTCCGACGTACACTTCGTCATTAACCGTTTTGTGCCATAATCATTATTCTGTTTCAAAGGACGTTTGTATGAATATGCAATTGTGCAGTTCTCATAAAAACTGTTTCAACTATGCAAGCTTGCATTAGTAACCTGAACTTGATTTTGTTCATTTCCCGGATATGTAATTTATCGCGTTCTGGTGCTTGCAATTTCTATCTGAACTTGATGTTCATTTACCTTTGAAGTTATTCTAAATCGAATGAATTTTTAGATACTTATATTATACGCATTTTAATGCGGATTGTTACAATACGACAATATTTGCTTCCCTAATTATTTTAGAGCAAACTTGTAAATAGGTTTTTTGTAGAGCAAATAATTGTGCATCCATTTATGCAATCATTTTTGTCATTTTACGTCAGAAAACCTAATAATGAAAGAAGCTAGAATATTCATTTTTTCAAAAATCAGTGCAAATTGTGAAGTGGTGGTATGCTGGAAGCAGATCAGATGCAATAAGTGCCATGGTTGCCGCTACATTTGACAGATGCAAACAAATAAATAGCAAACTAATTTGTTGATGCTTTGAGATGCTTCAATAATTTCAAGGCACCACTGATTTGTTTAAAAATGGCGATTTTATTTCTTTAAATTTTCGGTTTTCCGAAATGTAAAATGACAAATGCTAGCATAAATGGATACAGAATTTTTTTCTCTACAAAAAACTTCCACACAAGTTTGCTCTAAAATAATTAGGGAAGCAAATATTTTCATATGAAAAAATTACCATTGAAATCCCTATGGTGCGTAAAGCATTTCTACACCCTGTATTAGTTATTTAACCAACAAGTGTGTTAATGAAGGCGATTAATAATCGAAACTGTTTAAAGCACGAACGAGCGATAGCGAGTGTGTGCTTTTAATAGTTGAGATTATTAATCGCCCATTAACAAACGAGTTGATTACAAAATGTTTTCGTTGACCGCAAAATCTTTTTTTGTGGCGAAAATAGTATATTACGTAGCAAGAGTTGTAAAGACCATATTACGTACAAGTGGATGAATTACATACGAGCGACGAAGGAGCGAGCAATGTAAATCCACGCGTACGTAATTTCTTTACAACTCGAGTAATGTACTATACTTTTTCTACGAGCATACATCTTATAAATCACAATTTATTAGAATAGTCTTGAAACGAGTGCAATTTTTAAATAAAAAAAAAACATGAAGTTTTGCAGCTGATTTCACTAACATTTGACGTTTGAGTCGTTTGACCACCGTTTGACAAAATGACAGATAACAACTAGCATTCTTGTGGACAATAAAATAAGATTCAAAGATTTTATTGTTAATTGTATGTTGATCCAGAATAAAATATGGACAGTGGTCGTTCGTTACGGATATTTGAAAGAACACGTCATTTCGAAGTTTTCGGAAGTACCTAACATAACCTGCACGTTTATCTGACTCCTCTGACTATGAAGGTAATTTGAATTATTTGAAGACATTCGTTTCTTTTAGTTAATTAGCATTTATTTTAAGTACTTCTCAAACGAATTTGAGCGCAATAATATTTGAAGTATGAACAAATATTATAATGTAGGTACCTACCTAATAATTTACAAAGATATGCCACTCGAATGCAGGAAAATTACTTATCAGCGTTTAATTTGAGTATTATCTACAAAGTGGATTAGTTTTTCTGTACTGTTAACATTTAAATAAATAATACGTAGCATGTTTTGGTCTATATTTTATTAACAGTTTAATACAACACATTATTTTTGAGTATAGTAATTATAATTGATTGTGAAATTATGGCACTTTTTTTAAATATTAATGGTCTAGAGTGTCTAGACGAAGCTTGTGTGATAGGACAGTTGTAGATGTTGTTGGTTTGTTTTCCTGGACTGTATACTCCAAATTTTGCTCCAGAGAAGTAAAAGTTGAACTTACTGCCTCCATTATTTTATCTGCAGTTTCAGTTTGGTTGAAAAGAGAATTATCTACGTAACCTTCTGCTACCGTCGAAGATCGCCAACCTCCATGGCGCTTTAGGGCTAGTAAATCTCCACCACCATTTACGAGGAGGGTGGCCGATGTTATTCGAAAACAATGGCTTGTATACGCAGAAGGATTTTCTAGCTTTAGATACTATGGAATTTGCTTTGGGACACTGTCAATCTTATTTATTCCCACAACTTGCTTCGTGTACCTGCCTTTCTGGTAATTCATAAAGACTTGTGTGATGCTTGTGTCCTTAAGTTTACGGCAAATGTCTAAGTATCTTTTACAGACATTGTAGAAGGCTCCAGATGTAACAAATGATCTTTTAATTTTTGTCTTGCTGATGGGAATATTTACAAGAAATTTGTTTGCTAAATCTTGGACATCTGTAATTTTCAAATTCTTTAACTCCTGTTTGCGACAGGCTCCGCTTATTTCGATAATTAGAACAGTCTGCAATAAATAATAATTAATCTAAAATATATTTTTTTAATTTATTTATTACTTTTGTGAGCAGAAAATTGAGATCGGGAGCGTCTTTCATAAATGTATTAACTTGAGCAGCCGTTAATGTCTTGGATTTTTTGCTTCTAAAGCCATCGGATTGTCTTTTCGAAAAAGATCTTAATTTGGGATAGTTTGCAATATTGAGGTTATGTTTTACTGTTAAAACACTTCGCAACATCGAATATATGGCCCAAAGAGACGAAGGTTTGAATTGTTTGCTTATTTCGCCAAAATAGGCCAATACAACATTTTTAGGAAAAGACTGAATACTGCTTTTTAAGCACCACTCCATGAATTTGCGATAAACATCTTCGTACCGCGGTTTGGACTTCTCCGGGAGCAGACTGGCTGTGGTGTGTTCTGCTAGTTGCCTGATTTCTGAGGGCGTCCATGCAATTTCTTCATCGGAGTCACTTTCACTCATTTTAATAATAAATAATTAAGTTTAATAAAACAAAATACCGCCTTATGTATTCAACAACGTCAAATGTCAAATTAATTTTTCTCTTGGTCTCAGGTTACGTGATAATTCAAAACTTTTTCATAACTCGTACGTAATATATATATATATATAAAATCGTAGGCACTGTTTTATTAACAATTCAATTTATTTTTTGTAAATAGATCTACGCTTTTTTATAAACAATTTAATTTATTTTTTGTAGTTACATGTCTTGCACTTTTTTATATTCACTAATAAACTTAGCACTGATTGAAGGTTTAGTTACAAATACAGTAGATTTTATTTCTACCCTACACACACCTGTATCTTTCTTTTCCAACAGATGTAATTTTATTTCAATTATATTAGGGGTTATTAGTTATTACTGCAATTTTTAAATAATTTCGTAGCGTACTGCCATCAAAGATAAATGCAGAAAATTGAATAACAGCAGGATTACCAAAACTTCTAAAAGTTGATTGAAAAACAACCGAACATGCGGAAAAAATGATGTCTGGTAACGTAATAACGTAGCACGTGAAAACGCGCATGCATTCAGTCTGGCAACCCTGCATATTCTGACCCGAGTGGTGCCGATCAGTTTGTTTACATCTGGGTGACCTAAACTTAACTGCACGTTTACCAGAAAGAGATATTTACAAGGGAGGAATATCTTCGTTAGAAAAGGTCCTGAAACGTATAGGATTCCGCTGGAAAAAGGATGATCCACGCAGAGGGCTCATGGAGTTGGATCACATTGCTTTCCGTAGAGTGGTATCTTTAAGGAAGTACAGTCGTGTGCAAATAAATCTGGGACAGTGTTTTTTTCACATGCAGATTCAGTTAAGAATTGAAGAATATCTCCATGGATTTCCTGCTATCAGAAAGAGTTACATTAAACTTTAACAGGTACTGAAACCCGCAACTCTCTATGATAAGAGGAAATCCATGGAAATATTCTTCAAATTCTTAACTGAATCTGTATGTGACAAAAACACTGTCCCAGATTTATTTGCACACGACTGTACATTTAAAAACCTGCAGCAGGAAAAAACCGTCACAATTTGTATACTTACACGAAACGTGGATTTTCGAAAATGGCACTGTTTGTAGCTCATGGCAACATGATAATAAAAAAGCGTTAAAAAAATAAAATCAGATGGAAAAATGTTATCATCATAAGTTTAATAACTGAATTTAAATAATATTATGTATCTATTTTCTAAGATATATATCGTCCTTCATGCTGTGAGATAGATGGATTTATTCCTGGTGCCTCATTGATATTTACATCGAGCACATAAAACCCGGATTACCACGAGGAAATGAATTAGGAAAATTTTTAAAATGGTTTGGACACCTACTTCTGAAAAATTTGGAGGAGCCATCAATTATTGTTAATGGATAACGCAAGTTATCATAGCACATTGGCCGATAAAATACCCAAGGTAGTTGGAAAAAACAAGATATTATTGATTGGTTAGCAAGTCGGTCAGTGAATATTGAGGAGCATTATTGCAGTTGGTTGTACTGTATAATAAGTATATTAAGTGAATTTTGTGTGCTAAAGTACTAATGATTTTTTTTTCAGGCATAAACCTTCAAAAACGTATGTCGCAGACCACCTTGCTGAACAGTATGGACATACTGTGCTCCTACTTCCTCCCTACCATTGTATTTTCAACCCCCCTGAAAATGTTTGGGGGATTAACAAAACTTATTATAATAAGCATATAGGTGAAGATGGGTACGGCGTAGAAAAAACCATAAATATGTGGCAAAAAGCGTTAAGTAAAGTAACAGCTGAAACATGGTCAAATTGCGTTACACATGCAGAGGCCATTATACAGAAGTGGGGGGACAGGGAAGTGGGTTTTGACGTAGAAGACATTGCTCCAATAATAATACAAGTCAACGACGAAGAATCTGATGACACTTGTGATAGCGATTAATTACTATGTTGTAGATATTTTGCTGAGTTATAAGTGTATTTAAATAAATTACATTTTTAGTAAGTTTTGTTAATGTTCGTTTGAAGTTATTTTAATAAATTCATAAATTATAGTTATTTAAGTAATGAACAAACATTCGTCATTTTTGTAACTGATAGCAACATGTGATTTTATATTAAGCAAGTGGATCACCTGAGCTACGCTTCGGTGGGAAAGGGTGTTGCATGTCACAATCAAAAACACATACAATCTTATCAAGTATACATACAAAAATGTTGATAGACAAACATTGAATATTTGTGATTTAAAATTACACGATTTAATTAAATTAAGTATAATTTAGTTTTACTTTCATTTTTGGTACTTTTTTTGAAAATAAAAACGCCTACGATCTAAGTCTAAAAATTACCAAAATTTGAAGCTATCATATAATTTAATCGGTTCAGTATCTTCGGAGGAGATAGTGAATAAAGATACATACAAAGAATGAGACCACCGATTTTATGGTATAGATAATCCGAAAATTAAAGTAAAATAAAAGCACAATATTTAGGCCAGTCGACGAGTACATTAATAGCAGGAGCAATTCCGGACAAGCTGGAATAAATTTTAATCTGTTCTGTTGGGACTCAAAAAATATACCGGGTGTCCATTCTCAAAGTCGAACATAGACAATTAACATTAGTGCATTCACTCGTTCTTCATTGAAATAATTCATTTTTCTGTAGATAATTTTAACAGACGTTGACAGAAAATACCTGATTTACGCCAACTAATTGCCAATTTTTTTGACAAAAGCTATCGAACTTGAAATGCAAGGCATGGCATATTTAAAAATTCCCAAGTTTTAAGTTAGTAGTTTAAAATAAAAATCGCATCTTGAATATTATTATTGGTATCATTTGATGCGTAATAATTTTATCTTTCCATTGACACCATTACCTTTCTTGTAAGTTGAATTGGCGAGCAGGAATCGGCAAAAACGGTCAATACAATGTTAATCGCCTATGTTCGACTTTGAGAACGGACACCCGGTATATTAAGTTTGCACCCCTTGACAGGCCCGGATTTAACCGCCATGTTTTTATATTTTTCCTAATATTAGTGAATATCTCGATTAGTATCAATTTTTGAGCAAAATACGTAGTTACCAAAATTAAAGAAGAGTACTCGTTTCCGTGAAGGCAACCGCTCTTCCACGTTAGACCTTATCTTCACAAACACTGAACATTTGATCACTGATTTAACTTATGGCAATCCCATCGGAAAGAGTGATCACGTCGTGATAACTGCATACTCACAATTTACTGTTAAACAAGACACATATAAATTACGTTACATTAGAAATTACTGGAAGACGGATTATTCCGAAGTTAATAATGCTATTAACTGTGCTCGTTTTGACACTAATGTAGACTGCGGAACTACGCAGCTCTGGACTAATACAATGTCCATAATTAATAATGTTATAGAACAACATGTACCCCTAAAACGTAAGAATAACACAAAACATAAACCTTGGGTAACTTCTCAGCTGATCTTCGCTATTAAACAAAAGAGACAGGCGTGGGATAAATACGTCAAATCGCGGACAATAGAAAATTACACTGCATATCGATCCATGACAAACCGCCTAACCAACTCTCTACGTCGCTCACGAATGCAGTATGAAGCCAATGTTGTCGAAGACGGTAACAAACGTTTTTATGCTTACATTACTTTCAAGTTAAGCAACAAAGCGTTCACTCCAATACTCCGAAACCCGGATGACACTGTTTGCAAGAATCCCTTTGAAGTTGCAACCACGTTTGCAGATAAATTTTACATGGCATACATTAGAGAACCAGCTGAAAATATTCCCGTGCTGCCAGATAACAAGAAGAATCCAAATTCGCTTTGCAATGTACAGTTTACTCCAGCGCTTGTCGAGAAACATTTACAAAATTTAGATTCGCATTCTTCTCCTGGACTCAATGATCTTCATCCTCACTTTTTCAAAAATGCAGCGTCATCTTTAGCTACTCCTTTGTGTAATATCATGCAAGCATCAATGGATAGTTCGGAACTACCATCGCAATGGAAATGTGCTACAGTTATTCCAGTTTATAAGAAAGGTGACAAATTAACTGCAGGAAATTATCGACCTATCAGTTTGACCTCTGTAGTCTGCAAGATTATGGAAAGAATCATTGTTGATCAATTGATCATATTTCTAATGGAAAATTCTAGAATCTCTCAGAAGCAACATGGATTCATACCTGGCCGTTCAGTTGTGACTAATTATTTGTTAATGTGCGTCAACGACTGGACAAGAAGCATTGACAATGGCGAACCAGTTGATGTCATATATCTGGATTTCGAGAAAGCTTTCGATCGTGTTCCACTGGAAAGACTCGTCTATAAGTTGGAGTATCACGGTATAAGAGGTAATTTATTATCTTGGATTACATCTTTCTTGAGTGGTCGAAAGTTTCGCGTGCGAGTAGGTGATTCCTTATCAGAAGAATATCCAGTGTTAAGCGGAGTACCGCAAGGTTCTGTCCTCGGCCCAGTGCTCTTCCTGGTGTTCATAAATGACCTTCTCGAAAGCATTGTATCCTCTGGAAGTTGCTATGCTGATGACACTAAAATTTATAATAATCCCATCACCAACAGCGCTATCATACAAAGTGATCTACATACTATCAGTGCCTGGTGCGATAAGTGGTTGCTATCTTTAAACGTTACCAAGTGTGTCGTGCTGCATATTGGACCAACAAACCCACGTCATGCATATTACATTCACGGTACACCACTACAGCCGGTTCTTTCTCAAGTAGACCTCGGAGTTACTATCACTAGTGATTTAAAGTGGGACTCGCATATTATTAAAATAACAAAAAGAGCTAATATTATAATATTTTTAATTCGCAAAGCCTTCGTCAGTATAACGCCTTTACTTGCTGTTAAAATATTCAAAAGTTACGTCAGACCTATATTAGAGTTTGCTGTGGTAGTATGGTCTCCGTACTTTATTAAAGACACTAGTCTCTTAGAAAACGTCCAGCGCCGATTTAGTAAGCTGCCTGCGTCCGTCAAACATTTAACTTATCCCGAGAGATTGCAATGTTTAGGTCTAACCTCCTTAACTGATAGGCGACTGCGCGGAGACTTAATTGAAACTTTTAAGATACTTAATGGTTTCTACTCTTGTAATAATGTGAAAGAACTTTTTATACTCAACCCCGATTCTAGTAGACGTGGCCATTCTTTTAAATTGTACAAAGTACAATTTAGAAAACTACCACGACAGTATTTTTTTAGTTTACGTGTTTGTAATTTTTGGAATAATTTACCAGAAACAGTTGTTAACTCTACTAATGTAAATATGTTTAAGAATAGTCTTGATTTATACTTAGATAGGTAATATAGTTTTTTTTTAGTTAGTTTAGCTTAAGTTCACTGTATGGGGCATATCGGCTAATAGCCGCCTGCCTTTATGTAACTAATAATAATAAATAAATTCTCAACAAAAAATGTTTTCTACATTTTTGTCATGCATTCGCTTGTTGCGAATCCATAGCTGTCGAAATATTTTTTTTTGAAGCATTTGTTTGTTTTTATTATTATTGACGTTTGATGCGACAAAAATTTTTTTTGGAAAACTGAAAAATTGTTGACATTTACATGACCGAAATCGATTGTCAAAGTGACGGTTTTTTGTTCACTGGATGTAAAAGTCTTACAATCTAGAACAAAAAAGACTTTTACGTTCAGCAATTTTTGATTAACGAAGAGATCAAAATGTAGACAAAATTTTCTTTAAGTTTCCACTAATGTGGAGCTGTGCAGTTTTTGAAAAAACGTTTTTGATACTTGATTGCGAAATTCTTTTGCATGCTCGAATGTTTTTTTTGCTCACGATGCTGGCAAAAAAAACTCATTCTTGAATACAAAAGTAGGATTTTGCAATCCAGAATCACAGATAACTATTTTGTACTATATACGATTAAATTTTCGGTTAGTCATGTAAAGAAATTATGTCGCTTACTTTGTACTCGCTTCCACACCACCTAGAGGTAGAGTACTCGGCGCGTTTTTTTAAGTGGTATCCCCAATAGGCCTAATCCACTATGACAACTTTGCTATATTTCACCCTAAAGTTGTTACTAGCCGAGATATTTACAAATTAAAAAATTTTGCCTTTTTTTCAAGATGGCGGTCAAATCCGGGCTTTCTAGGGGGTGCAGTTTTAAGAGATATTTCTTAAAATTAATTTCAGCTTGTCCGGAATTGCTCCCGCTAATAGCCATTTTAAATGACTTATCGACTGGACTTAGGACTGGAAGTAAATATAAGAAAGACAAAATCAATGAGAATTGGCACCAACAACCAACAGGGATTTCACATTAACAACGAACAAATAGGCGAAGTAGAAGAATTCTGTTATTTAGGTAGCACAATAACTATAAATGGCGGAACGGAAGAGGATATAGAACAACAAATAAGAAAAGCCAGAATAGCATTTGGGACACTAAAAGACATCTGGAACAGCACACAACTAACACTAAACAACAAAATACGAGTTTTCAACACCAACGTCAAATCCATACTTCTCTATGGCTGTGAAACATGGAAAATATCTAATACTACAAGCACTAAACTGCAGCCATATGTCAATAGATGTCTGCTCAGAATAGCAAAAGTACGTTGGACGGATTTCATGACCAACACCTGTACCCCTCATCCTTACTTACCTTTGAAGGCTTACACTTCACCGACTAGCTCAAGATACGGTTTCTTATCAGGGTTTAACAATTGTGGGATTTTTAGTTCGTTTCACTTTCATATAAAGGTAAAAGTTCATTAATCAGAAGAAATGGGCGCCATAACTTTATTTAAAAAGTTTTAAATTCAATAAGTTTACAAAGGTTACGTATTCTTTCTAACAGTCCACAAATCAATTGTTATGCATTAGAGGCTTATACCTTTCTAATTTTAATACACATTATGTAATTATTTAGCAAGTTTTATTCTTCTCTGACAAGTTAGAATTTGTTCTAATAAAACGTTAGGATTAATGAATCTATCAGTATCTAGGAGATTTCTTATACCTATTTAATTAATAACCTCCGGTTCGTAAGTTGAAAATATAAAGAGCTCTCTATACCCTCGTATTTCTCTTTCCTAGGTCTTAATTACGATTAATGATCGGTATTTAGTTTAATTGGTATCATTCCATGTAGTATAAGAAAGGTCCTTTATGAAAAAAAAACTTATTATTTGACAAGTGACCCAAAAACCAACTTGACAGTCACAGAACGATTTAATCTCACTTCAGGCCACATCACCTGGTAAGTAACTATTGTTTTTACTTGAAACTAATCTGTTATTTAATATTCTTAAGGCTTACGCCCTAATTTAATTATATTTAAGCTATGACGCGGGTTTAAGTCTAACTAACGATATTAAACCCTTTCAGGACTAACATACGGTTAATGCAGAGAACCCTTGAACCTGGACCTCTCCATCTGCCAACATTAACTATGAAGAACTCCTCATCGAACCAAAGAAGTTGCCCTTGACTGGTGAGTGATCTCCTAACTGGTTATAGATTTCTAATTACGTCCTCTCTTTTCCTTATCGCTCGTAACTTATCGACACACTTCTCCATGGCGAATATACAACTGACCAGAACTGGCGTCAAATGAAAAAGACCGACGAGCTGGTAGTCAAAGAGGAAGCCCTAAGAGCTGGTGGTCAAAGAGGTGACACTAAGAGCTGAATCAAGGAAAACCCTCTATTACGATTTGTATGTATTAGTTTGCCGTCTACCTACCAGTTATATAATAACTGCCCTTTTCAGAAAGAAAATGTTTGTGGAATTTATCCTATCTGCCTGAAAAATTATTATGTTTTAATACTATGCTGTATGAGTTAAATAAAGGCTTACTATTGTCTGCTTGTATCCTTTCTAAGCTAGGATTTTCAATTTGCTTCGCTTCTGCATAGAGAAGCGCCCTTTTGCTTTCTCAATTAAACAGGAAGTAATAATTTTTGTTATTTATTGTTCTTTTATTAACGTAACCATGGGCCTTCTAAATTAAATTTCAAAAAGGGTAGGCAACCCCTCCTACTGGTCTTGCGCTTAAAGTTGCCTATCTATTAGGATTAATTAATATTGAACGATATTCCTGTAGAAGCTACGATCTGTACTGCTACACACCGAACTATGGAAAAGAACTAAACAAACCGATGTACAAACAGAATTAAAGAAAAAGAAATGGTCATGGATCGGCCATGTGCTAAGGAGAGAAACAGATCATATAGCCAAAGCAGCACTAGATTGGAACCCACAGGGCAGACCTAAAATTACCTGGAGGAGAGCAATTCAACAAGAACACATTGCACAAAACCAAACCAGATAGAAAGCATTTGTAGAGGCTCTATGCTTCAATGTGGGAGATTGAGGACACATATATATATCGACTGGCCCAATTAGGTTATAATCTTTTTCATTTTATTTCCAGCGTGATAGTTCTTGAATTTAGAATTTTTCTGCTCACTATATTTATAATTTAAAAACTTCATTCTAATAAATATCCGCTGTTTAACAAACATTTTCAATATAATATTATCGACATCATTATATTTAATTTTGAGTTTATTAACAAGTTTTTTTGTAATTTTCTTTGTATTACTTAAACCGGAAGACATATAATTTTTAAATTCCTCATCCAAATTTTTAATCAGGGCAAAAAACTCATCAGAAGGTTGAATTAATCCACCATAGGACAAATGTACTACCCATGGAGGTACTACCAAGTTATCTACTTGTTTTTCTTGTAAGCTATAAGTGTGATTGCCCAGATGAGGGTGACTAGTTTTAAGTTTTTTGGCTATCCATCCTGCTAAATATTGGAGACCGTCTTTTTCTAAATAATCGCTTAGAACGTCGTCATGGGGTTTCTTGACTTCCATGTTTTCAAACGTATCTGACAAGCTTGAAGTTGATGAATCTTCAGCAGGAATCTCAGCGCCAGACTCTCTTATAACTTCACCAACAATATAAATATCAGAACAACGATTAGTATTTGAATTAATTTGTAGGTTGGTAGATTTTCCCAATATAATTAATCGCAGCCGTTGTAGAGCATGCATGGGTGTAGGATGATCGTTTAAACCACCTTGTGTTCTCAATTGGCCAAATAGATTTTCTAGCGAATCTTGGTTTAATCTGCGCGTTAATATGTAAGCTACACCATATAGTTCATGTAAATCTTTATATAAATGTTTTAACGAATTGATAGATAACAAGATTCCTTTTTGAAATGTTTGAATGACCCTTTTCCTCTTGAAAATGACCGTGCTCATCAAATTATACATTTGATCTAAAATGTCATTTTGAGCATCAATATTTTTACCATATGCAGATTTAATAATTAGGTCGTGATCAGGTGTATACGAATTCATGATGTCATACCATGAGTTAACAAGCTCTATAAAATTAGAAGCTTCAATTGCTGCATTATTATTGGGATAGTAATGTCTTAACACTATTGCTGTTGTATGACTCAGTAATTCTGCTGCCATACGAACATTCTGTCTTTTAGGACCTTCGACAGTTAAGTGATTCATTGTTAGTTTAAAGCAGCTACTAATTTCTTGTTTGTTTGATGATATTAACTGATGCACTGTATCCTTATTAATAACACAATTATTATTTACAAATTCTGAATCTAAATACCAATTCCTAATTAACTTGAGAAGATGTGGGGCATCCGCAAAGAAGTAAATATTTGAACCAGTCAATTGATGTGTAATAAACGGGTTTTCATATGTAACATTTAAATCACGCCACAGTGAAATATTTGTTGGTCCGCAATCACTTACACACGCAACAACTTTAAAACCTATATGGTACAAAGCATTTATAATATTATGTAGGATTTCTGGAGTCATCCTTTGATCAAAGTCGGCAAAAACAGGAGTTTTCCATTTTCCAATTAAACCTCGAGCATTTACAATTTGCAGTTGTGAATGAGGTCCAATAACCCGGTCATTTTTGACATCATATTCGTATGATTCAGCAACCTTCATCTCATCATATTGAAGAACTACCAACTTTTCTATTTCCGACATAGTTATTCCTGCAATTTTTAGGAACTGAAAAACAGTTTTTAGTAAACCCTGCTGCATGTCCATCTTAGATGCCCAACGTTGCAATGTCGATATTCCTGTATTAATAAAAAAAAATTATTAGGTAATTAGGTATGGTATTTTATCATTTTATTGATATGTTATAACATAATGGATCATCAATTAACCTGGTAATGGATAATTCAAGGATTCTCTTAGATATATGTAGCTCCTCTTGCTCAAATATCTCAAAGTAAAAGCTTGAGTAATATCCTGTGTTGTCCATTTTATATTTGTAGAGCCTTTTATTTTCCGCAATTGAGAAGGCGTAAATATTTTTGAAAAAATAGCACATTTACAACTTTTTGCGACGTTAATTTTCTTTATACAGCTCGTTGTACGTAATAAATTGATTTTTTTTGCATCTTTTGTATTTTCCTATCCTTTTCAAGAATAGTCTTTTTTAGGTCTGCAATGATATTTTGTAAAATTATTATGGTACTGTTTTCTTCTTCATACGGCAACTCTGAAGTTTCTATCTCCATCGATTCTTGTGGTTCTAAGATGGTACAGTGCATAGACGTACTATCAACTTCAGTGTACTTTTTTTGTCCATGAATAGAAATTGGCACGGCCCCTAATTTTAACTTACGTCCTCTTGGTATATATTGCAATACCTCTGCTTGAAGATTTTTTTCAAAATCGTTTTCGACGAAATGTAATGAACATATTCTCCAAGTTTTTGGATTGAACGGTCGATCTCTGTCACAAAATGCAATCCACTGCTGACGAAGCAATTCATCTTTTGGAAATAAATGCAAACTTATTGCGCTTTCTTTGCTGCGTTGATAATTAGTGGAACAACCAGAAACTGCACAAGTCACAGGCATTGTAAAGTTTATCAACAGTTATTTGACATTGATATATGGCGACTACGATCTTAAATTTCGCGCGGTTCGTATGACGTCACGAGTTACTTTTTGCGGGGGAAAAAAATCAAACTATGGGTTTAAATGGGAACGAGGCAACCTCCTAAACACGCTTTCAGTTTTACCAACCTTGGACTGCATGACCTAAACCGCCATCTGATTTACGTTTCACCAGGACGTCTAGAAACGGAATACTGCGATTTTCCTGTACTTCCACTGTGAACTGTATGTTGGGATGTACAGAATTCAGGTGTTTTAGAAACAGAGTCAATGTCTGGCGTCCAGATGACAAAGGTATCATCTACATATCTCAACCAGCAAGTCGGTTTTAGCCGCGCTTGTTCGAGAGCCTTGGTTACAAAAGCCTACATGTAGATATTAGCGATAACAGGTGATAGCGGTGAACCCATAGCCGCTCCTTCGACTTGTTCGTATATTTTATTGTTTCAACTGAAATAAGTGTTTTTCAGGCAAATTTCGACAAGTTCAACTTGGTCTGTAGGCAAGAGATCTTTGAGCATTACTAGCACCTCATCAACCGGCACTTTTGTGAAGAGTGATACTAGGTCGAAGCTGACTAAGAGATCATCTTTGTTTAACTTTATGTTCTTTAATTTCTGGACAAAATCTGCTGAATTCTTGACAAAGGAGTCTGTTTTACCAGTTAGAGGCTGTAGTATACTGGTTAAATGTCTTGCCAAAGCATGTGTAGGAGAATTGATCGAGCTGACAATTGGTCTCAACGGCACGCCCTCCTTATGTATCTTAGGTAAACCATACATGCGAGGAGTTATGGCATTTCTAGGAATCA
Source organism: Agriotes lineatus (assembly GCA_940337035.1). Classification (NCBI taxonomy): domain Eukaryota; kingdom Metazoa; phylum Arthropoda; class Insecta; order Coleoptera; family Elateridae; genus Agriotes; species Agriotes lineatus. The sequence goes on from CALNHX010000124.1 coordinate 241,035, forward strand.
AACGGTGCTTTAAAGTGGGATCGGTACTATCGGAGCATTTTATGGCAGACGTTATCTTTGTTTTGAGAGAGGTAGTGGGATTGCGGTATAGACTTTTGTAAGTTGTATCAGATAGTAAGACCTCCATCTTCGCATTATAATCTTCAGTGTTCATTACCACAGTAGCATTTCCTTTGTCAGCTTTGAGAACGACAATATCTTTGTTCTTCTTTAATGCGTTAGCTGCCTCTCTCTCTGCTTCGTTGATGTTGAAGCGGGGCGGTTTCGCTCTTCTTAAAATACAAGAGACATCTTGTCGGATGATTTCTGCATCTTTTCTGGGAAGTTTTTGGATTGCTGCTTTCACTCCACATATTATCTCCTCCACAGGTATTTGTTTAGGGGCTACGGCGAAGTTAAAACCTTTCTTTAGTAAGGATGTGGTCTGTTTATCCAGTTGGATGTTGCTAAGGTTTACGATTACTTTGTTCGTAGCCAATTTTTTCGAAGACTGTTTAGGCGCTAGCTTATCATTTTTCGCAGATTGTTTAGCTGTTGCTTGTTCCAGTGTATTGCGTGCTTGTCTCGTACTGATAGCATTACAACCACTTTGTGTCATACTGCCACGCCCCACGGATTACGTTGCACTCGGACGACCAACCAGCGTTACGCCACTCCGCGCGCCTGGCACGGAGATCTATAAATAGCTCCACACCGACCTTCGGTTCTTAGTGCGACTTTCACTCTGATGATGGAAACTGCAAAGTCTTGCAAAACGTTAGTGAATATGGATGCACAAACAGCAAAACGGCTAAATCTGCCTAGGTATCCTCGTTCTCAAGATACTCAAACAACACGAGCCACCAAAGAGCATGGCCATCGAGCGGGTTTTTGCTCGACTTCACATGGTGCAAGGCACTTCAAGCCAGAAACTGCTGGGTGTTCATATACAAATACTACGCGGTCTAAGCCAAAATTCCATGCTAAGAAGCACATTATTATAGTACAGGGTTATTCGAAATGATGAACCCATTTTTAAAAATTCGTATTTATTAAAGTACAAATTCAAAATGAACATTTGTTATACCAACGAAAAGACGAAGTTTTAAAGTTTTTTTTAATACATTATAAATGTTTAGTGTGTCCACCGTTCGTTGCACGGCAAACATCTACGCGGTAGCTAAACTCATCCCACACACGAGAAAGCGTATCTGCTGTTACTGAGTGCACGGTAGCAGTGATACGGTTCTGCAGATCGTTCAGAGTTGTTGGTAGAGGCGGAACGTAAACAGCATCCTTAACATAACCCCATAAGAAGTAGTCACATGAGGTGAGATCAGGAGATCTCGGTGGCCAGAAGTGTAGAGTCAGGTCTTCATTTCCCCTGCGACCTATGCGCTGAGGAAGGGATTTGTACTTTAATAAATACGAATTTTTAAAAATGGGTCCATAATTTAGAATAACCCTGTATTATTTAACGTCCAGAAAGTGCCACTGTAGTCCATAAAACATGTCAATATCCAATAGTTATTATCAAAATAAATGCCATTTTATTCAAATCAGGAAAAAAGATTATATTAACTGAAATTTTTACAAATAATAAAAATAAACTCATCTTTAATATATTACGGTAATAGGTAGTTATTCCTGATATCGAGAACGCAATTAATCTAGAAGAAGCACACTTCGAAACTATCAAATGTTTCAGTAACAGCTTGAATTTTCTAATGTGTTTAATATAAACGATATTGTATATAAAAGGAAATCTTCTGCAGTGCGGTCGAAAGTAAAGCTTTACATTCAGCTCGTACATAATTAGACCTCTTGTCAGCTTTTTACTTACCTTTAGGTCGGCGTTCTATATTTTTAACTCAACAATTGATCGCCATAAAAGTGTACTTGAGGCCCGTCTCTAGCAACAGTGAAGACGTCGCGAATTCTTTAATTAAGATGTTAAAAGGGAGCGCCAACAAGTTTAACTCAGGTATACTGATATAGGTCAAGAAACTTATAACTTCACTTTATATCTAACAATACAATTATTGAACTCAATGAAAATGAAAGAGAGCAATACCTTTAGCTAGCTTTATTATTTCTCACACGTTGTATTCCTTGATTTGGCAGTTATTCAAATATGCACTACTATTTGCACGGGGTACCCCAATTAACTTAAATCAATACGTTTAATGAGTACACACTGTTCTTATGTGCGAAATATCATCAGATTCTAGTTAAATCACTTATCTCTTTGTTATTATACTTGTAGACGCTTAATAACTCCAATGACTCCTAACAAATGTTAGCTTGTCAGCCCCACCTGATGCACGTAGACCCCAAGACTGCGTGATGATTTTCAGCAGACTACTTCCCGTAGGTTTTACGCCTAGTAATTGTTGCTATAATATCGAATTTTAAGATAGAATGAGGTAGATGCCAGAATAATTATACGTACCCTGATAACAGGCAATAAACTATGGTGGTTCCTATATCGCTTCTATGCTCGAATCTACATTCGTCGGAAAATGACACTCACTCCCATAACTCCCTACCAGGACGGTCGGTCAGTATTATTCACCTACTATAACCAAAACCACGAGAAATTGCGAGATTATCACGTTTTTTCCACGAAACCTTTTGCCCGTTAAAATGCTGTCACTCGTTTTTCAAAAACAAAATCCGTTATTTATTTTCTACCCTCTAGTAGCAACCATTGCCACTCTGATATTAATTTTATATGAGCTTTCACCGCGTTATCCCCACTTGATCTTTTATTCCCTATTTATATACCGTAAACTACTAGTATTAGTGCCATATGCTTTGGCACGTTGAGGTCTTGCCATATCTCAGCGACCACAAATGCGCAGTGGAGCAAGGGAGAAAACTGTAGAGCGAGACGCCCAAATGTTGTTTTCAGTACAACCTAAAAAAGTAAAAACATCAGGCTAGCTTGCAGGTGCAAAATTTAAAATAGGTTGTGTCAATATTTCTTGTTTATTTGATAAAACTGTTTTTTATAATAAACGGAAATACAAGTAGATAAAGAACACAAAAACTAACTTATAAGCACGAAAATAGCAAACGATATCAAACGCAGCAAAATCGCAATGATATTTTTAAGTAGGTCTGTAGCCTTGCTTATGACGTATTTACAGAATTTCGATCACTGCGCAGCGTCGTTGAGAAATGGCAAGCACTCTAACACCCTTTATCGCTACGCTATACTCTTTCTGCATAAAATAGGCTCGTCCAATAAAGTCTTACATTATGTACTTGATACATAAATAACTATTATAGTGACAATTAAGCTAAAATGCTTTTTAGTCACGTATTCAATGGTCATAAAGATACAAAACCTGAAAGGTATACTTCAGTTTTACTTTCTTTTACTTCGTAAAATATAGCAATCATGACTTTTTGCGAACTCGAGATTTTTGCGGAAATATCCGTTTTCGTGTCTTCTCGTTCAGAAAAAGTGGCTTTCAGAGTGATGTCTGTCTGTTAGTTTATGAGCGTGTCAATTCGTGACTCTGTCAGTCGTCTTTACAGCCCAGATGGTTTAATTCAAAATTTATATCTTTGTTTTTAATATAAATTTGGAGTTTGTCGTCATTTTCGGTTAAAATATGGTAACCGGTAGAGTAGTGGTACTTTACTTTTATGTTTTTTTCTGTTTTCCTGGAAAATGTTATAATTGTTTGATAACAATTAAATGTCATAGAACATGATTATATATTGTGTCGTTATATACAACATTGGTTCAAAAAGTTTATAAGAAACACAGTTTTTGAAAAAATCGCAGAACTTTCCCCAAAACTAATAGGAATAAAAATGTTTAAATCTGTTATATATACAGTGTGGTCCATTAAGTGTGCAACAAATGAAACATTTCTTTATTAGTTGTACAACCAAAATTTAAATACCGTCACAAGTTAGTGCATGTTTGATAACCATATCAGATGCATTTAGAATGGCTCCAAGTAAAACAGCTTACAGGGCAGGACAAAAAATATGAAATTCGTTCAAGAATAAAGTTAAATTATTTCAAAAAATATGGCAAAATTTTATTGAGAAAATTTGTTTAGAATCAAAAGTTATGCTCAAATACAAAGTCAGGGCCTCCTATTCGAATTTTTATTATTTTTTTGGAAAATTTTGTATTGGCCCTGTACTTTCATAAGAATTTGAAATACAATAGGCTTTAATTGTAAGTTTTTTATATGTAAATTATTATTAGTAATGCATTTGCCTTGTTAAAAAGAATATTTGCGAAATTCTAAAGTTCTGTTAAATATCGTTGCAACAAACATGAAGTGGACGGTTACCTAAAAAAATATAAATCCAAGTAAATTTTAGAAATATGCTTCAAGTTGCTAAAAGTTATTTAAAAGTGATGTGGTTGTAGCTACTGTAAATACATATAAAATCAGAATAATAAAAATATGTATAATACGGAGGTAATACAAAATTTTCAAAAAAAAATATAAAAATTCGAATAGGAGGCCCTGACTTTGTATTTGAGCATAACTTTTGATTCTAAACAACTTTTCTCAATAAAATTTTGTCATATTATTTTAAATAAGGTACCTTTATTCTTGAACGAATTTCATATTTTTTGTCCTGCCCTGTATGCTGTTTGACTTGAAGCCATTCTAAGAAAATCTGATATGGTTATAGAACATGCACTAACTTTTGACGGTATTTAAATTTCGGTTTTGCAACTAATAAAAAAATGTCCCATTTGTTGCACACTAAATGGACCACACTGTATATTACATAATTATTTATAACTTGTCAAAAAAGTTTTTGACAAATCGCAACTTGAAATTTTTACGAGCAGTAAAAGAAAGTCGTGGTCACCACACTTCATTTTTACTTCCCTCGTCTAAAAGACGAGGAAGTATTGTAATCGCGAAAAAATCATTTTCCGATATTTATTCAGATCTTCACGTTTACGGGTCCCTAGATGACAAAAAACAGGTTTTCTCAATTCTGTCTGTCTGTTGGCGGTATAGCTCAAAAACTATTTGTTGAAGGAGAACAATATTTTGCATGCAAATTATATGTTTACCTGGCATGAAACCGAGAAAATTTCAAACAAATACATAGAGGGTGAGCCCCTTAAAAAATAAAAATGTGTTTATTTTTGCTTTAACTGAAAAATAGATCAAAGTAATAATTTGTACATAGCTCAAGCTTTATCATTGTCGAAAACAAGACCTAACAGATACAGGGTAAACATCACAAGAGGGGCAGAATAGTTTGGTGTCTATAACGCAGCACAAACTCACAATTCGAGCACGGCCGTGGTTCAGTTCTGCAAGCGGCTGCAAGCGGGGACACAAGCGAAAGCGACAGAGTAGAAACACGGCTCAAAATATTCGCCTGGGAGCGCGGAGTTCGCATCCCAGCGGATTACATATTTTTTATATTGATGTAATTCAGTTTTTCCAAATTGATGTAATTCGAGCCAGGGAAGTTCCATGTAAACCATTCTATAGATTTTTTCAGATGGAAATGCAATCTAGGGAAGCCATTGACAATAAGCATTGTCACTACATTGCATTGTGTTGGTACATAAACTTCTGGTTATTATTTTTGCAATGGGGTTACGTTTTATGTGGACTGGTTGACATCGTAGTTATTTTAAATTGTAGTTCTGGCTATTATAGAATTGTCCCCAATACCTACCTAACTAGTTAAAACCAAATTATAAAATGACATTTCAAGTTTATAATAGCCAAAGCTACAATTTAAAATAATGAAGTGTCAACCTGCTGACATGAAACCTAACCTCATCACCAAAATAATAAGAAGTTTATGTACTAACACAATACAGCCTACTGACAATGCTTGTTGTCAATGATTTCCCTAGAATTTCGGCATTTGCATTAACATCTGAAATAAAAATGGACTATATCGAATCCTCCGCTGTCGATCTAAAAATAAAGAGGTATTAAACAAATTCTTCGTGTTTTATTTCTGCACAACCTACAATAGAACAACGAATTTTATCATCTCGTATAGATTAATGTAAAAACCCTATGTACTAATTTTTAAAAACCTCATAGAATATGTCATATTCTATGAGGGGGCAATCGCCCCCCTTGCCTTCCCCCCCCCCCCTGTTCCTGCGCTCCTCAATTCTCTCGGTATAATATTACCAAACACTATATCTTTTGAATATATTTTTAGTTGTTGATAAACAGATAAAAATATGTTGAATGGTTTCGTGTTCTTTTTGTAAGAATATTACTTAGAATTTTTATTTTAAATAAAATACAATGTTTTCTTATTACAGTTATTTAACGCAAAATATATACTTCACACTATCCCAAAAAAATTAAATGATGTAATAATAAATAAAATAATATGCGATGCATATATGTAGTAATCGACAGACAATAGTTTCGTTTGCAGCGAGTGTTATCATAATAAAGCAGTTATTTGTTGTGCGGAGCTCCAAAGGGCCCAAACAAAAGTCGTTTTTATTTATTTTCTTCGCAAAACCGTGAGCCATGAACGTAGGTACGGGCGACGAGGCAACGGGCAAGTAAACCATCGTCATTAGCCGATTATCGCGACCGGCGACCGACAAAATGTTATACGGTGGTTTCACGTTCAAACAGTGCTGACTGCTGAGAATGATTCATATTACAATAGTTTGCGAACTAGAGACCGATCTATTACCTAATTCATATTAAAGATTGCTAAAAGTTCGATAGTTCATCTTGAACTATTTCATTTCAAAGTCGCGAACTAGTTCATTTAGTTCACCTAAAAGAATCGTTCATTTTATCAGCAGCCGTTAATATTTACATCGTGCCGACCAATTATAAAAAGGTGGAGTTTAGTGATGGCGCCGAATTCAAAACAAGATAACATAGGTATAAGAGTACACATACATTTAAATTATGTTCCGTTTGAAAGAAAAATTGAAGAAATTATCAAAGAACTCGTAAAGCTTATAAAGCAAAAATATGAAATATATAAAAATTATACATTTATTAATTTATTTAATATAAAAACATATATAAAAAATTATTGAAGTCGTGGTGGTAAGACCACGATTGAAGTACAGAGTGCTTTACGTTATCACTTCTATACATACCACAAATTGTTAATTCATTGGTTACCAATTTTATCAATGTAAGCATTCACGTGCTTACTGTATGTTAATTCAGTAATGCTCACAAATAAATGAAAAATGAGAATACATTTTAGTTTCTAAGAGGAATCCTCTAAGTATTTAGAATTTTATGGCGTCATTTTATGTGTTTAAATTTTTATGATTATCACAAATGTGAATCTATTTAACAATATGCAGTGGATGTTCAACTTGTCAGAATTCAGTTTAAAGGATAAACTTATTTTCGTGTAAATTTTTGTTTATTTGTAGTTTATGGGAAGACAAAGCTATCAGTTGACTGAAATTTTAGATTTTACTTCAGAATCATACTAACTTATATTTTAATGTAAACACTAACAATTAAACTTGTATATTTACCCAATTTTAACCTCTTGTTATCAATTTTAAAATATTGAAATATGAAATCCTAATAATATAAAAGCTGAACAGTGTCAATCATCCTAAGAAAATAGATATAAAATTTAGGAAACTTCAAATGTTAACAGTGAGATATTTGTAGAATAATTTAGATTAGCACTACACTGAAAATGTTTACAAAATTTATGAGGACAACATTGAGTGCACTCCAATCGATTCAGCAGCTATATTCCAAGAATACTCTAGTTAACAAAATACACTGGTGTTTAAACTTGCTTCAACCGAAGAGTGTTCAGTTTGTGTATGTTCCGTCACATATGGGGCTCAAAGGTAATGAAGACGCCGACGAACTAGCACATCAAGCAGTGAACGAAGATTTAGCAATAACAAATAGGGAAATAACATGCCACGACTTAAAAAACTTCTTCAAACATAAAGTTGAACAGTTATGGCAGGATACCTGGTCGCAAAGTAACAGTAAATTAAAAGAAGTTATACCACATATAAACTGTAAGATAGTGCTGCCATCTCGGAGGAAGGATCAAGTTGTAATTTCAAGACTTCGAACAGGTCACACAAACCTAACTCACTGCTATCTTATAAAAAAGGAACACCCTCCACAATGCAATGAGTGCCAAACCCTACTCACTGTTAAACATTTTGTGATAGATTGTCCTAAGTACCATGAAGAAAGAAGAAAACACAACATTCCACCTACAGTGCAAGAAGCTCTAGCAGGTTCATTAGAAACTGTAACTAATGTTATTAAATTTCTAAATGAGATAGATATGTACCGACTGTTGTAGCATCTGTTGTTTATATTATATATTGTTGATTTTACTGTAAAAATAAAGAACACGCTAATGACCCTTCGTGGTCGATGCGTTAAATTAAAAAAAAAAAAACTAACAATTAAACTTGTATATTTACCCAATTTTAACCTTTTGTTATCAATTTTAAAATATTGAAATATTAAATCCTAATAATATGAAAGCTGAACAGTGTCAATCATCCTAAGAAAATAGATATAAAATTTAGGAAACTTCAAATGTTAACAGTGAGACATTTGTAGAATTGTAGAATAATTTAGATTAGCACTACACTGAAAATGTTTAAAAAATTTATGAGGACAACACTGGAAGCTAGGCAACCCAAAAGACGTCTAAGCACGATTATACCATTCATAATGCACAAAATCCCTATTCAGGTCGCGCATTAATAAGTGAAAACACCGTGGTGTTATCATTTTGGTGTTTTCAATTTTGAGCTGTCAGCTGTCAATGTCATGCAATTTTAAACAATTTTTTTAGGATAGGCATTAAATACATTTTTATTCCCTTATTGATATTCATGGTATAATCTAATCGAATACTCACTCTACGACTTTAAGAATTATCAAATACTTTTGCTTACAAACTCAATGGGTTGCTTTGTAGAAACACCACTCGCCTTCGGCCCGTATTTCTACCGAATTTTTGTTACACTGTAGATACGTAAAATTTTTCTTGAGTAAAACCGAAAAAACATCAGCAACTCTCTATTTGTATATTCTATATTGTATACAATATCTAAAACAATTGATATTTTAGGGCAATTTACAAAGATATTCATAAATTAATCTGTAATGACCAGCACGTGCCGCCACAGTAAATTCGATAAATCACATCTTAAATTTACGAGTATTATTATTTTACATAGACACGTGCTTGGATTCTAGATTTCTGCGCTAAACGCTGACATGCTATTTTAACATTTAAGTTTCACGTTTTTTACTTTGCTTAAATTTTGACACATCTAACATAACCTAACTTTAAATATTACTAATTTCCAGGTACACTCAGCAAATATTTAAAAAAAAATGACATTGACAATTCACAAGTTTTGTGAATGTATCCACATTGGATAAATTTCTAATCCTCATATCCTTAATGTAGTTTTAATTCAATACGGAAGTATTTCCGAACTGTAGTTTATTTTTAAAAAGTGTTGAATAACATGCCCTCCACAAAGCAATCACTAATACGCGATTTCTTCCATAGTAAGCTTGTATAAAAGTTTCAGCGCCCTACAACGGGTGGGCCAGAAACTATTCTAGCAAAGCGGCAAAATTTAAATACGCCATTACTACGATAATTGGATTAATCAAGGATATACCGTCAACACCAATACAAATTTTGCATATACATAATTTGCCTTCATCAGAATCTCGATTTTAAAGTTTTGAACCGCATAAATCGGAATATGGTTCTGAAGTTTACAATAATTATGGAAAATTCAAACAAAATATTTGCGAATAACAAATATATTTTAAGTAATTCAAATAGCAATATTGTTTAATAAGTATTGTCAATCTTACAATAGTCGTGCTCAATTGTAACAATATACTTTGGTTCAAAATGCTTTTCACGCATTTTAAATGATTTGTCGGTGTCAGTTTGACGTATGAGTTTACTATTTCCGCACTTTTCAAAAAGCGGACAGTAGAGTCCCTGTATATAATTAGGTAATACTATATACAGGGACTCTAGCGGACAGGTGACATCAGTGCCTCCTGACGGGTGGGCCAATCTCTAACAATTATTTGATTTGACAGATGCATTCAGAAAACGTTTCTATTAGTAGGTTTTTTATGCCTTTGGGAAATTTGTGTCTCCTACACTGAATCGGCACAATTTGAAACAACGCTTCTTCACATACCGACCCATCATTAATTATAGTTTGGTTCCCAACCTTGCCGAGTGGCAACACTAGCGCCCTCCGACGGGTGGGCCAGTCCCTAACAATTATTTGACAGGTGCATTTAAGAAACTCCTCTATTAGTGGTTGCTTTGTGATGCCCTCTCTCAATTATGAGAATTTGGAACAGTTATTCTGGGACACCTTTTTATAGTCATATTTTATACTAAACATTTAAAATACTTTTCATGTATGTATTATATATTATTGTACTTGCATATATGAATTAGTGGTTAATAGCGTTTTAAGTAAATTAGTCTAATTTTCTATAGTTCTTAATAAAACATTTGGGTTTCTCGTTTTGATCTTATTTATTTAATTAGAAAGTGAAATGTAAATATATGTGAATTTTTAAATTCCGGTGTACTGAAACTTGGCTATTGCAAGAAGGTAAATTTTTGGAATCTACCGAAATTAGCGCAAAAAGCTACCGATCGCCTAAAAAATAAGTTGGCAACACTGGTTGCGAACTATCCAAGTACCCATCTCTAAACGAGAAAGTATTGTTGATAATGATCTTGCAAACGAAAATATGTTTAATTAATTAATGAATGCGTGTTTGTCGCCAGTACCTATCTAAAGAAATGACCGACTTCAATTCTTCTACAACGTTAACGTTGGGAATCGCTGTTTAGTTACACTCAAGTGTCATCTGCATTAAAACACTTCTGAAAGTGAGGTTAAGTGATGTGCTACTTTACACGAATAGTTATTAATTAATATGCTTTACTCTACAGATTGTTTAAAGAACGTTTTATTATTGAAGTAGTTCTAGACTGTTCCGCCCAGTGTATAAAGACTTCCCATCGTTTATTTAAGGTAAATTGCAATCAATCAACATTAGAAGCAAAACAGTAGCTACATTTACCAAATAGACCTCGTACACAATAGCAGAACAAATAAAAAATAACATCCGATTCTTTGAAAGTTGGTTGAACTGCTATAATGATGTAGTAAATCAACGATGGATTGGTAGTTACAGTGATTTTGTCAGAAAAATTCTAAGTAGGGCTTTGACTATATGACCAAAGCAGCCGGTGTCTAAGGTACCTGGTACTCCATATGCCTAGACCTTGTGCATTAACAAACAGTGATTTTGGTTTTAACAAAACTACTTCTGTATGTGAACTGTGAACAGTAAACAGTATGGAAATTTAATTATCTGTAATTTCCAAATACGTTCTAATAATATAAACTTGTTCCAGGTGTTGCAATCTCAAATAATCCATCCCGTAAGTAATCTTATATTGCTGAGCGAAAAAGTATTACTTCCCAAGCCAACAGTAAACTAGCCATGATGACCGCTAATCAAGAAACATCAGATAATAACTTGTATAGTTCAACAGCTACTTCACTGCATGCATTAAGTGACATACATGACAATAAAGATATTAAGAAATTAGATATTAAACAAGAAATCATTGTAAGCAGTAATGACATTAGTGATTATGCGGAAATTGATATTAAATGTGGCATTGAAATTAAAGGCCAAAACTATACTGATCAAAATTCAACACCACAGAGTTTGGTTACATATATGAAGCCTCGGAAAGGCGAGAAACCGTATTCTTGTTTTCTTTGTGAATATAAAACTGTTCACAAAAAGAGTTTAGTCGCACATACAAAATCACATACAGGCGAAAAACCTTTTTGTTCTGCTTCTGAATATAGAACGGTACGAAGATATGATTTAGTACAACATGTGAAACTTCATACAGGCAAAAAACCGTATTCTTGTTCTGTTTGCGAATTTAAAACCGCCCATAAAAATAGATTAGTCACACATATGAAATCTCATACAGGCGAGAGACCTTATTCTTGTTCTGTTTGCGAATTTAAAACCGCCCATAAAGATAGTTTAGTGATACATATGAAATCTCATACAGGTGAGAAACCTTATTCTTGTTCTGTTTGTGACTATAAATCTGTCCAGAAAAATCAGGTAGTCATCCATATGAAATCTCATACAGGCGAGAAACCGTATTCCTGTTCTGTTTGCGAATTTAACACCGCCCATAAAAGTAGTTTAATCACACATATAAAATCTCATACAGGCGAGAAACCTTATTCTTGTTCTGTTTGTGAATATGCAACCCTATACAAACATCATTTAGTCTCGCATATAAAGTCTCATACAGGCGAGAAACCGTATTCCTGTTCTGTTTGCGAATTTAAAACCGCCCATAAACATAGTTTAGTCACACATATAAAATCTCATACAGGCGAAAAACCGTATTCCTGTTCTGTTTGCGAATTTAAAACCGCCCATAAAAATAGTTTAGTCACACATATAAAAAATCTCATACAGGCGAGAAACCTTATTCTTGTTTTCTTTGTGAATATAAAACTGTTCACAAAAAGAGTTGAGTCGCACATACAAAATCACATACAGGCGAAAAACCTTTTGGTTCTGTTTCTAAATATAGAACGGTACGAAGATATGATTTAGTACAACATGTGAAACTTCTTGCAGGCAAAAAACCGTATTCTTGTTATGTTTGCGAATTTAAAACCGCCCATAAATGTAGTTTAGTCACACATATGAAATCTCATACAGGCGAGAGACCTTATTCTTGTTCTGTTTGCGAATTTAAAACCGCCCATAAAAATAGTTTAGTCACACATATGAAATCTCATACAGGTGAGAAACCTTATTCTTGTTCTGTTTGTGACTATAAATCTGTCCAGAAAAATCAGGTAGTCATCCATATGAAATCTCATACAGGCGAGAAACCGTATTCTTGTTCTGTTTGCGAATTTAAAACCGCCCATAAAAATAGTTTCGTCACACATATAAAATCTCATACAGGCGAGAAACCGTATTCTTGTTCTGTTTGCGAATTTAAAACCGCCCATAAAAATAGTTTCGTCACACATATAAAATCTCATACAGGCGAGAAACCGTATTCTTGTTCTGTTTGCGAATTTAAAACCGCCCATAAAAATAGTTTAGTCACACATATAAAATCTCATACAGGCGAGAAACCTTATTCTTGTTCTGTTTGTGAATATGCAACTGTATACAAACATCATTTAGTCTCTCATATAAAGTCTCATACAGGCGAAAAACCGTATTCTTGTTCTGTTTGCGAATTTAAAACCGCCCATAAAAATAGTTTAGTCACACATATAAAATCTCATACAGGCGAGAAACCTTATTCTTGTTCTGTTTGTGAATATGCAACTGTACACAAACATCATTTAGTCTCGCATATAAAATCTCATACAGGCGAGAAACCTTTTTGTTGTTCTGTTTGTGAATATAGAACGGTACGAAGATATGATTTAGTACAACATGTGAAACTTCATACAGGCGAAAAACCGTATTCTTGTTCTGTTTGCAAATTTAAAACCGCCCATAAAAATACTTTAGTCACACATATGAAATCTCATACAGGCGAGAAACCATTTACTTAGTTGTTCCATTTGTAAATATACAAATGCATACAAATGTGATTTAGTCACACATGAAAACAGGTGAAGAATTTTAATGTGATTCTGTTTGTGGATATACAACAGCCAAAAACATAATTTAAGGTAAATGTACCAAAGGCTGACACTCTTAGAAGAATTTTAGGTTATGGTATATCACAAACGTAATAGTTAAGGTAAAGGAAAAATAATATTTATGTTAGGTACAAGTTCAATGATTAAAAAGTGATGTGTATTTACATTTCAGTTGCTTATAGCGATATTAATAATTATTTTACTAAATTTTAATATAGATATTAATTGTACTTAAAGCTGACACACGAAAATGAACATGTTCCTAAAGCTGACACATTTTGCTCGTAAAGCTGATATGTCAAGAAAAAGTGGTTTTTAAAGGCACTATGTAAGTTAAACATTGAAACATTTTATTTTATTACCATAAGTAGAATTCAAAAATAAGTTTGAAATTTTTCTATTTCGGGACATTTATAAAATCCTTTACTATAGATTAATGAAGGAGCAGATATTATTTCCACAATATCATGGAAATCATACCACAAAGTATCTTTACTTTTAGGCCACTTCCAATAGAAAGGTCCGCTTAGCTGCATAACACTAACTTTAGCTAGTTTGCCCCTTAATTTTCTATCTTCCACAATTCCAGGAAAATACTCCTCCTCATACTTTACTATAACATGCTGTTTCTTAATTGGCACTAATTCTTTGTTATTTTCTTTATCTTCTTTTTCAGATTCTTCTATCTCAGCTTCATCTATTTCGCTTTCTTCTATTTCATTTTCTTCTGTTTCACATTCGTCTACTTCGGTTGCTTTCTTATTTTTCTGATTATTGATTCTCTTGCTCTGAAGGGCCTTTTCAATACGTTTTTTCTTTCGTTCTTCTTTCTCCAATTCGTTCTTTTTTGCTTCTTCTTTTTTCCTATGATATTCCCTCCCTTGTTGCGAAGTGGCGACAGATGGTATTTTTTCTTTTGTTCGTTTCGGAGTAGTTTTTGGAATTGTTGGCCAAAACAAACAGTTTTGAAAAGAAGAAGGTACTTTAATATTATCAAAAGGAGTTGTGGATCCAAAATGTCTATTCTGTTCTTTTACTTCGTTTACATCTTCGACATTCTCATCTACACCATTGCCTTAGTTCATATCTTCAACGGTCTCATCTACACTATCATCTTTGTTCACATCTTCAAAAGTCTCATTTACGTTACCTTCGTGCAGATTTTCCCCACCCTCTTCATTATCTGTCTTTTTCAAGTCATTAAAATTATCATCATTATTAATTTCATTGATATCTACAACATCCACACCATGAATGTTATTTATTTCATCATTTATAATCTCATTTAACCAATCCGCTTCTAGAATTAATACATCTTCATTATAATTGTTAAGATTTTCCAGGTTTTTATTTTGAGAATCTCTTTCACTATTATCATCTATGGGAGCAACTCGATCAGAAATATGTTTCCAGATTAAATACAACGATTTATCCTCAATTTCTACTTCTGTTTCATTTTTTCTTTTAAAATCATTTAATTTATTTTGTCCTATCTCCTGTTCCAAATACTTTAAAACAGTAACATCGGTATTGTTATTTGTAACCTTTATCAAATTTTTAAAATCAATGGCATTGGGGTCCAATGGACAAAGTTCCTGATAATGCAGTTCATGTGAGAGGTTATACGTTTCTACGCAAAGATAGAGTTACTTGCACCTGGGGAGGTGGGGTAGGTATTTTTATTAAAAATTCCATAAACTTTTCTATACATCCATCGATACATACTCATGCGGCTATTGAACAATTATGGATAAAATTGAAAATCAAACATACATGTTTAGTGTTTGGCGTGGTTTACAGAAGGCGGGAGTTTGGATATGCTGCGTTTTTAGATGCCTTGGAGGACTCCATCTCAACTGCTACACCTATTTCTGATGAAATAATATGTGTAGGTGACTTTAACATAGATATGTTGAATTTAAATGAGTCTGCTACTGTACAATTCACTTCTACATTAGACGCATTAGGATATAAACAAATTATTCAAGAGCCTACACGCGTTACAAAAACTAGTTCAACATTAATTGATCTAATTCTAGTTAATGATAGAAAAATAATTGAGCATTGTGGTGTAATTAATTTACATGGCATATCTGACCACAGCTTGATTTACTGTGATTACCCTTTAGCTGAAGAGTTATCTATAAAACCTTTCTTCTATACTTACCGAGATTTTAATCAATTTAATCCTGAACATTTCCATCTTGACCTTCAGTCAATCCCATGGAATACTATTTATCAATTAAATAATGCAAATGATAAGGTGCAGTTTTTAAATAGAAATATATTAAATTTATTTGAAATGCATACAACAGTAAAGCAGGTTAGAATTACTAAAACAAAAGCTCCCTGGATGACAGAAAATATTAAATTCATGATGTCACTTAGAAATAAGGCATTATCTAGATTTAAAAGAACAAAAAATTGTGCTCACTGGGACTATTACAAGTCCTTACGTAATTATGTAACTTTTGCTATAAGACAAGAAAAAAAGGCGTATCTGGAGTTTCAGCTTAATAAACAGGGTCCTAAGGTATTATGGAAGGAATTGAAAACTACCAATATTTATCAAAAATCACAAGCTGCAGATATTCCCACACATCTAAACAATGCTGATGAAATTAATAACGCATTTATTAATTCTGTTAAATCTTTGAAAACAACTAATAACAATGATCTCTTGCATTTTTATTCAGCTAATAAGTTAAAAACGTTTGAGACCCCATTTAAATTCAAAGAAGTGACTGAGAGTGATGTAATGAGGGTCCTTCTTGGTATCAAGACTAACGCTGTTGGTGCTGATGGCCTTAGTATAAGAATGTTATGTCATTGCTGTCCTTATCTAGTACCATATATAACCCATATTTTAAACTATTGTATACTCCATTCTACTTTTCCTGATGGCTGGAAAGTTGCCCACATTATTGCTGTGCCTAAAGTTAAATTACCAACAGATTATAAGGATCTTAGGCCTATTAGTGTTTTACCTTGTCTGTCAAAAGTGCTTGAAAAGCTTATGGCGGTTCAGATTCGTCAGTATGTTGATCATCATGGTGTACTCCCTGAAACCCAATCTGGCTTCAGATCGGGCTTCAGTTGCACTACATCTCTTTTAAACATAACTGATGATATTCTGGCTGCCGCTGATAAAAATGAATTATCTCTAGCAGTAATGCTTGATTATTCGAGGGCTTTTGACACGATAAGCCATGAAGTACTGTTGAGTATCCTAGATTATATTGGTTTTGACATAACAGCTCGAATGTTCATAAAAAATTATCTTACAAATCGCTCTCAAATAGTTGTATTAAATAAAATAAAATCTAAAGCTTTGCCGTTAACACTTGGTGTTCCTCAAGGATCAATTTTAGGGCCTTTGTTATATATCATTTATACCTTCAATTTAAAAACATCTCTAAGATTTTGTGATTACCATTTTTATGCAGATGACACACAACTATTAATCAAATTTCATCCCGATAAAGTAGATGATGTCAATGCTGAAGTTAATTTTGATCTTAAAAATCTTATAGAATATTCGGAAAAACATAATCTACAAATTAATGCAAGTAAATGTTATGTGATGTTATTTGGTAGGGCAAAAACTAGAGATGCTAATGTTAATAACATATCTATTAAAATAAGGGATATGTCATTGGAAATTAAAGATTCTTGTAAAAATCTAGGACTTATCATCGATAATAAATTAAGATTTAAGGAGCATATTTCTAGCAAATTACAAAAATCATATTTAAATTTAAAAATTATCTTTCAGAACCGATTTTCCTTGAATAAAAAAATAAAAACTGTGCTGTGTGAATCACTTGTGCTGTCACAATTCAACTTTTGCGATTCTGTATATGGACCTGGTTTGGATAGCAGTGATATTAAGAGAATTCAGCGTATGCAAAACTCCTGCCTGCGTTTAATTTTTGGTATTAGAAAGCATGAACATATCTCACACAAATTAACTGAAATAGGGTGGTTAAATATGACAAATAGAAGGGTGCTTCATGCTGCTAATTTATATCATAAAATTGTATTTAATAAAATTCCTTCTTATCTTTACAATAAAATAAACTTTAGATTTGATGTCCATAATCTTAATGTACGGAATAAATTTTTAATAACACCGCCGTTTCATAGAACTGCCTTATTTGAAAGATCATTTTCTTATAATATAGCCAGGGTTTACAACGCCTTACCAGGTTATTTAAAGCATTGTTCACCAAATAAATTAAAAAAATTTTTTTTTTAACATTTTGTTCGAAAAACAACATCAAACTGTATAACATCAAATAGTATAATTCAAATCGCGTTATCAATATAATCAAGTTTAGGCAATTCTGTTCTTAATATAATTTTTTGATCGTTTAAACTATTACTCTTAAACTATTACTCTCAAATCTACACACATATTGGCAACTTATTTAAAATCAGTATATCAATTAATAAATACTGCTGGCTCTCGTATTATTATGAATATTAATATAACATATATAAAGGGTTAAGTGGAAGAGCAGATTCCTATCTTCGGATTGTTATCTGAACTTCGCCCCGTTGGAGCGAATACGCAACTCTGTGATGCTGTTGGTTGTTCATTACTCGTATTGTACTGCTGATATATTTTCTTTTCTTTATACTATATGTGGGTAATTTGTTCCAATAAATGCCATTTATTATTATTATTATTACTATTAAAGTCCGCATTTTCGAAATCCATTTTGTAAAGTTTCCATTTTCACAGCGTCCTTTATTACTGACTAAGAGGGGAGCAAAATTATCTCGTTTTAATTTTTCACCAAAATGTTTCAATCGCCATTTATGAACTCCCATTTTCCATTGCATTTTTAATGGATGAAAAACAGCCACATCCATTGGCTGCAATATATGTGTGGCATTTGGGTACAATGCCACTAATTCTATCCCATTTTTTACACAAAAGTCACTCAATGGCAGCATTAGATGAGAAGAGTGCTCATCCACAAAGAATATAATTGGAAGTTCTATTTCATTTGCCACTAGCCATGGATGGAACACATTAGAGACATATTCAAAAAAAGTTTGCACAGTCATCCAGCCGGATTCTGATTTGCCTATGCAAAATGTATCTGGCATTGGTTTCGAAATGTATGGCGATATGCGTTCATATGGAAACACAACCATAGTTGGTGCTAACATTCCTGCTGCGTTTCCTGAAAATGACAAAATGGTATAACTATCGTTAAATTGAAAACATTAAAAAGTATATACGTACCATTTAAAAGAGTCGTCAAACATTCCTTTTCGTCATTTGCTGTGTTGGAATGCCTAGTTAGAACCCTCCCTCCCTTTGGACTCAAAAAAAATGCAGTTTCGTCCGCATTCCACACTCTATTTGGATTATTTAGAACATTTAGCAAGTTTTTGTCCATAAAATATTGGGTAATTTCTTCAAACCAATTCCGCACCTTCTCTTCGCTCACATTTGCTCGGCTCCGTGTTAGGTTTTGGGTAATTCTTTCGGATAGCATAGGTGCCTTTTTAAAAATAAGTCGTACCAATGCCGCCCAGGGCGATTATTTAGAAAATTTGTTTGTCTTTTCATCTTCGTAATGATCATTTCCACACTATCTAACAGCTGCTCTTTAGTGGCTGGAAATCCAGAATCACCTAGGTGATCAACCAGGTAACCAAGCCTTGCTCTTCCTCATTGGAGAGTACGGTAGGTGCACCAATTTTGCGCTCTTCTGGATATTTTCCGGTACACTTGTAAAGCAAAGTGGCCCGAGGAACGCCATGTGCTTTGCTTGCAGTTGCAACTGGCATCCCGGCCTTTACAACCTTGATAGCTAATCTCATAGATTCTTCAGAATACTTCAAATTCTTCTTTTTATTCATATTAACTGAAATTTATTTTTACTGTTACTATATATATATATAAAGCAGCACAAAAGGCCCTAGAGGCCCGTGGCTATAATTTTTCTCCATTTGTTTCTATCCTTTGACAGATCTTCCCAATTATCTGCTATACCCATTTCAGCTAGATCTTCGCATACAGATTTGAACCATGTTTTTGGCGGTCTACCTTTCCTGGGTCTTCCCTCTGTTTCCCCTTTGAGAATTTTCTTCGGCATTCTGTATTCTGTCATTCTTGACAGGTGGCCCAACCACCTGAGTCTTCCCTGCTTTATGGACTCTATTATGGGTGCATCCTTATAAAGCGCATACACCTCAGCATTCGTTCTTCTTCTCCATTCACCCCTTGCTTTCACACCTCCATAAATACGTCTGAGCATTTTTCGTTCCCATCTTGCTATGACCTCTGATGTTGTGCTTGTTAAAGTGCATGTTTCACTACCGTACACAACCGCCGGTTTCACAATCGGTTTATAGACCCGCACTTTCACTGCCCGTGACACCTCTTTACTGTTTAATACAGAGCTTAGTATTGCACTCATTCGTGACCCTGCTGCTACTCTTTTCTGAATTTCTTCCTTTTCCCCCCCTTTACTAGTTAATTCCGTTCCCAGGTAGGTGAATGTTATAACTGCTTCAAACTCGTACTGTCTCTGTTCATTATTCTTGATACGCAGACGGTCCCTGATCGGATTGCTGCTGTTAAAGATCATGAACTTGGTCTTTTGCTCGTTGATCTCTAGACCAAAGACTTTTGCTTCCCTTTCTAGCCTGGTAAACATGTTCTCCAGCTCTTCCTTTGTTCTTGTCAAGATGGTGAGATCATCTGCATATGCTAAGATTTGTCTGGGACTGTTAAGAATGGATTTATCTGTTAGAATTTTGCTCTTTCTCAAAATGTATTCCAACATCATATTGAACAAAGTTGGGGACATTGGGTCTCCTTGTCTGAGGCCTCTTTGTAGATTGAAACTTTCTGATGTCACGCCATTGTACCTTACCTTGTTCACAGTGTTCCTTAGTGACATCCTTATTAATCTTGACAAAGTCGGAGGGATTTGCATTTCGTCCATTTCCTTCCCTAGCTGTTGTCTGTTGACACTGTCATATGCTTGCTTAAAATCAATAAAAAGCGCATGAACTTGTGTACATTTTTTCCTGTATTACTTTCAGTGTAAATAAATGATCTGTTACAGATCTCTGTTCCCGGAAACCAGCTTGATATTCACCGATCTCCTTGTCAGCTATCTTTCTCAATCTATCGTTGATTAGAGTTGACAAAATTTTATAGGTCACATTCAGGACAGATATTGGCCAATAGTTAGCACAGTCTTGTTTATCGCCCTTCTTATAGATCGGAATTATTAAAGCTTCGTTCCACTCAACTGGCATCCTGCCTGTTACCCATATCTGCGAGATAAGGTCAAGAATTTTGGTTTCTATAATCGGACCCCCATGTTTCAACAGTTCTGCTTGTAATGCATCTGTTCCTGGACTCTTGTTATCTTTGAGTTTCTTCAATGTTGTCTTGATTTCTTCTAGCGTGGGTTTGTTATCAATTATTTCAATTTCTGAAACTGCACATTCTTCTTGTTCAACGTCTTCTGCTGTCACCATGATATTTTTGTAATATTCACTCCATCTTTGTACTATGCTTTCATCTCCTGCAATAATCTCACCATTATTGTCTCTAAGTGTAACCTGCCTAGATTGACCGTTTCTCTTATTTCCCTCTATCTTCTTATAGAACATACGCATGTTGCCTTTGCTAAAGTGTTCCTCAATGGATTCCATTGATTTCTTAAGCATATTTCTTTTCTTCCACCTATACAATTTTTTAACTTCTCTTATTCCTGAAGTTTTCTATGTTATAGTCCGAGCCCTGACTTAACATTTTTAGTTTCACCTTCTTCAGTTCTTGTAAGGCCACCTCGCAGTCATCGTCAAACCATTTATTGATACTTCTTCTTGTGCGCTGAAGGTTCTTCTGAGCTACCTGCGTAACTGAAGCTTTAAGTGTTGCCCAGTATTTTTCTATATCCTCTGGTCGCGCTAGTCTAGCCAATTCTTTTTCTAAATGTCCCTGGTACTTCTTGCCTATCTTTTCATCCCTCAGCTGTTCTGCTTCTAGTTTTCCTGTCGCAATTCTATTGAGTTTTGGTTTATGTCCTACTTGTGCCTTTATTATTGTCTTTACAAGGAAATGGTTGGATTCAATTTCTGCACCTCTACGACTTTTAACATCATTCACTATGCTTTGATGCTTCATCTCAATTAAGAGATGGTCTATCTGGTTAACTGTTCTGCCGTTGGGGTGTTGCCAAGTGCCTTTATGTACACTTGCGATCATTGAAAATGAACAGGGTTATGCATTTGAAATTGACTTAACCGACGTTTTTGCAATTGCGTGCAACGTTATTTTATTATTACGATGGGTAGAGAGTTAGAACAACACGATTCTACTTTAGAGAGAAGAGGAATTCAGAAAACGTAATCAACTACTGTAATGTTGGTTGCATAGCCCTGTTCATTTTCAATGATTCTTTGTGTATCTCTTTGTTTGCTTTCACAGTTGACATTATTCTAAGGTTTTTTGTTATTGCAAAGTTAATTAACCTCTGACCATTATTGTTCGTTAGGTTGTGCTTACTGTGTCTTCCTATGTATGGCCTATATTGCACTTCTTGACCAATTTTAGCATTGAAATCACCTATTAAGATCTTTATATCATACTTTGGAAAGTTGTCATAGATTTTCTCTAATTCTTCGTAAAATTTGTTTTTGTCCTCATCTTCAGCTTCTTCTGTGGGGGCATGAATGTTTAAAATAGTAAATTTTCTTTTCTCCCCTTTTATTCTAATGTGACAGATTCTTTCATTTTTTACATTAAAATCTATTACATTTTGTATTCTTGATTTCGCTATAAAGAATCCAGTCCCTAATCGGTTTTGTCTTGCACCACCATTCATAAACACATAATCCTCTAACTCTATCTCCGCCTTTTCTTTTAAGTTCGTTTCTTGTATTGCCAAAAAATCGATTTGATAAAATTTACACTACTCTTTCCATTTGCTTTAATGCTCCTTCATAGTTCAGACCTGTGGCATTCCACGTTCCTAGAGCCCATTTCTCCTTATTTCTTCGTGCTGTTCCCAATTTATTACCTTCCTTGTCTGGTATCGTTTCCTCCAACTTCTTCCAAACTCCAACTTTTTTCTCTTTTGCCATTTCCATCGCATTTTTCAGTACCTTTAGATCGTCCAGCTGTTTTTCTATTACCCGTTTTTTGGTACAGTGGTTTGTTGTTGCTGTGGATGCAGACTCTTCTCTACCCTATCCCAAACATATACCTGATTATTTACAATTACCTTCTGGTAACCTATTCGAACACGATTGCCTTCATTTCTCTCTAGATTTGCCGTTTCCTTTATTTTATTTTGTACTTCCAATTCAGTTACAGTCAAGTCATTTTCTATTATTACTCTTTAGCCTTTTAGATTGCTTTTTGCTTTCATGACCATCATTTTTTCGTCCCAGGTTCTCATTCGTGCTACTATCACCTGTTGACCCTTAACTTTCCCAACTTTAAAAGCATCAGCTACTTTTATATTGACTTGTAGTTGATTTTTTATCAGTTCGTCAACATTATCTTTAACGTTTTCACCTTGGCTGTGTAGTCCTTTTATTATTAGGTTTAATTTTTTCTTCCCTCTTTCCTGACTATCCAATTTGCTTTCAAGATTTTCAATTCTCCGCTCAAATACTTCTTTTCCGGCCTTCCAAAGTTCCTCTTTCTTCTTTATTTCTTCTTTTACCTTCATAAATTCTTCCGTTAGCTCCTTGTGACTTTTGTTAAATTCTTCCTTCAGGTCACTTTTTAATTCCTCCAATTTCTGTAAGTTAATCTCCATCTCTTTGACTTCTGTATTCGTTTGATATTTCACTTCCTTAGGGTTGTTCTTATTGTGATGTTCGCGTTTTGAAATGCTAAATGCTTCAGATAGCACTTCACAAACTCCAGCGGATTAGACAGCAGTTGTTTTTTACTGTTGATATACTTTTTTATACTTGGGACGTATTCACTCTCGCTGCGCTGTCACTACTCACGGTTAATTGTTAAATAAAATACTTATTACACCAACCAAGCTAACCAATGTATCAGGTTTAGGAACTCATGCGTTCCTAAATCTGACGTAAAGCGTCAGCTTTAAGGAATTAAAATAATTTATGTTCTTAAAGCTGACACCCTAAATTAAATAGATTAGGAAGAGATTTTGAGGTTATCTAAAAGATTTTCCTTTTAATTGATACCTTATTGTGCTTATCAAATGAATAATGCATGTCAAAATACACCAGTAACAATATTAAATGAATTTTACAATACGCAAGTTCTTAGCTTACCTGCTTAGAAATCCTTCTCCTTCGCGCCGATGTAATCGTCAGCCACTTACAAATTTAAATGTAATGTCGGCAATATAGATTTCGTTTTTTAAATTTGTACTACAATAATGGCAAAATTTATAAAGCCCGATTTACACTATGTAGGATCATATTTGACCTTAATTATTAAATTAAAAGATGAAGCTTATGGTACAATTACCTTAGTTATGCATGTGAAAACTCATACAGGTGAATAGCCTTATTGCTGTACTGTTGTATATTTAGATTGGCACTAAATCATTTAGTTTTCATATAAAAATTAAGACGAGCAGAAAACCTTATTCTTGTTCTGTTTGTGAATATAAAACGGCCCCTAAATGTGATTTAGTTATGCATACAAAAATTTATAGTTATAAATAGAAAACTCATCAGGGAAGGAATTTTATTAATGATTGAATTGAGAAATTAATTTCTTCAAATAATTTAGCTAATATTGTGAGGAATTGGTAACTTAGTTATAATTAGGCTAATAGAACTTACAGTAAACAGAAAACTAACAACATGGTACCGTATGTAAACAAGCCTGGTGGTGTGTTTATAATTTTAGAATAAATTCATAATAATTACGAGTGCATCATTTCCGGCGGTTACGAATTATCAGTGGCCAGGATCACAACAGCTTATTTTATTATAAATTAGGTAGGCTATATAACTAGAAATTAAAGAAAAAACATTAGCCAGTATTATTAGGATTTTTTAATTGTTCGGGGTTCATGCCTTTGTTTATTATAATTTTTAACTTTAATATTATGCACTTGTAAATTATATGTGTATGTTATATGTGTAACTGTAAATTTAATAAATTAAATAAAAAATCTATTCTATTTTATTTCTGAATTGTTATTATACCAGTAGTATGATTAATTAGACAGTTTTCCATTTTAAATTTAATTTTATATTTCCAGGAAAACAATGGAAAGATACATTCTCTAAGTGAATTACAGTTAGTCAACAACACTTTTCTTTGAAGCCTTAATACAGACAAGCAAACCGCGCGCTACGCGCTGCGAGTCTTGAATCGGCGCGCACGTGAAATAGGATACGCGAAAGGTCAAGCTCCGAGCCGAGCGCTAAGATAAGAAAAACAAAACCTAAACAAATATAAACATCTGTGAAGCCGGAACGTGAGATTTTATTTTGTGCCACGGACACACATTAAGGAAAATTATATTATAGATTATATTATAGATGCCTTACAGCCACTAGATCAATACACTCAGTGTGAGATACTGCCACTACATACCTCGCATGAGAGAATTGTAAGATAAAGATAACAAATGCAGTAAGGAAGATACATGTTTTGAGGATTTTTTTGTTGGTATAATGGCATTGCTTTATAGTAAAAATATGTTAGATTATGTCACTTATTATCATTCAAATAATTTTAATTGAAAAGATGTTTTACTAGTTGCAGAAATCTGCTCTTGAATCAAAGATTCCTAATAAAACAAATTCTTGGGTTGCAATATTTTTAATCGATTTTAAAATAAGAACAAACTAAATATTTTGAACTGCTCTTCTCATTCCCATGCTGCTGCTGTCATATTTGCAAACCCTTGGCTTAAAGTTGATACGATATTTTTTCGTCAACAAAGTAAATTTAAAATAAATACTGGTAAGTTGGAAAAGTAAATAAATTTGATATACAGCAACTGAAACAGGGAAAGACAATTTAGATATTGTATAAAAAAAGTACATAATTGATAAATATACCTGTTTTATTAAATATACTGTTACAGCTATATGTTGCGGCACCTAATTTTCTATACTAACGTAGGTATAACGTATTTCTATTTAGTTTCAAACTAATTCTCTTTTAAGATGAATTTAAATAATTCATTTGCCCTTTAATAAATTATTAAAGTTAAAATTATTAAATGATTTTAGCTTCAGTAGAACATGATTAGGTACTCTCAAAACAGGTCAGTTCTCACATTCTAATATTGTTATTATACCTATTTGCAAATTTGTTTTTGTTTAATGAAAACTTACTTCAAAACTTGTATGACACTTAATACAATTAGTTGTCAATGTGACAGATACTATGAAAGTGGAAATATATCAAAAATATCTATTCGTTACACTATTTGTCATTCAATAAACATGAAATAGTAAGTAGTCCCTGTTTAATCACCTCACTTTACTCTTACTGTTTAGTTTGCTCAATAAATACCTGTAGCAGTAACTCATCCAGAGAACTTGATCTGCCTTTTCAATGATACAAATTAACACCAACTGCTTATAGAAGTTTCTCAAGCTGCAGACTAACCCCAATATAGACTCAATCAACTGTCAGGAACTGCAAACACCCTCTGGTATGTCTCCCTTTCAAATCTTCAGTGAGCATACAACTCAGCAACACGAATCTCGACAAGATCCTCCAGCAGTAAATACAATGTGTCCCTTCCAAATAAGACGTTGACAACCCAAATAACGCGAACCGCGATCTGGTGCAAGACGTCACTTTAATAAGAAGCTCAGCAAAGTACAATACTATTAGATGAAAAACTTTTTCCAATTCTCAAGATGTTCACTCTAGAAACTTGATGTGTCCTACTTCCAGTAAAGGTAGCTCACGCTATCCAATTCAACATGATGTAATTAATTAACAATAAACTAAGTCAACATCCAATTCCAGAAATTACTTCAATAGCCTGTAATAGTCTAACTTATGGTCCTCCTACCATACACATCCTCTCCATATCTTCATTATATAATCTTCTTGTTTTAAATTTTGCTTTGTTTCTCTTCTCGACAATTTTATATTAATTGTACCCTTTTATAGACCAAATAGATTAATAAAATCATATTCTGAAAGGGTTTATTTTAAAATTTCAGCCTTTTACAAATTATTATAACATGTTTTCTATCAAAATTTATTTGTGTACATACTTATTAATATCTCCCTAGTGATATTGTTTTTACATATTTTTAAAGTTCAACACTCTATACAGGGTGTAGAAATACTTTACGCACCATAGGGTTTTCAATGGTAATTTCTTCATATGAAAATATTTGCTTCCCTAATTATTTTAGAGCAAACTTGTAAATAGGTTTTTTGTAGAGCAAATAATTGTGCATCCATTTATGAAATAATTTTTGTCATATATGTCAGAAAACCTAATAATGAAAGAAGCTAGAATTTTCATTTTTTCAAAAATTAGTGCAAATTGTGAAGTGGTGGTATGCTGGAAGCAGATCTGGTGCAATAAGTGCCATGGTTGCCGCTACATTTGACAGATGCAAACAAATAAATAGCAAACTAATTTGTTGATGCTTTGAGATGCTTCAATAATTTCAAGGCACCACTGATTTGTCTAAAATTGCAATTTTATTTCTTTAAATTTTCGGTTTTCCGAAATGTAAAATGACGAATGCTAGCATAAATGGATACAGAATTTTTTTCTCTACAAAAAACTTCCACACAAGTTTGCTCTAAAATAATTAGGGAAGCAAATATTTTCATATGAAAAAATTACCATTGAAATCCCTATGGTGAGTAACGCATTTCTACACCCTGTATAATCTATTATCACATTTAGTTTAATATTAAGCTTCCACTCTATTTCAGGTAACATTAAATCATGTTAGAACCCTTCTGTTTCTTATTTTTCATTGTTCAACTGAATTCAAATTCTAATCCATTATTTTACCAAATACATGTTGGTAATTATATCCTTTTTTAATACTTAAATTCATCTTATATGCAACCATTACAATACACATAAATAGGACACATACTTAGATCATGTTCCAATAAAAGATGAGCAACAACTTCAGGCTTCAACCGCGTATAATTTTTGGTTTCTATAAATTAAAATAATATTTTACCGAATACATATAAACACCAAATAGAAGAAAAACTATATACTTTGGTATGTACTTACAGAGCAGATTTGTAGTTCACGGCACCTAAAGCCATAGATAGCCAAAATATTCATTTTTACATTGTGTCACAAAAGTCGTCTTTTTTAAACGAAAAATCGTAAAGAAAATCACACTTTAACGATTTTATTGAAATTGTGAATTTGACAGTTGAAAATTCCCAAGTAATTTTAGACTAAATTTCTAGTTACAGGAGATTGCTATGCAAACAACTACGTGTACAACAATTTCAAACCATTTTTCTTAGAACTCGGGCAGCCCATAACACAACATTTATTAGTGGTCATGTTAGATAAATTACTATTTAAATAAACGTAACTGAACTACGATGTAAAACATGGCGCGACGATAGACAGACAGATGAAACTATTTTCAACAAAACGAAAACTTTAACGGTGTAAGGAACGAGGTGGATCTTGAAAGCGAAATTAAATATGCAACAGTTCATACGATAGCAGCAGTTTTTGTCAAAGTTATATCAAATAAATTTTTTATCCCTACTTTGAAAAAATTGAACGACAAAGATAGATATAAAAATTTACTAATGACAGTACCTATACTTAGTGTTTCTTAGTTCGGTAGTTCAGTGGTTAAGTATTCTGACTACTGAGCGAGTTAGATTCCTGGTCACTGTGAGCAGCAAGGGGAGCAGGAATAGCGGAGAGAATCCAACGGCGTCATTTCGCTGTTCTTGCTAGTTTTTATAAGGTACGATTTAGCCTAAACAAATAGTGTCAGCGTCCGGAAAACGAAGTGCATACTACATCAAACCTTGTTAAAGAAGGGGAGATCCTTTCCAAGGCTCTAGCTAAGCCGCATTTTAAGTAATTAGCCCGGCGTCAGTAAAATCCGTGGTTTGGCGGAAGTTGAAGCTGTACAGGAAGCGACCAGAAACAATTGCCAAAATTTGGACGGCATCTGTCTGACGTCACAAACTACGTAACTGCTAGAAACAAAAGTTGTTATTTGTCCCCAAGCGCGAAATTTTGAATAATTACCTTGCGAATTCTCATATTTCACGAGTATTTTATCCTTCAATGAACCGCTGTTTGCACTAGTCAACCGATTTGTGATTTGACAGATTTTTGGACCTTGAGCTACCGCATATTTGAACTACTGACTGTGTCTAGTACCATTTCAGATCAATTTTAAATTACAGTCGACTTCGAAACTCAACCTGAGATTTAAGAGTTTGTCTTCTACTGAGAGCGAGCGTTTTTCTAATTAATTGCAGTTGAATAAAATATAAAGACGGGCCTACAACCATTTATTTTGTGCAGTAAATCAGTACATTTCATATTTTAACCAGCCTAGTAATTTAATGACAGGCAAAGTTCGAACACAGGAAAATATTAAACAGTGAATTGTGTATTTGGATTGGCTCTAACTTATACAAAATGCCATTAAACAAAACAAATTAATTAATTAATAATCGACAGGCCATTTCCATCTAAATATCTGCAACTTGACCACCACAAATGAAACAACCTACACAGTTTCCAACAGCGAACAATGTCATAGCATAGTTATACTCACTGTTCTTATCGTTTTTAGGGACCGCACTTTGTTCTTGCTATCTTTTGCGATATTATTCGTACACTTGTTGACCAACTTGTTTACATTTAAAACATATGATTTCTTTGTTTACTTTACTTGTGTCACCCTCTTCCATTTGCTCTGTTTGTTCTTCGCTACAAACGCACCTGCTGAACTTACACTGCCATCTACATGCATATCAAGTAACTTGATTTTTATGGAATCTGTTGTAATTGCTATTGGAATGTTCGATCGTCATGCGCATGGGTTCAAACCTTTCTGGTAGACCGGCTAAAAGTAAGGAACCCACCCACTCATCGTCGATGTTAAAACCTGTTCTCCGTAAGTTTTGTGAAATTTCAATCACTTGGTTAACCTGAATTTCCATTGAATCACAATTTACCAACCGCAATGATATTAACGCACGAAGTAAACTAATCTTTTTGGTGTAACCGGTGTCTTGATACAACTTCTTTAATGTCTGCCATATTTACTGAGCTGTTTTTGCATCTCGAATATGCATAAATAAAGATGTATGAACCGTTAACACTAATTTAGCCTTTGCCTTGGCAATCAACACTGTATCAGTTTCTGTACCGTCGATGCACTTCATTAAACATTAGGATGAACATATTTTCAATTGCGAAAGACCGATCGCTGAAATGTTCTCTTCCTTGTAGTTTAGGCACACTGGTTAAATAATTTACCGCCATTCTAGCTAAATTATAACACTGTTTAGTTCTGTTTTTTTATTACCGCGTTTAAACTAATTGTCGTACTTTCGTACTTAGCTCGCACTTAGCCCATAACCTATTGGAATTCGAGGTGTGGTTGCAATAAAAACACTAGACACTGTTAACTAATTGAATGTTAGAATGTACGGCGTGTAACGACTATACAACAAGTAGTACCGCGTACTTACAATATAGATGGCGTAATCACCTTGGTGAGATATTTATTTCAACAATTTTAGCATCCTTTACCTGTTGTCATTTATTTCACTCTCCAATCCGTATGCACCCATTGTTCCATGTCCTTGTTCTTTATCGGCTCCTATGTGCGCGTTCTAATCTCCCATTATCAGTAGATATATATTCGTGTTTTGCATTTTTTCTATTGTACGTTGTAGTTCTTCATGGAACGTATCTTTATCATGTGCAATACCCGTTTCTTCGTCAATTTTAAGATCACTATAAAAGGAGAGCGAGGATACGGAAGCTCTAACCTTCCGCCTTGCAGGCCAAGCTCCTTCATGGGGTGTTAGTGCCTCACCATTATTATAAAAGGAAGTTGTGTGCGTGTATCACACCAGATTTTCGATCCTACGGCGGACAGTTGCTTAGCGCAAAGGTGCTGCCGGAAAGCGGCGTTGGAATGAATCGGTTGTTTGAGTGGAAGATAAAGCGCAAACATACTTGCCACACCCCATTGCTGTTTATCTAGACAGTTGACCATATGTTCTTGCAGCTGCGTCTCCCCCCAACTCTAAATTTTGGTAGCACGG
Organism: Agriotes lineatus; assembly: GCA_940337035.1. NCBI lineage: Eukaryota > Metazoa > Arthropoda > Insecta > Coleoptera > Elateridae > Agriotes > Agriotes lineatus. Next base: position 272,024 of record CALNHX010000124.1, read on the forward strand.
CTTTTTTCTCGTGGCAGTTGACCTCACGTAGCCAATCCGAATTATTCTGTGCAAGCGGCCTCCACGGCTTCGGCCGTTGGAGCCCGCTGTGGGTGCTTTCGAGAACGTTTCCTCCAGCCCCCATTGTTGAGTGTTGCAAGCTGTGTGTGAGCCGGGCCCTAGGGTTTCTTTGAACTTAGTTGTGTGCTCGTTGACCGTCGACATTTTTGATGGATTTTTGTCTTTGGTGTTTTTCGAGCTTTAGTAACATATTCGAGCTACAGTCTGCGTTGCGTGCGCACTCAAATAAAATGGCGTCGTTACGTCATTTCGCCGGTGATTTTGATGTTTTTTGGAATTTTTGATGGATTTTTGTAGGTTTTGTAGGTCTGTTACCAAAATATAATTTACCAGAATCGATTGCACACATTGGACGAATTAAAGGAAGCGATAGAAGGTGCCGTGCAAAGACTAACCGAAGAACAGCTGGAAGGACTATTTGAAAGCATAAAAAGAAGAGTAGATTCGTGTATAGCCAATGGTGGTGCACATTTCGAGCATCAAATGTGATATATTTAAAGCTAGTTGTTATTATAAGTGAATAAATCAATTTAAATAAGTAGTGTTGTTTGACTTGAAATTAGCTACTATAGTTGAGACCCAATCGGTGCAAGGCGGCAAATTTCTTATAAAGGCATATTTTATGAGAGCGGCCAAGTCAATCATTTTTGATCTCCCGGCATTAGTTGGAGATGATTTAAATCCACCAATGCATATTCTCACAGCTTTATACTGAATCCTATCTATTTTTGTAATTGTTGCGACCTCCACAGGGGTTAGTTTATAAAGGCGAGGGTTGCGATAGGAAATGTTGGCTGCCTGCCGAAATCGAAGATATCGCTGGAAGACACTCGCGACACAATTGCCGCAAGCACGCCGTGCAATCGCTCGCCCGGAGTGGATCGGTCCAGTTTTGTTGTTTTGTAGCGTGATTTCGTTTGTACAGGAACTGTTACTGTTTAAATGAAAAATAGGTGTCGAAATTCGTTGCGTCTGTCGATGGAAACCAGCTAGCTGCTAGGTGAACGAGACCGATACGCAAGGAAGGTAGGCGGCAATGCATTTTCCTTTTCGTTCGCGCGTGCCTTCGCCAATAATATTGACATCTTCGATTTAGTTAAAATTTAATTACAGTTCACTGCTGCTATCGTAAACAATAGTGTTGTGTTTGAAGATGACCCGTAAAATATGCTACCATAATCGTTTATTAATGACCTGTAGAAAAGTAGATCTATACTTGGTGCAGACCCCCATGCCTTTTTACAAACGCTCTCAGGACATTTTTAATTTCGATAATTATGCGACCATTTGGAGTATTTTTGTTACAGAGAGGACGAGTTCGCTTGTATATAGGTTTCTTTTTGGTAATATTTTCTCGTATGATACTTCAGCTAATTGCATCTAAAAATTCTAAAATTTTGTCACGCACGCAACTTTTTGTTTTTTAGAAGGTTCTGCGAAACCGCTCGGAGCTCTAGCCGTCTTCTTTGCAGCTGCGTTTGTTTCGTCGTGTTTAGGCGCGTTTGGTTACATCAATTTCAAAACAGTCTATTAGAGCAAGCGAGATATTTTCCTAAATAATTTAACTTCCGTCGCACTCCTTCGTATTCAGACTGCCTCGCCCGTTGCGACATGCGATTTCATTGGCTACATGTTTTGGCGCGACAGTGCGCGTTTGACGCGAAACGCGTGGCGTGGCTTGGGTTTTGGAGTCAGTCAGGAGCCAGCTTCGGTCTTGAACGTGTTGTTTGTGCAGTTGCTGCTAGCAGGTTTTTCGGGAGCAGCTCCGCCGCCCTCCGCGGCCCTTGGGGTCGTGGGGTGGTGGCACGGCTTTGTTTTGAGTGTGCCGTTACCGCGTATCGTGGTTTTGGTTTCGCAGAGAGTTCTTTTCCATTAATTTGGCCGGTGTTTTATGTGCTGGTACAGCAGGGTTTTGTTCCTTTAGAGTACTTTACGGGCCGTCAAGGGTGACAGTTGTATGTGTTGTTTGATGCCCCTCTTGTTGACCGACGCTCTTGAGTTATCGTATGCCGTGCCGGACATTTGCCAACCTATAGTGGGATAAATACAGCGAGAGCGTGTCTTGGTCGCCGTCTTCATGCGATCGTCCCGTTGGGCCGCATATTGTGTCCTGCGAGGGGTTACTTGGTGGGCGTCTTCAGCATTTGTAGCCGTAGCCTTTGCGACCTTCCCTGCGGTGCGACGCTGCGAGGCGAATTTGGAAATGGTACCGAAACTTAGAGCCAGGCGAAGCGTATGTATTTTTTGTATTAACCGCTTTATCGTTATCATTGAAAAGTTGCCAACTTATTTACCAAATACATTGTAGCGCAATATATCAGGCGATGTTATAGTAGTTGCTTAGATTTAATTAGATGATTGCGATACCAATTTCTTAGAAATGTTGTAACACCAACGTGACGGTTAAGATTTTCGTTCACGAAGTTGCGATGGTAAAGTTAAGAAGCACTAATTCAATCATTAGTCAGGATGCTAAATAAGTATTTAATTTAAAAAGTGTTGAAAGTCTAAAGGTTAACCTAATATTACTGCTTGCTGTCGCTTGGTTTTCAGTTGTATGCCGTTAATGTTTGATGTGAAAGCCTTTTTACGCTTTGTATACCAATATTTTCATGTGTTTGGACCAATAGAACGGTTTATTGAACGATGCTTTCTGATTTCCTAGGAGCCTGTGTATGCTTATTTTCAGGTTATGTTATATATAATAATAATAATAATAATTTTATTTGTTCCGCTGTATAAAATTAATACAAACTTAGTAACATAAATTACGAATAAATATATGCCGAACAAAAAGGAGAGAGTTCAGTATCTTTAGAAGATACTGTTCTACCACTTCTCCGTATGAAATTGAAACGAGTACTTGCAAAGAGTAGTATGATAGAATAAAATAAATTAATTACAAAACCGTTAATATTAATTAGACAAAGCATAGTTACAGTGTATGTGTAATACATAATGCAAAGCAATAAAATTGCGCTCGAAATAAACTTACATACTATCAGCTCCCAGACAATACAATTATAATAGACAAAATAAAAATAAAGAAATCGCGTAGTTCTAACCAACAATATAATAAAATAAAATATACACGAAAATACGTTAAGTATGAGTAAAACATGGCAAAAAAAATATATATAATCGTAGTATATTTACAACGCATGCAGTAAAATGGAATACCAAATAAACTTAATAACATCAACTTGCAGACAATACAAGTATTATAGAAAGTATAAATAAAATTTTAAGTACCTTGTTCCAACAGCCTTCTTTTATATAAGAATTTGAATTTAGGCAACGATAATCTAAGAAATTCCACCGGCAACCTATTAAAGAACATGCAAATGTTGTATGAAAAACTTCGCTGAAAGATGGCTGTAGAGTGTAAAGGCGTAATTAATACACCTCTGAAACGTAAGTTAAGATTATGTATGTCAGTGCGGTAGGTGATTTTACAACACAGATATGTGGGCTTCTTAACTAAATACATTTTATAGTATAATACTGCAGCATGAAAGTCTCTTCGCTGCTGCATAGACAACCAACTAGCTTCTTTTAACGTATGTGTGATATGTTGGTACTTTGCAATACCATATATTAATCTTAAACAGTTATTTTGGACAATCAACGGAATCAATATAATGCATATATAACGTATCACCGTAGTTAAATTGTGAAAGTACCAACGAATAACACAGCATTATTTTAAGTTTTTTGTTCAGTATGTATCTATTTGAATAAATCGTTTTAAGACTAGCATAAGCTTTGCCAATGACTTTCTTAATGTGAGTTTTAAATTTTAAAGTGTAGTCAACCACAACTCCGAGATTTTTAGCCTCGTCTTTCAAAGGGAGGAGAGTATTATTTATATAAAGTTTTATATCACCGATCTTTTCGCCTACCAAAAAGAACTACATTAGTTTTGCTGGGATTAATAGATAAATTATGCTCATGACATTTTTGAACAAGGGACTGTATATCTTCATTGATTTGATACACCGCAGTCGGCAAACATTCTGGAGGAAACGATAAATATATTTGAGTATCATCTGCATATAACTGCACCCGACAGTATTTAAGCGAACTTTCTATTAAATAGCACGTGTATATAGTAAAAATCAGTGGCCCCAGTATAGAGCCCTGTGGAACCCCCGAATTAATGTTAAGTGCATCCATCGACATATAGAAATGGACCGCTAATGGACGACTGCGCAACTCTTTGCGTTAGAAAGAGAAAGAGAACAGTTTAAGAACTATCTTTCCTTTTCCTGCCGGCCTCCTATTGGCCGACAGAAAATGACGTCACAGCACAGGGCCGTCGCGCCAATTTACTTCGCGTAAGCAGCCCCGAACGCACGTGTCAATATTTACAAACATTATTCTGTTTGTAAATAGTTATCTTTTCATAAAAACAGTGGTCACTTTTATTGTACTATGGTTACACAGTGTTTTGTGTGTAAGAAGCAATGCAAAGCTGGGGAGGAAACTATTTATCATAGGTAAACAATATTTCTCTACTCAACCTCTGTTACCTAACCTCTATAGATAATTTTAAAGTTGATTTTTGCTAATTAAAATGTATTTCCAGCCTTCCGGCAAAACCAGATATGAGAACAAAATGGTTAAGTGTGCTTGGAGTAACAAATAACTCATCACAGTTTAAGGTTTGCTCCAATCACTTCAAGTCCAAAGACTATACTCGTGCTGTCGTCTCCGGAAATCTTCGACTACTCAGAGATGCTGTGCCATCATGCAATTTGAACAGCAATAGTAAATTTGCTGGCAATGAACCCAGCAAAATTGATGAAAGACTTGTAAGTAAATGAACACATGCACTGAGAAAAAAAGTATCAATTAAAATATTGATTAAACTGAACTGCAGATAATTAAAAGAAAATGTAGTTCACTAAGCTACATATTTTTAACTACGCATGTACCTAGTTGGCGATACTGTGATTTTTTTTTCTCAGTGTGCAATTTCGTGTAATTTTTGGTCGAATGAAGTACGTGTCTTAATACAGAACAATTTACAGGCTCCTGAAGATGTAGAAAACTTTGAAAGCTTGCAACCCCATGTAGAAAATCAAAGCTTGCAACCCCTCATGGATTCTTCAATGAAAAGGTTTGTTTTTCAAGCTTAAATGTAATAATAAGTGTAACAAAAATATACTAATCAGCAACGTTTTTGATTTTTCCCAGGAAATGTCCATTCCCAGTTAACGATGCAAGGGATGAATGTGGTTACTCAGTATAAACGAGTAAAAGATGTTCAGTGGCAGAGTGTCATGAATGATTCAACAAAGTCAACTATATGTTGGGAAATTGCAATGGACACCATCACAGAACAAGCTGAGGAAATCAAGAAGTTACGTGGTACAATTAAATCCTTGGAGTCCAAGATGAGAAATATCGAAGGCCTGGTGGAAAATTTAACTAAAAAAGATCTAATCGCCAAATCTGCTGCGAATAGCATAAAAGTACGTATAAAATATTCACAAACAAGTACATGCTCTCAAAGGAAAATGTCAACAATTACATTTCTAATTTTTCTTCCAGGCGTCAATGACTCCTTTGGCAACCATACTGCTACAAAGAATGCTGGATGGCAACAAAAGGTTCCAAGAATGTCCAAAAGAGGTTCAACAATTTTCTAGTACGTTACATTTTTTGTCCCCGAAAGCGTACGAATTCGTAAGGTCCAGCTTTATCGAGTGTCTACCCAATGTCAGTACCATTCGTGGTTGGTTTCAAAAAATCGATGGCTCTCCTGGAATTTCGGCTCTGGCAATAAATACCCTTAAGAAAAAGGCGCAGGAAGAAGAGAAAAAGGCAAAAAAGTATTTTGCGGACTTCAGATGGATGACATGGCAATCAAGCAGGGACTGCACGTAGAAGGAGGAAAAGTTTTTGGGTATGTTGACATGGGCGAGATAGAGGCATCAGAGGACAGCACAGGACAACTCGAAGAAGCTAAAAATGCTGCGGTCGTCATGTGTACTTGCGTCAATGGAAACTGGAAGATACCAGTGGCATATTATTTAATTGCTGGTTTAAATGGCCAACAACGAGCAGATATTGTTACTAAAGTTTTGGATGCTCTGAAGGATACAGGCATTGAAATTGTATCCTTCACGTTTGATGGCGCTGCGAGTAATTTTGCCATGGCAAGGGCCCTCGGAGCGAACATGTCATTATTAGCTCATGTAAATAATTTCTTTTTTAATCCAGAAACGGAGAAACCTATTTTTATCGTGCCGGATGCTTGTCATATGATAAAACTGGTTCGTAACTGTCTAGGGACATGCAAATCTCTCTTTACAGAAGATAATCGCGAGATTAATTGGCATTACTTTGTTCGCTTAGTCGAGTACCAAGAATTAGTTGGTTTGCATGCTGCCAATCGGTTGCGACGAAGACATTTGAATTGGGAGAATGAGAAAATGAAAGTGGCACTTGCCGTTCAATTATTGAGCAAAAGTGTTGCAGATTCTTTTCAATTTCTTCGCGAAAGAATGGGTTTAAAAGAATTTTGCAACTCTGAAGCAACTGAAGAATTTTGTAAAAATTTTAATGAAATTTTTGATATTTTGAATTCTCGAAATAAATTTTGTAAAAACCCCGGAAAAACCCCCATAACAAAAGAAAATATTGATCACATAAAACAAAGAGTGATATTTTTGCAAAACTACATTCGCTCTATTAAAATAGATGTTAATACCCCAGTCATTTTTTCGAGATTAAAAACTGGTTTCTTCGGGTTTTTTATTGCACTCCAAAGTGTCGTTGACATATTCCATAATTATTTTGATCCTAGAGCGGGACTGGAATATCTTTTAACTTACAAATTGTCGCAAGATCATTTAGAACTGTTTTTTTCTTCGGTTAGAAGCAGAGGGGGTAATAACAACAATCCTACTGCTGCAAAATTATTATCATCAATGAAACGCTTGCTCGTTCATGCCCAAGTTGGTGGGTCTAAATATGCCAATTGCCTCCCACAAGACGAAACTCCATTTTTACATGCAAATTCAGATCAAATTGACAAAACAGACGTTTCTGTACTATCAGAAAAAAAGACAACAGACGAACTAGACGAAGACACTCTATTTGCTGGGGCTTTTGAAAATATAGACGAGCGTTACATTGATGATGTACTCGGGTATATTGCTGAGTTCATAGTGAAAACTTTAATGCAAAAATTATCTTGCGGCATTTGCATTGATTTAATACAGTCAACTGAATGTTTTTCTCAGTTACAAGACATTAACAATCGAGGTGGTTTATCTACTGCTTCCAAAGATGTTATAACTTTATGCAAACTGGCAGAAATGAATTTTAAAACGTTTTATCACGAATTTCAATTAAAATATAAAGGTTCAACAGTAGATGCTCTTGTAGCAAGGACACTTCGGAATGTGTCAACGACACTATTGGCTAATGAAAACCATGCACTGGTACAATCAGTTTTAAATGACCACCGGTTTATGTTAATGAAAATGATTAGTAATAGTAATTTATTATACAAGACGATAAAGTTAAATTTTATCCACGAGTGAATCGTTTAACGTCGAGACGAAGTCGAGACGTTAATGATTCAAGAGTGGATAGAAATAACTTTATCGTCGTGTATAATACAATATTTTTTTCTATAGCAAGAACTTGAACAATTTCAAAAGAAAATAATGACAGTCAATCACATTTCAAAATGTCAGTAGCTAGATTGGGTTGCTACGATAATACGAAGCTGTCATATTTAATTTAAACAAAAGTTAGAAAATTAAATTACTTTTTCTACTCCTGTAACTAAAATGCCATTTAACATACTAACATACACGTCGCTAAGTGACCTTTTAATCATGCCTTCATAACCTATGACTAAAGAGCCTCTTAGTCATGAGCTGAAGTTGGCAACGATGTTTTAGTCATGGGGTGAAGTTAGGTTCAAATAGTATTTGCTTTATTAGCCACAGCCAAAACTAAAATCAAGTTAGTTTTCAACCGTCACTTTGACGTTTGTCAAGCATAATTTAACCTAATATAATAAATGTCAAAATTTTAATGAAATAATATGATGTTATATTCTCTAAATTTGTGGTCGTAGAAAAAGTATAGTATGCAACTCGTTTTATAAACTTATTAGTCACTCATTTTATTAAACACTCGCTCCGCTGCGCTTCGCTCGTGATTAATAAAACTTGTGACTAAAATGACGTTTATAAAACTTGGTACATAATATACTATTATCTATCCTTGATGTTAAAGTGCTACTTTATCTACCCTTGCTGTTAAAGTAAAACTTGACCTTTTGTTTTGAGTTGATAAAAGCACACTTTAACATGTGCTATAGAAAAAACAATATTTTATATCGCTAATTCGTCATTATTGCGTTTGCCAAAGAGAAAGTACAACAAGAATTAGGCATAAATTAACAAAAACCATACTTTTTTGTCACCAGTAAACGCAAATTGTATATACTGTAATAAATGTGATATATTTGTAATGAGTGTATGTATTTGTAGTATTTGTAATAAAAGCAATATTTTAAACTATTCTATGTATAAATGTTATTCTTTTACACTCTGTTTTAAGAAATCTTTATTAATGTAGTAAATACATTCAGCAGAAATAATATACAATACAACAAATATTAAATTCTAGAACAAAAAATAAATGCTTATAAAACAACATTGAATTAAATAAAATATACGTATTATTTATACACATAAAGAATAAATAACAACCTACTTCGCAGCCATTTTCTTCCGATGTTCTTGGGTAATGGAGGTATTCGGCTTATGCTTCTGCTTGACAAATTTGAAGATGTGGGCATCGTCAGAGCAGTTTGAAGTTATTCTCCAAAGTAGGTTGAAAATCGGTAACAGAAAGAAATGCATATAAATAATCCTGAATAGTTTTGATAAATAATAATCTCACGTTGATTATTACGTACTAACAACTGTGACATGACTGATATCATCTTCAAAATATAAATGCAGGCAACACACATATAATTTTGCCCGTACCAAGAGTAATTGACATTGTCCTTAGAAAACTACCCTCGCAACAGTTTTCATTGCAACCAGCACTCAACCCTTGGCGAGTGCAAAATTATCGTTAAGTACCTTATCTCGCCCTTGTTATATTACTAACGAACATTACTACTGTTGCTTATTTCATTATTTTATAAAGGAAACAAATTAGCTGATACGTCAAAACATGTACATACATTTGAAGATGTCAAAGGCTGATCATAACATGAACATAAAACTGTATTAGCTTCTACCACATTTGCAGGAATACCTAACGATTACTTTTAATGCTTCGGAAGTTAAAAAACGTGGTACAGTACACTGACCTGTAGTACCAATTTGTTGCAACCAGGAACGCAGGTACACTTCTTTTTCGTGCTGACCATTAGCACCGTGCAAAGGACATTTATCACTGAAAAATTTAACTATTTTAGTTAATGGGTAGTACATGAGGCAATAGGTATTACAAAATTAACTATGGATGATTATTTCGCTATGTCGCTGTAAACAAACTAAAAATATGAATTCACGAACTGAATCAACGTAATAGACATTAGAATTAACAAGTATTTAAACAAAATATAAGCAATACTTACTGTTAATTAGCAAAACGATGCACTTAACCTCAACAAGCGGCGTTGGGAAACGCAAGGTTCTGTGACGTCAAAATCGATAAATCGATATTCTTGTCTGCGACTGCGTGTATTAGAGATCGTAAATTTCCTTGCCGCGAGCCGATGGGGTGCCTGCCAAACTTTTCTTGTTGCTCCTTCTTATAAGGTCTCACTTTCACGCCTGTGCTACTGAGCGCCAACAAGGACAGAGCGTTCTCAAATCATATGCGTTCTCTTTCTATCCCGTTTGGCTCGCGCAGCTCTGACTAGCGGTCCATTTCTATATGTCGATGAGTGCATCAGATAATTGATCATCAATCAATACTTTCTGTGTGCGTTCCATCAAATACGATCGAAATACACTTACAGCCGATAAATAAAGTCCAATAAAATGAAAAATGGATTCCAAAACAGCATGATCGATCGTATCAAATGCCTTACTGAAATCTAATAATATTAATACAGTAAGTTTTATATATTGTGTAAAAGTAAATGTACGGCGATTCCTGAGTGTTTAAGCGTCGCAGGTAGGTTATGACGCTCGTCGCTGCAGCGTTGGAAGTCTTGAGGCTGCACTAATATTCTACTCCCGTTGAGATTTGGATTTCGCCAAGGTGTAAAGTTGGAAGGTAGGTTCCTTTGCTTCCTGGTTCCTGTATGGGCTTACCTCTGTATTTCGTTCTAGTTGACGCAACCGGGTGGCATCCTATTTAATTTTGTCATTGTTCACCGTCCCTTGGGCCGTTTCCCGTAGGTAATCTCGAGTAGGATTCCCCTCGCTCCACTGTCGTCTAGTCGGAATATCTTGTTACGGGCAGGGCAGCGGTCTTAGGTCAGTCATTGTCCCGATTGTGAAAATTTTCGTCCGCGCTGGCCGTATAACTTTTACGTGATTTTCGGATGAGCCGGCGCGGTGTCGTAAAAGTCGTTTTAGACCGTAATAACGCTTCTCAAAATATTGAGGCCTCTTTCACAACGATTTTTTGTATATTCTATATGCTGTGTCCAGAGGAGTTTTGGGTCAAGTATTATTCCCAGATATCTATATCTGTTTCATATGGGAATAAAGTCTCCCATAGCAAAATGTTTAAAAAATTACAAACTTTAAAATAATTAGGTGTTACAAAAATGTTCTTTTATTCATGGGTTAAATATACTGTTACATTTTGTTTTACTTAAGTATGTAAATAAATTTGTCGCAATGACAGAAGCTATCCTTAGTTAATTACAGAGTAAAATATGATAAAGGGTAAAACTGTGCTCTATTTAAAGCAAAATTATTTCAAATTGGAGTACTGTAATTTAGGACCACCAACTACCAGAGATGAAATGTTGCCAAGTCTAACAGCATGGCTTGTAAGTGTAGGAGGCAGTGGATAGGTGCGTAAAATCTCGATTCTATTCAGTAAATCGACTGCCTTTGTCGTTAGTTCTAAAATCTGTTAATTTATGTTGCTGCGCGTGACGTCGCGCGCTCACGTTATCTAATCGGTTATGACGTTTTATATCCACCAATAGCCATAAAGGGAAACTCCAAATTTAGAATTTGAAACAATTATGCCGCCCGGGTGCCGTGCATCCCTTGCACCCCCGCTTAAGACGGTCTTGGTCGTGATTTAACTTTATTCGGAATTATAATAGTATATTATGATACTAGTGTATAAGTACGCCTTTCAAGCACGTGCGACTAGTTTAAGAGCACGACGCAAAGCGCAGTGATTTTAACGTCGCTAGTGCTTTAATGGCTCTTATATACGTGTATCATACGCTATTTTTTCTACGATCGTAACAGAAATATAAAAACTTAGTTCGGTTACACTATGGTGAAACTTTTTCCGTCATATTGTGTTAGATATTCTAGGTTATGTTGACATTCAAATTTACGGCAAAGCTTGTTTTAATATAGTATTGAAACACGCCACCAATGGCAAAGTGCAAAAAAGACTTAATTCGGGCGATAATATTAACAGTGCTACAATAGTCACTTTTGGCACTAGAAACTATGCAAAAACTTGTCATTTTGACACGATCGTAGAAAATAGTATATTATGATACTAGTGTATAAGTACGCCTTTAAAGCACGTGCGACGAGTTTAAAATCACGAAGAGCTAACGTCGCTAGTGCTTTAATGGCTCTTATACACGTGTATCATACGCTATTTTTTTCTACGATCGTAACAGAAATATAAAAACTTAGTTCGGTGACACTTTTTCCGTCACATTGTGTTAGATATTCTAGGTTACGTTGATATTCAAACTTAAGGAAAAGCGTGTTTTAATAAATTATAAAAACACGCCTCCAATGGCAACGTGTTAAAAAAGACGTAATACGAGCGCTAATATTAAGGCTGCCATTTACTTAAAATAAAATTCTGTTTGATGTATGTAAAGTTGCATAGTTACTAAAAATAAGACTAATTGTTTGTGTATGACTCGAGACTCCAGAAAGATTAAGAACTGGAAAGTTAAGCTGATTAACATGTTTCTTGGTACTAAATACCAAATCGTTTGCGTTGGCATTTTGTTTCACATTTTAAATATTGAATTTCCTTCCGACTCTTATACAATTTTTATGTATATCCAATATGTAGTTACATATTTTCTTGTCTAAGTGAATATTTAATTCGTGTTTAAATAGTCTGACGATCGGAAATGGCTAAACTAGTAATAAATATTCGTATTATAAAATAGATACGGTGAACAGAATTGCCTGAGAGGCTGCTTCAGGATTCCGTTACTTTGCGCTGATTCTATCCCTAATTTTAAGCGCGTAAACGAGACTACATTTACGCTTTAAGCCAGCTTAGTCAATGGCACTTAAAGAGACGACAGTAAAACCACTCCTGAGATGCAGCCTCACATCTCGACAGTATTATGGCTTGGTATAGGGGTGGCGACGTAGTGAATGAATCAAACATTAAATGCAGATTGTTTTATTATAAAAATAAACTGGTATTTATACAAAACTAAAATGCTTAACGAAGTAACAATATCAAAGTTCATATGTACAGTTTACTGGAGAAGAGTGTTTAAATTACAAAACAGCAGTGTAGCAATTCTGCAGTTTTTATTTCCTGCTAGAGCGAAGGTCGCCCCGTTGAACTTGCTACTGTAGGTCGGTATTGTGCATGAAGTGCAGATTTGCATTTTTCCTGGTCTTTAACTCGTCTGATTGCGTAATAACACTGGCTTTTAAATTATGAATAATGTTCCGTAAATTTGGACTGAAATATATATTTTTATCTAATTTAAACATATTAAATTTAGTAATTATGAGGCAAAGACTGGTGATTGCAACATTAAAATTTTCTTGCTAATAAATGGGAATTGCATTTAAAAACGTGCGACTGGATTTCGTAAATTTTAGAAAATAAAATTTATGTGTGTTTAAATCAAGTTTAAACATACGGGTACTACATTAATTAGTAATTAGGGCATATCGTATTTACTTAGTGGAAGTAGACATACATACACTGAAAAATTAAGTGAAACTTTTCAAATTGTCCACTGTTCAACCGTACTTAAATTTTCAAATCAATATATTTTTTAGATCAACAGTAAATTTTGAAAACCGAAAATTGTTTTTGAAGTAAAAATAGAAATACTGGCATTGTTAAACTGAAGTGATATTAAATTGTTAAGGCCAAACTAATTTATTTTCAAATTCAATATAAATATAATAATACGATTAGCAAGATATCACATTTCTATACATTTTGGTCTCCAATTAGTCAGGGAGCTAATGAACAAACGACATGTTCAAGCGAAAAACAAATTCTTCAGTAAAATTTCCCGCCGGATTTAAATTTCGAGTTAATTCGAAATTGGTATTCGTTAATTAAACTTTTGTTTTGTCATTTAGGAATTGTATGCACCGGTGGAAGTTACGCGTGTTTGGAAGAAATCACTTCTGCATTAAATATTCCATCAATATTGAGTCGGACATTTTTCAAACACCAGGAATCAGTATACAATGGCATAACGGCCGTAGAATGGGATGAAATGATAGAAGCAGGAAAAGAAGAAAAGAAGCTGGCAATAGAAGCTGGCGAACTTGATGACAATGGGATACCAATAATTACTGTTGCTGCTGATGGCGCATGGTCAAAACGATCTTACAAATCGAACTATAACGCCTTGTCGGGTGCAGGCGCTATTATTGGTTGGCGAACTAAATAAATGTATGTTAGCATAAAAAATAAATATTGCCGAATATGTCAGCAAGAAGAAAAATCTGGTGTGATACACTTCCTTTTACAGTGATCTTATAATTAGTCAAAAATTTCATTTTTAATTTTTAAGCATTTGTCAAAAATTTTCAAAAATTACAAATTCTATAAAAAACGGTACAAAATGGAGCGTTAGTTGAAGAGACAAATTTTCTATAAAATCTTAAGCTGAATTCAAAAATGTAATAATATACTGGGTGTTCTATTTAAAATAGGAGTTAATAAAAAAAAAAGAAAAAAAAACAAGAGAAGCCCACTTTAGAAGTATTCAACTGGAAAATCACCTAGCTCACATCAATACACATTAAAAATGTAATAAAAATGTAAAGTTTGAAAAAAATCGTTAGAGCCGTTTTTGAAAAAAATAAAAAAAAAACTAAAAATTCACAAGAGTAAACACCTACTTCCGGTTACGCGATTTTCTTCAAAAGTTTACTGTCTCATCTACATAGTACACAAAACTTATATATGAAGTTTCAACGCCATATATGAATTCATTTTTGAGATATTTTATTCACAGGCAGACAGACACACGGACCAATGAAAAAAATATGTTTTTTTGGGATCAGGGGACTCAATTTCGAATTTTTGGGGTGAATCCAATACTTCCTTTATCGTAAAAGGAAGTAAAAATTACACAAAGCAATTGAGCACACCTGCTTCAAAAATTGGCATGCTTCTACAACTGCTATGGAAGCTGGAATATTCGTAGATGGGTTCAAGAAATCTATTGAGACGCATGGTTTAATTTACGGAAAATTAATAGGAGGCGTCGATAGCAGCGTTATGCGAAAAATTAAGGATGCTGCTTCTTATGGACCACAATTTATAATTCAGAAGATAAAGTGCAAAAACCACATCCTTAAAAATTTAGGCAATAAAATCAAAGAAGCAGCTAAAAAACCAAAAATGGCTTCTTTGGTCAATTCACACTTATTAAAAAGTCAGTTACGTGTTCGTTACGGGGTGACTGAAGCAGTCGAGTACAGAAAAAATCAACCGATTCATACAAAAGAAAAAGTCTCACTACTGAAATCTGACATCTTAAACGGTTACAAACATATTTTTGGTGGACACTCTGATTGTGCGGACTATTTCTGTAATGGTTCAAAAGAAAATGAAGAAAACATAATACATACATATTTGTACGGAAAAGAGTACCTAATTCCAAGAAAAAACCCAAAATAAAACAGTTTGCGGACGCTGATGCAGATTATGGTCCATTTCCGATATGGCGGAAGAAGATATGCAGAACGCGCATCAAATCTTCTTGCAAAGGTTATCGCAAAATATAATCAACATATTAGAAGAAACTCTCGGGCAGCATAGAAGTAATCGTTGGTATGAAGAACGACGCAAAAGAGTTACGGCATCCAAATTTGGGCGTATTTGCAAGTTGCGCCGTACGACCTCATGTGGTAATACGGTAAAAAATATGCTATACCAGCTGTTTTCAGGAAGTGCTGCTACCCGCTATGGTAACGACAACGAACACAGGGCAGTTGAAGTGTTTTAAGAGACGATGCAAATGACGGTTAGTTCATGTGGCTTATTCGTCAGTGAAGATCATCCCTTTTTAGCTGCTTCACCCGACGGTTTAGTAAATGATAACGCCATTATAGAAATAAAATGCCTTTACAGTGCGAAGATGTTTACGCCCATGGAAGGTGTTGCAAATAACAAAATAAAATTTTGTGAAATTCTGTGAAAAACTAAAGTTAAAACAGTGTGATAATTATATGTACCAAATTCAAGGACAATTAAATATAACAAAAAAACACCTTTGCTGTTTTGTTGTTTGGACTCCCACCGGTATATCCGTGGAGGTGATACACAAAGATATTTCGTTTTGAGAAAAAGTATGTTACCAAAGCTAAAACAATTTTACTTACACGCATTACTTCCAGAACTAATAGATTCACGGCATGCACGAAAATTGCCTATTCGGGAAACTGTATAAACTGAATGTACCTATATTTTATAATTAATATTATGTCATAAATAAATGGTTACAATTTTCAATATACTTATTATTTCTATTTGGTTCATATGTGTCATTCAAAACTTTTAGGTGGAAATTCCATAAATTTTTATTGTTTTATGACGAGACGCTAATCGCAGCAAACATTCCAAATGTAAAACCGAGTAATGTTCCTAGATGTAGTAAAATCGACCTGCATTAAAAAAGTTTATAACAATATTTTTGTACAAAGGTACGAATTTAGGTTATTTGCAGATTTAATATTTGTGTGTACTTAGTACAAACATTCCTGTGTAATGTAAAAAATGTGTGTAGGCCCTAACAAAAGCATTGATTTTTTCTCTCCTTCCATATTACTGGCTCTCGAAACGGGAAAATTTGCTGCTACTATCGCCTCGTGTTTTATGTGTTTGGAACACGATGTTATTCGTCTGTGAATAATAAGAGTGAAACAATTATAAAAACAAAATTAAAACATTTCACAAACCAAGCTATCACTTACGTCATTCATCAAAGATATGTTTCAACAAGATTAGTATAATCCGCTTACCTTTCTACCCTGCGAATACTTTTGGGTTTTGCTGTCGATTGGTGTGTTGCCTATTTTGTATCACTTTTTGCAGTTTTTTATGGTATGTTCACAAAACGCCTTCCTGCATATCAAAGGCTATAACACATACAAAATTTCAAAATATCATCTTTTGGTCATTTACCATATAGCACAAAGGATTAGGCAACAAATTAAATGCACAGTATTTTATTAAAACATGAAGTACGTTGGCTCAGTAGAAATAATCAGCGTCAAGTAAAACTAATATACGTTTTTGTAAGATAATACATGTTCAGTAAAAATAATAAATGCATAGTAAAAATTTAAACGTTCAGTAACAATTAGAAATGTTCATATTCTTATATGGGTATTTCGCCACTCTGTAAATTAAAATATTAAATAACGAAAATATTAACAACGAACGTTTCGAGGGACAATTTGCCCTCGTTATTTGCAGAGTGGCGAAATACCCATATAAGAATATGAATTATGAATTCACGCCACAAAGAAGTTTCAGAGATTATATTAGAAATGTATAGTAAAATAATAGATGTTTAGTAAAATAATAATCTTTTGGTAAAAATCGTAGACAGTCAGGGAGAAAACAATAAGCGCCCAGTAAAATAATACATCTTCAGTAAAAAATATAGACGTTCAGGAATAATACAGAGTGTTTAGTATACCTAAATAATAAATGTTTCATTTAAAAAATCACAGGGCCAGTAAGAAGTTCAATTTTCAATAAAGCAAGGCAACAAATTAAATGAACATTATTATATTAAAATCATAATTAATTTTGTTCGGTAAAAAAACATAATTTCTAGTAAATAAAATTAAGAGACCGCAATATAAAAAATGTTTAATAAAATAAAAAATATTCAGTAAAAATAGTATATGATACATAAAATAAATAGTCAATTATTTAATTATATATAATTAAGTAGATATTTAGCAAAACACTCGCCAGAATGTTACTGTAGATAACCTGGATTGCATAGAATATGTCTACAGTGTTTCCTACCAACTATCAGACTAAGGGCCGGTTGCAGAAAGCAATGTTAAGTCTGGTGTTAGCTAACGCGACGTCAAAGTGAACAAAAACGAATCAAATCTCAAATGTATATGGTAACTAATACATTAGTAAACAAAATTTGATGCGATTTTGTTCACTTTGACGCGATGTTAGCTAACACCAGACTTAACATTGCTTTCTGCAACCGGCCCATAACCAAATTAAAATTGGAAAATTATTGTTCGATCAACTATTGCTGTGTAGGCATTGAGGTATGTACGTGAATGGTCAGAAATGACACACGTCAAATTAATTTCAAATTGTTTGCATTTCTGACCAATCGCGTAACTCGATGCGCACACAGCAATAGTTGATCTTTTCATAATTTCTCAAAGTTAATTGCTCTATGTCTGATAGTCTGCGAGACACACTGTATACTAGGTGAGTTTTTTTTAAGTTTTACAAGGCGAAATCTTGAAATAGTAGTTTGTGCAACGAGAGTGGATATGATGTCCACATCGCACGAGGATGAAGTTTGGCACGACGCCGGAGGCGGAGTGCTCAATCATCGGAGAGCGATATGGACATTCTACTCGGGTTGTATGTACAGTATATTTTTTATTCGACCTATCAACGAAGAAAAGAAAAATAACGATGGATTTTTAGAATCTTATTGAACATCTTGTAAGTAAATTCGTATTTACTCTTGTATTTCTGGGGTAATAACGTGTATGTTTCATAGCTGCTGAACGAATATCTGGCGGCGTACCGTTAATCGATTCATCACTAGAATCACTAATTTTTAACTATTATTGACGCTTATTGACATTTTGTTCATAGCCACGGCCTGCTGAATTGTTTGACAAACGTCACAGACGTTTGCCACACACAATTTAGCAGGGCGTGTCCATAACAAAACAAACAATAAATGAAAGTTGCCTAGGTAACCACGACTAACGTGGTTTGTGATTAGTGTATTTCATATCCGTCCGTGTGTGGATATGAAATCATATTCGTTCAGTTAACTACAATTGCCTACTTATCCATTCTGTGGATTGTGAAGAAAATGGAATATTTACATGTGGGAGTAGAAAAACGGTTTGAAATATTTATATGGGATGATAGGTGATATTTTTTACATTTACCTCTCTATCTGTTTTGCGGGGTGGGGGGTAACTTTGGTATTTTAAATAGGATGATGTACTTTTGTTTATAAAATTGTAATCTACCTAAAAAACTCAAGTCTATACATTACATTTTTTCTGTGACGTCAGAAATAACAAATCATAACGTTTAACATTATTTAGATCACAGGTAGTAGACTTCAGAAATAATTTGACATATACGTACCTTACCTTTAATGTAAGGGGTGCTTTAAATAGCACATTATTCAAATCAAGATATCCTTGACCTAGGTATGTAATCCGACGTTTCTCCATTTCGAAGCAGTCCCTAACGCTTGATAAGATTTTAGGCTTGCTCGCTTGCTTGTTATTGCGCGTAATTCTACTGTCGTTTTGGACAATCTCTCATTGGCAGTATTATAAAACATTTTAGGCGCCACTAATAAGCAGGCAAAGCGGATTCGGTCAAGAGCAAATAAAAAAACATTTTGTACACATACGTAGCTTTTTACGTAGATTCGAATTTTACAAACAAAAGTACATCATCCAATTTAAAATTCTAAAGTTACCCCCCACCTCTCAAAACAGAGAGAGGGGGTAAATGTCAAAAATATGTTTAAATATTTCCCCCCGTCTCCCTACTACCTCTCCAAAATTTCATCAAAATATTTTTAACCGTTTTCGAGATATCGCCTTGAAACACTTGAAAAACTCACCTAGTATATATACTTCCAACGAAGTCATAATGAAGTCAAAGAAGAAAAAACGACAAATTAATAAGTACTATACAAACTTGTACAGGTCACAGAAACTAGATTGACTCTCAAGGTAGGTCATGAAAGGCACTGTATTCATATTTGATGAATTGGCAATATGTAGAAAATTGTCAAACATACAAAGGTGGGTAGAGGGATTTCGTTTGCGGAGTGACTAACGTCATATGATAGATTCTTTGTGTTTTCAAGTGTGAAAATTGCTGTTGCTGGGATAGAAGGTTTAGCAGAGCCTGGTTGTTCAAATTAACACCATTATTTCTGCAATTCTTTTAACATTCAAGAACTGATAATGCACCATACCGCAATGTTGCGTACGCCTCTGATTTATTGTGTCATTTAGCTTAAATACGGTTAACAATTTAATGTCAATATGATAGATGTCAAAAGTGTTACCAATACGAAACTTAAAAGCTTAAATGTGTTTCTGTTGCTTCGGCTTTAGATGCTGAAGATTCAGAATGGCGTAATTTGGAATAACCAAATTTTTGGGTTCCCCTGATTTATTTTCCATTATATTCGAACGACGCAAACAAAACCTCTATAATAGGTATACTTTGAAATTTCGTCATAATTATCACAGATGATGTTAAGTGATATATTGGGTAAATGCTTACGAAGTAGTTCCCAGCCCCAGCTTCAAGCTTCTTAGAATATTTAGTGATAAGAAATGTTATATAAGCATGTGCACACTGTACTTAGGCAGTTCTTATGTCAGTTAGCATCTAGTAGACACATTGTAAACTGCATTTTGTAACTCCGTAACTTGCATAAATGAATTTTTTTGATTTAACAAGTTTCGTAAATTATAATTGGCGCAGTCGGTAGGATGTCAAAAACTAAAGACAAAAATCGCTTTAATTTTGTGTTTCAACACTTAATTGGCCATCCGAACAACGAACCAAGAAGACATATGTAATTCGAAGAGGGGAACCAGAATCGTCCACATTCGAGAGCCAGAGCCTTCATTCAACAATCCAAGACTCAACAGGCCCAAAATCGCCCAGAGAGCCCTACAACGCCGGACCAGCCCTCCAAAAATCGAGTACGCTGAGCCCGCACGAGGTGACAACGCCCCGGACTAGCATCGCTGGGTCCAGTCACGTACTCAAGGAACATGAGTACAATTACAACGATATTAATGTAAGACAAATTTTATTAGCAAGTGCAAAAGTGGCTTTATTTTGCTAGATATAACCGCTCATTTCGGAGCAAAGTTGTTAAAATAATCATTTTACTTTTAAGCATCTAATAACAGAATTCAATTGATTTATCAACACATTCTCAGGAGAATTGTTGTTAATAATTGTGTTCGTTATTAGCCATTGCAACTCTTAAACAAATTCAGGTGCAGTTAGCTGTAAGCCAATCAATAACGGAACAAATACTCGATAAAGTAAACAAAACTATTAGTACACTGAGAGTTGACCAATACACATTATTATCAAGAATAAAACAATTAGAAGCTCAAATCGAAGAAAACACAATTCACCGAGCGGAGATGTATTCGATAATCAATATGCATACTATATTTTTGCAAATATCAAGAATGATAAACGTAATATTGTACTTACTTAATAATTTGGAAGAAGCAATCACTTTTACCAAACTCGAGATCATGCACCCATCAATAATTGATCCTGAAGACTTAGAAGCAAATTTAATATTTATCCAGAATAAAATACAAGGACAACAATTGCCATTTAAAATCAACCGAGAAAATTTACCTTTATACGAAGACATTATTGCAGTCAAAGCATATCAAATAAAATCCAGAATCGTATTTATTTTGGAAATACCTCTAATAAATCCGGATATCTACGATTACTATCATCTTTACCCATTACCTGTGAAAACCGATCAACATTTCCAAATAATTATACCACAGAAAATGTATTTACTCTACAATGAAAATAATTATATTTCCACGGACGAGTCCTGCAAAAAACTACGCAACGGCGAACACCTATGTAAAATCCAAGAAAAAATCAATTCAGAAGAACCACTTTGCGAAGCTCAACTCATTTCATTTATAAAAAATAATGTATGTAAAACCGAAATATTTACATTAGAGCATTTTAAAACACAGAAAATCGCCCAAGATTCATGGTTACTGATTGCCGATAAAGAATTAATATCCACAATCACTTGTGAAAATAGTAAGCAGAAGATGCCGCTAAATGGAAATTACATTGTACAGATACCACCAAGATGTGAACTAAAACTTGAAAATAGGGTACTGAGGACAAATTATTACTCTAATTCCGTAAACGAGATAATTCAGTTGCCGATGATCAACTCAACGCCTACCGAAGAACAACAAATAAATAATAAACTCCCATCGATACACCTGGAGAACATCGATCTAGACGACATATTCACTTTAAAAAGTAAGCTAAAAGACTTGCATAAAAAAGTGTATAAACCAAATTTTGACGGACATTTATATATTAGTAATAGTGTATTTTTCATGTTAATCTTAGTTATAGTCGCAATTTTGTTCACTTTATATAAATATAATAAACTGCCTGCATTTTGTAACAGGAATAACGTAAATCAATCAAGCCCAAAACCAGTCGAAATTATTCCCTAGAAATTATGATAAAAATGTAATTTTACCATAATTTCTGTTCTAATGAAGGGAGGGATTATGTTAAGTGATATGTTGGGTAAATGCTTACGAAGTAGTTCCCAGCCCCAGCTTCAAGCTTCTTAGAATATTTAGTGATAAGGAATGTTATATAAGCATGTGCACACTGTACTTAGGCAGTTCTTATGTCAGTTAGCATCTAACAGACACATTGTAAACTGCATTTTGTAACTCCGTAACTTGAATAAATTATTTTTTTTTTGATTTAACAAGTTTCGTAAATTATAATTCACACATTTACTGCATCACTTGCCTTCCTTTGTTGTATTACTTGAATTAATTTCACTTATAGTCAGAGGACTATGCAAACAGAAACTTAACACAAAACATAACCACAAATATCCAGCCGGCAAGAGAAGCCGCTGTTACTGAACATTTATTATTTTTACGGTGCAAATTAAAATAAATTACTGTGCATCTTCTATTTCTTTAATATGCTTTTTAATCTGAACAAACTATAACAAAACAAGCAAACCGCGCGCTACGCGCTGCGAGTCTTAAATCGGCGCGCACGTGAAATAGGATACGCTAAAGGTCAAGCTCCGAGCCGAGCGCTAAGATAAGAAAAACAAAACCTAAACAAATATAAACATCTGTGAAGCCGGAACGTGAGATTTTATTTGGTGCCACAGACACACAGGCAAACACACATTAAGGAAAATTATATTATAGATACCGTGCAATTTGTAATATTTTACTAACCATTCGGGTTTTTATGCTTTGCAAATATTAGTTGATTACTGAACATACATATTTGTTTGCTGAATAAAATTGGATTATATACTGAACGTTTTATTGGTACCCAAAGGATTACTGCACAGGTCTATCATAGAGATTTTTTTCAACTGCTACCGTATTTTAGTTATATCTAAATTCGTATCGCAACGCATCTCGATTCTGTTACTAAACCCAAGCCTTAAGAGTGCTATAAACGTCACTTTTGACACTAGAAACTGTGCAAAAAGTTGTCATTTTGACACGATCTTAGAAAAACATTTTTAAGTTGGCAACCCTGATTTCATTAGTTATTTAGTTTTACCAGCGTTCATAAATCAAACAAGTAGAGACACTTACTGTCGGTTCCTTTGATGTCAAAATACCTATTTGGATGGCCTTGAGCGGCTCCTGGGGGGTACTTTCCGATAGTACTAACAGATTGCGCCACTACTTGATCACATATGATTGGTAGCAGTGCTAGTAACTGTCTCTGATTGATAGAATTTCGTGCTCCCATCTGATAGTCAAGCTTAGAAATACCCCCCGAGTTACTGTCCCAGGCACTCTAGACAGGTTGCAACATTTTGAATGAGTGTCTCTACTTGTTTGATGTATGTACGCTGGTTTTACCAAAAGAGATTATAGAGGTGGGAAAAGTAGTTCGTTGTGATGAACTAGTTCTCTCGAACTAGATCGTAGAAAAGAATCATTCAATATACTAGTTCGTTCGCGAACTATAATGCGCGCGCAAGCATTTAGGTAATCTGTATAAAGGTTGAACGATCATGTTGAACGAAGAACGAATATGCAGAAATGCAGATTTCCAAGCGTTACAGTTGTGTGGACTGGCTGATCAGTTCGACTACATTATTTTGCAGTAATTTATGGAATCATTTTGATAATTCTGCGGATACTAGTAAGAAAGCAAAGTGTAATTATTGCGCGCAACTTTTTATTTTCGTTTATTTGACTGAACGTTACAAGGCTCAAGCTATGAATGAATCCATAAGTTTTAGCCACCCTGTATTTGCCTCGACCCCCTGTGGATGCAGGAACTGAAGTGTATTGTTGATGAAACTGCCAGTTTATGTCAAATTCGAGGTTAGCAGGTTAGGTTTTGCGCCAGTCTGTGTCAAATAACAAAACCTATCTTTGTGATTTGACATGGAGTGACACTAGCCTGCAGTACGGTCAAATGTATCTGATCTCTCGTAGCGGCGCAGGAACTACAGTAATTACAGGGGGGAAAAACATTTTTTCGAATGTTTTAACATGACTAAGCTTTATGTTCGACTGTGCCATAAACACATTATTATAGTATGATTTAACGTCCATAAAGTGCCACTGTAGTCCATAAAACATGGCAATATCCAATAGTTATTATCAAAATAAATGCCATTATATTGAAATCAGGAAAAAAGATTATATTAACTGAAAATTTTACAAATAATAAAAAGAAATTCATCTTTAATATATTACGGTAACAGGTAGTTATTCTTGATATCGATAACGCAATTAATCTAGAAGAAGCACACTTCGAAACTATCAAATGTTTCAGTAGCAACTTGAATTTTCTAATGTGTCTAATATAAACAATATTATATATAAAAGGAAATCTTCTGCAGTGCGGTCGAACGTAAAGCTTTACATGCAGCTCGTACATAATTAGACCTCTTTATCGCTACGCTATACTCGTTCTGCATAAAATAGGCTCGTTCAATAAAGTCTTACATTATGTACTTGATACATAAATAACTATTATAGTTACAATTAAGCTAAAATGCTTTTTAGTCACGTATTCAATGGTCATAAAGATACAAAACCTGAAAGGTATACTTCAGTTTTACTTTCTTTTACTTCGTAAAATATAGCAATCATGACTTTTTGCGATCTCGAAATTTTTGCAGAAATATCCGTTTTCGTGTTTTCTCGTTCAGAAAAAGTGGTTTTCAAAGTGATGTCTGTCTGTTAGTTTATGAGCGTGTCAATTTGTGAGTCTGTCAGTCTTTTTTACAGCCCAGATGGTTTAATTCAAAATTTATATCTTTGTTTTTAATATAAATTTGGAGTTCGTCGTCATTTTCGGTTAAAATATGGTAACCGGTAGAGTAGTGGTACTTTACTTTTATGTTTTTTCTGTTTTCCTGGAAAATGTTATAATTGTTTGATAACAATTAAATGTCATAGAACAAGATTATATATTGTGTCGTTATATACAACATTGGTTCAAAAAGTTTATAAGAAATACAGTTTTTGAAAAAATCGCAGAACTTTCCCCAAAACTAATAGGAATAAAAATGTTTAAATCTGTTATATATTACATAATTATTTATAACTTGTCAAAAAAGTTTTTGAAAAATCGCAAATTGAAATTTTTACGAGCAGTAAAAGAAAGTCGTGGTCACCACACTTCATTTTTACTTCCCTCGTCTAAAAGACGAGGAAGTATTGTAATCGCGAAAAAATCACTTTCCGATATTTCTTCAGATCTTCACGTTTCCGGGTCCCTAGATGACAAAAAACAGGTTTTCTCAATTCTGTCTGTCTGTCTGTTGGCGGTATAGCTCAAAAACTATTTGTTGAAGGAGAACAATATTTTGCATGCAAATTATATGTTTACCTGGCATGAAACCGAGAAAATTTCAAACAAATACATAGAGTGTGAGCACCTTAAAAAATAAAAATTTGTTTATTTTTGCTTTAACTGAAAAATAAATCAAAGTAGTAATTTGTACATAGCTCAAGCTTTATCATTGTCGAAAACGAGACCTAACAGATACAGGGTAAACATCACAAGTGGGACAGAATAGTTTGGTGTCTATAACGCAGCACAAACTCACAATTCGAGGTTCAGTTGTGCAAGCGGCTGCAAGCGGGGACACAAGCGAAAGCGACAGAGTAGAAACACGGCTCAAAATATTCGCCTGGGAGCGCGGAGTTCGCATCCCAGCGTATTACATATTTTTTATATTGATGTAATTCAGTTTTTCCAAATTGATGTAATTCGAGCGACGGAAGTTCCATGTAAACCTTTCTATAGATTTTTTCAGATGGAAATGCAATATAGGGAAGCCATTGACAACAAGTATTGTCACTACATTGAATTGTGTTGGTACATAAACTTCTGGTTATTATTTTTGCAATGAGATTACGTTTTATGTGGACTGGTTGATATCGTAGTTATTTTAAATTGTAGTTCTGGCTATTATAGAATTGTCTCCAATACCTACCTAACTAGTTAAAACCAAATTATAAAATGACATTTCAAGTTTATAATAGCCAAAGCTACAAGTTAAAATAATGAAGTGTCAACCTGCTGACATGAAACCTAACCTCATCACCAAAATAATAAGAAGTTTATGTACTAACACAATACAGCCTAGTGACAATGCTTGTTGTCAACGATTTCCCTAGAATTTCGGCATTTGCATTAACATCTGAAATAAAAATGGACTATATCGAATCCTCAGCTGTCGATCTAAAAATAAAGAGGTATTAAACAAATTCTTCGTGTTTTATTTCTGCACAACCTACAATAGAACAACGAATTTTATCATCTCGTATAGATTAATGTAAAAACCCTATGTACTAATTTTTAAAACCCTCATAGAATATATCAGGGGGGCAAATGATACTATTTGCCCATCCGACATATTCTATGAGGGGGAAATGGTTTCGTGTTCTTTTTGTAAGAATATTACTTAGAATTTTTATTTCAAATAAAATACAATGTTTTCTTATTACAGTTATTTAACGCAAAATATATACTTCACACTATCCCAAAAAAATTAAATGATGTAATAATAAATAAAATAATACGCGATGCATATGTAGTAATCGACAGTCAATAGTTTCGTTTGCAGCGAGTGTTATCACAATAAAGCAGTTATTTGTTGTGCGGAGCTCCAATGGGCCCAAACAAAAGTCCTTTTTATTTATTTTCTTCGCAAAACCGTGAGCCATGAACGTAGGTACGGGCGACGAGGCAACGGGCAAGTAAACCATCGTCATTAGCCGATTATCGCGACCGGCGACCGACAAAATGTTATACGGTGGTTTCACGTTCAAACAGTGCTGACTGCTGAGAATGATTTATATTACAATAGTTTGCGAACTAGAGACCGATCTATTACCTAATTCATATTAAAGATTGCTAAAAGTTCGATAGTTCATTTTGAACTATTTCATTTTAAAGTCGGGAACTAGTTCATTTAGTTCACCTAAAAGAATCGTTCATTTTATCAGCAGCCGTTAATATTTACACGGTGCCGACCAATTATAAAAAGAAGGTGGAGTTTAGTGATGGCGCCGAATTCAAAACAAGATAACATAGGTATAAGAGTACACATACATTTAAATTATGTTCCGTTTGAAAGAAAAATTGAAGAAATTATCAAAGAGCTCGTAAAGCTTATAAAGCAAAAATATGAAATATATAAAAATTATCATTTATTAATTTATTTAATATAAAAACATAAATAAAAAATGATTGAAGTCGTGGTGGTAAGACCACGATTGAAGTACAGAGTGCTTTACGTTATCACTTCTATACATACCACAAATTGTTAATTCATTGGTTACCAATTTTATCAATGTAAGCATTCACGTGCTTACTGTATGTTAATTCAGTAATGCTCATAAATAAATGAAAAATGAGAATACATTTTAGTTTCTAAGAGGAATCCTCTAAGTATTTAGAATTTTATGGCGTCATTTTATGTGTTTAAATTTTTATGATTATCACAAATGTGAATCTATTTAACAATATGTAGTGGATGTTCAACTTGTCAGAATTCAGTTTAAAGGATAAACTTATTTTCGTGTAAATTTTTGTTTAGTTGTAGTTTATGGGAAGACAAAGCTATCATTTGACTGAAATTTTAGATTTTACTGCACAATCATACTAACTTATATTTTAATGTAAACACTAACAATTAAACTTGTATATTTACCCAATTTTAACCTTTTGTTATCAATTTTAAAATATTGAAATATGAAATCCTAATAATATAAAAGCTGAACAGTGTCAATCATCCTAAGAAAATAGATATAAAATTTAGGAAACTTCAAATGTTAACAGTGAGATATTTGTAGAATAATTTAGATTAGCACTACACTGAAAATGTTTACAAAATTTATGAGGACAACACTGGAAGCTAGGCAACCCAAAAGACGTCTAAGCATGGTTATACCATTCATAATGCACAAAATCCCTATTCAGGTCACGCATTAATAAGTGAAAACACCGTGGTGTTATCATTTTGGCGTTTTCAATTTTGAGCTGTCAGCTGTCAATGTCATGCAATTTCAAAAAATTTTTTTAGGATAGGCATTAAATACATTTTTATTCCCTTATTGATATTCATGGTATAATCTAATCGAATACTCACTCTACGACTTTTACACCCGTATTCATAGTCGTTCGCCAGCGGATCGCCGGCGACTCGCCAGAGATTCGATGAAATAGTATGTTGGCGGCACTGTACGTCTATGTCAAATTCGAGGTGATCAGGTTAGGTTTTCAGTCAGTTTTGACAGAAACTGACACAAAATCTAACCTGCTAACCTCGAATTTGACATAGACGTACAGTGCCGCCAACCTACTATTTCATCGAATCTCTGGCGAGTCGCCGGCGATCCGCTGGCGAACGACTATGAATACGGGTGTAAGAATTATCAAATAATTTTGCTTACAAACTCACCGGGTTGCTTTGTAGAAACACCACTCGCCTTCGGCTCGTGTTGTTTCTAAGCAACCCGTTTCGTGAGAGCGCAAAAGTATTTTTGATAATTCACAGTCGTCTCGTGGTATTATTACTGATAATACCAGCGTACATATAATGTATGTACGCTGATAATACTCCTACAGTGTTACAACCAAAAATTGTAAATCTATTTAAAATCGAGTTAGTAAATCATGGGAAGTGTAAATTATGTCTAAGTTGGTTTCATTCTATCAATATATAATTTAAGTCAAGCAGCTTTCAAGTAATGACAGTTCATCTATAAATTGAAGATGTTAACTGTTTTGTTAAGGCATTGTAACATTTTCCATGATTTAAGTACCTACCTATGTACTAGTTGTTTAACCATATACTAGCATAGAAAATGTTGAAACATGTATAAATGTCTTCCAAAGTTCCCAAACGGATATGTCAAATTTGAAGGTTATTTAGAGTGTGTTACTGAATGACAATCAAGCAGTCGGGCTTGATTTTAAATAGCTTTCCAATTTCTGTTTGTTACTCTTTTTATAAGCAATCTATCTTTTGAATTCGGTGCCATCACTAAACCCCACCTCCTTTTTAACGGTTCGGTTGCGAACAATATTGCCAACCCTACCGATATTTCGGTAGATCTACCGATTTCATCTAAAATCTACCGATCTACCGAAACGACCCGTATTTCTACCGAATATTTGTTACACCGTAGATACGTAAAATTTTTCTTGAGTAAAACCGAAAAAACATCAGCAACTCTCTATTTGTATATTGTATACAATATCTAAAACAATTGATAGTTTAGGGCAATTTACAAAGATATTCATAAATTAATCTGTAATGACCAGCACGTGCCGCCACAGCAAATTCGATAAATCACATCTTAAATTTACAAATATTATTATTTTACATAGACACGTGCTTGGATTCTAGATTTCTGCGCTAAACGCTGACATGCTATTTTAACAATTGTTTAAGTTTCACGTTTTTTACTTCGCTTAAATTTTGACACATCTAACATAACCTAACTTTAAATATTACTAATTTCCAGGTACACTCAGCAAATATTTAAAAAAAAATGACATTGACAATTCACAAGTTTTGTGAATCTATCCACATTGGATAAATTCCTAATCCTCATATCCTTAATGTAGTTTTAATTCAATACGGAAGTATTTCCGAACACTAGTTTATTTTTAAAAAGTGTTGAATAACATGCCCTTTCAATTCTGAGAATTAGGAACAGTTATTCTGGGACACCCTGTATATTTTTTATAGTCATATTTTATACTAAACATTTAAAATACTTTTCATGTATTATATATTATTGTACTTGCATATATATAAGCCGTTCACGATCTTTTTGGGTCAGGTGAGGCTATGACCATCTAGTAATTCTGTTGGCAGAACCTCCGTTGCAACTAAACTTCCTAATGGAAATTGACACTTTTTGTGTTAGGTTAGGTTGTTTTCAGTTTAAGGTTATATTTTCTGCATAGGTACATTGTTGCCGGATATTTTCTAGTCTCCACATCAACTCGCGTTCTTTGAAATTTGGTCTGTCTTTTTTAAATTGGAAGTAGCATCGTTTAATGGAAACTTTTTGTTGTAACAAAATTATTTTGGGCATTTTGACTTTTCCTTTGACGGAAATTAAAATAATTTTTACACACTTGATAAATCATTTATTTTCTTACGAATATTCAAATAATAAATCTGGCAATGTGGTGGCAAGAAAATGACGAACAGACACTGACAGAAAAAAAAATTACATCATCGAATCAGTTAGTCCAACATGAAAAGAAGAAATCATAGCCAACTTTGTCCCAAAAAGGCCGTGAACGGCTTATAGGCCATTCAGTAAACACAAAAACATATAAATTTTTTTGAAGTTGGCATATACGTAAAATTTGTCTGCTAGGGATTCTGTATTTTGTTTTGCAAAGGTTTCCATACCTGCATAAAGGTGACTTTGAATTTAAAAATGACAATTAATAAATATCATTAATTCAGTGTCAAAGTACATACTATTCTGGAAATTCTTGCCTGAACTTTTATAAAATGTAATAAAAATACTTATTAATAAATGCTACGTCAATAGTATCCAACACAGTATTTGTTTAACATCCTTAAAAGTAGTTATGACAGATGCTAATTAAATGTCACACTCTTAACCTATTTGTTTTAGTAACTTTTTGTAAGTACATTCCTAGACAAAAAATGCATTTTGGATGTACACTCATGAAATTTTAGAAATCAAAGGCCACTTTGTGTTTTTATGTTTAGTGAACAGACTATATGAATTAGTGGTTAATAGTGTTTTAAGTAAATTAGTCTAATTTTCTATAGTTCTTAATAAAACATTTGAGTTTTTCGTCTTGATCTTATTTATTTAATTAGAAAGTGAAATATAAATATATCTGAATTTTTAAATTCCGGGTTACTGAAACTTAGCTATTGCAAAAAGGTAAATTTATTGGATCTACCGAAATTTTGCGCAAAAAGCTAGCGATCGCCTAAAAAATAAGTTGGCAACGCTGGTTGCGAACTACCCAAGTACCCATCTCTAAAGGAGAAAGTATTGTTGATAATGATCTTCCAAACGAAAATATATGTAATTAATTAATGAATGCGTGTTTGTCGCCAGTACCTATCTAAAGAAATGACAGACTTCAATTTTTCTACAACGTTAACGTTGGGAATTGCTGTTTAGTTACACTTAAGTGTCATCTGCATTAAAACACTTCTGAAAGTGAGGTTAAGTGTTGTGCTACTTTACACGAATAGTTATTAATTAATATGCTTTACTCTACAGATTGTTTACAGAACGTTTTATTATTGAAGTAGTTCTAGACTGTTCCGCCCAGTGTATAAAGACTTCCCATCGTTTATATAAGGTAAATTGCAATCAATCAACATTAGAAGCAAAACAGTAGCTACATTTACCAAATAGACCTCGTACACAATAGCAGAACAAATAAAAAATAACATCCGATTCTTTGAAAGTTGGTTGAACTGCTATAATGATGTAGTAAATCAACGATAGATTGGTAGTTACAGTGACTACATTTACACGGTAATTTAACGCTGGTGTTATTTAAACCGTTGTTATTAAAACTCGTGTAAAACGTATGTTTACACAAGGGGTGTGGTACAGGTGTTAAAGTGTACGTCGGTGTTAGCTAAAACCTCGTTGCAGTGTGACCAACTGCTTCGAGATCTTCCATCTGTAACTCTGTCAGATGCTGTCTGTTATTATAAAATTATAAACATAACTCCTATAACCTACAAGATCACAGCTGATACAATTCAACGGAGTGACGTTGGTGTGGTTGACAACTGCGAATGAGAACAACCAACCGTCTTTACAATTATGTTGGTAGTCCTGTTTCAAAACGGGTGTAAGTCGAAAGTATCCATTTACACGTACATTTTACACCCGCTTACTAACGTCACGCCTCTTGGTGAAGTGGTGTAGCGTTAGTAAACCGGTTCTAGTAAAACCGGCGTTAAACCCCATTTACACTACAATTTACACTGGTGTTAACAACAACCGATGTTGTAACACCGGTGTTAGCGGACCATGTAAATGTAGTCAGTGATTTTCTCAGAAAAATTCTAAGTAGGGCTTTGACTATATGACCAAAGCAGCCGGTGTCTAAGGTACCTGGTACTCCATATGCCTAGACCTTGTGCATTAACAAACAGTGATTTTGGTTTTAACAAAACTACTTCTGTATGTGAACTGTGAACAGTAAACAGTATGGAAATTTAATTATCTGTAATTTCCAAATACGTTCTAATAATATAAACTTGTTCCAGGTGTTGCAATCTCAAATAATCCATCCCGTAAGTAATCTTATATTGCTGAGCGAAAAAGTATTACTTCCCAAGCCAACAGTAAACTAGCCATGATGACCGCTAATCAAGAAACATCAGATAATAATTTGTATAGTTCAACAGCTACTTCACTGCATGCATTAAGTGACATACATGACAATAATGATATTAAGAAATTAGATATTAAACAAGAAATCATTGTAAGCAGTAATGACATTAGAGATTATGCGGAAATTGATATTAAATGTGGCATTGAAATTAAAGGCCAAAACTATATTGATCAAAATTCAGTACCACAGAGTTTGGTTACATATATGAAGCCTCGGAAAGGCAAGAAACCGTATTCTTGTTTTCTTTGTGAATATAAAACTGTTCACAAAAAGAGTTTAGTCGCACATACAAAATCACATACAGGCGAAAAACCTTTTTGTTCTGCTTCTGAATATAGAACGGTACAAAGATATGATTTAGTACAACATGTGAAACTTTATACAGGCAAAAAACCGTATTCTTGTTCTGTTTGCAAATTTAAAACGGCCAATAAAAATAGTTTAGTCACACATATGAAATCTCATACAGGCGAGAGACCTTATTCTTGTTCTGTTTGCGAATTTAAAACCGCCCATAAAAATAGTTTAGTCACACATATGAAATTTCATACAGGTGAGAAACCGTATTCTTGTTCTGTTTGTGAATATACAACTGCATACAAACAGAATTTAGTCACGCATATAAAATCTCATACAGGCGAGAAACCTTATTCTTGTTCTGTTTGTGACTATAAATCTGTCCAGAAAAATCAGGTAGTCATCCATATGAAATCTCATACAGGCGAGAAACCGTATTCTTGTTCTGTTTGTGAATATACAACTGCATACAAACAGAATTTAGTCACGCATATAAAATCTCATACAGGCGAGAAACCTTATTCTTGTTCTGTTTGTGAATATGCAACCGTATACAAACATCATTTAGTCTCGCATATAAAGTCTCATACAGGCGAGAAACCGTATTCCTGTTCCGTTTGCGAATTTAAAACCGCCCATAAACATAATTTAGTCGCACATATAAAATATCATACAGGCGAGAAACCGTATTCCTGTTCTGTTTGCGAATTTAAAACCGCCCATAAAAATAGTTTAGTCACACATATAAAATCTCATACAGGCGAGAAACCTTATTCTTGTTCTGTTTGTGAATATGCAACCGTATACAAACCTCATTTAGTCTCGCATATAAAGTCTCATACAGGCGAGAAACCGTATTCCTGTTCTGTTTGCGAATTTAAAACCGCCCAAAAACATAATTTAGTTGCACATATAAAATCTCATACAGGTGAGAAACCGTATTCCTGTTCTGTTTGCGAATTTAAAACCGCCCATAAAAATAGTTTAGTCACACATATAAAATCTCATACAGGCGAGAAACCGTATTCCTGTTCTGTTTGCGAATTTAAAACCGCCCATAAACATAATTTAGTCGCACATATAAAATCGCATACAGGCGAGAAACCTTTTTGTTCTGCTTCTGAATATAGAACGGTACGAAGATATGATTTAGTACAACATGTGAAACTTTATACAGGCAAAAAACCGTATTCTTGTTCTGTTTGCAAATTTAAAACGGCCAATAAAAATAGTTTAGTCACACATATGAAATCTCATACAGGCGAGAGACCTTATTCTTGTTCTGTTTGCGAATTTAAAACCGCCCATAAAAATAGTTTAGTCACACATATGAAATCTCATACAGGTGAGAAACCTTATTCTTGTTCTGTTTGTGACTATAAATCTGTCCAGAAAAATCAGGTAGTCATCCATATGAAATCTCATACAGGCGAGAAACCGTATTCCTGTTCTGTTTGCGAATTTAAAACCCCCCATAAAAATAGTTTAGTCACACATATAAAATCTCATACAGGCGAGAAACCTTATTCTTGTTCTGTTTGTGAATATGCAACCGTATACAAACCTCATCTAGTCTCGCATATAAAGTCTCATACATGCGAGAAACCGTATTCCTGTTCTGTTTGCGAATTTAAAACCGCCCATAAACATAATTTAGTCGCACATATAAAATCTCATACAGGCGAGAAACCGTATTCCTGTTCTGTTTGCGAATTTAAAACCGCCCATAAAAATACTTTAGTCACACATATGAAATCTCATACAGGCGAGAAACCATTTACTTAGTTGTTCCATTTGTAAATATACAATTGCATACAAATGTGATTTAGTCACACATGAAAACAGGTGAAGAATTTTAATGTGATTCTGTTTGTGGATATACAATAGCCAAAAACATAATTTAAGGTAAATGTACCAAAGGCTGACACTCTTAGAAGAATGTTAGGTTATGGTATATCACAAACGTAATAGTTAAGGTAAAGGAAAAATAATATTTATGTTAGGTACAAGTTCAATGATTAAAAAGTGATGTGTATTTACATTTCAGTTGCTTATAGCGATATTAATAATTATTTTACTAAATTTTAATATAGATATTAATTGTACTTAAAGCTGACACACGAAAATGAACATGTACCTAAAGCTGACACATTTTGCTCGTAAAGCTGATATGTCAAGAAAAAGTGGTTTTTAAAGGCACTATGTAAGTTAAACATTGAAACAATTTATTTTATTACCATAAGTAGAATTCAAAAATAAGTTTGAAATTTTTCTATTTCGGGACATTTATAAAAACCTCTACTATAAATTAATGAAGGAGCAGATATTATTTCCACAATATCATGGAAATCATACCACAAAGTATCTTTACTTTTAGGCCACTTCCAATAGAAAGTTCCACTTAGCTGCATAACACTAACTTTAGCTAGTTTGCCCCTTAATTTTCTATCTTCCACAATTCCAGGAAAATACTCCTCCTCATACTTTACTATAACATGCTGTTTCTTAATTGGCACTAATTCTTTGTTATTTTCTTTATCTTCTTTTTCAGATTCTTCTATCTCAGCTTCATCTATTTCGCTTTCTTCTATTTCATTTTCTTCTGTTTCACATTCGTCTACTTCGGTTGCTTTCTTATTTTTCTGATTATTGATTCTCTTGCTCTGAAGGGCCTTTTCAATACGTTTTTTCTTTCGTTCTTCTTTCTCCAATTCGTTCTTTTTTGCTTCTTCTTTTTTCATATGATATTCCCTCCATTGTTGCGAAGTGGCGACAGATGGTATTTTTTCTTTTGTTCGTTTCGGAGTAGTTTTTGGAATTGTTGGCCAAAACAAACAGTTTTGAAAAGAAGAAGGTACTTTAATATTATCAAAAGGAGTTGTGGATCCAAAATGTCTATTCTGTTCTTTTACTTCGTTTACATCTTCGACATTCTCATCTACACCATTGCCTTTGTTCATATCTTCAACGGTCTCATCTACACTATCATCTTTGTTCACATCTTCAAAAGTCTCATTTACGTTACCTTCATGCAGATTTTCCCCACCCTCTTCATTATCTGTCTTTTTCAAGTCATTAAGATTATCATCATTATTAATTTCATTGATATCTACAACATCCACACCATGAATGTTATTTATTTCATCATTTATAATCTCATTTAACCAATCCGCTTCTAGAATTAATACATCTTCATTATAATTGTTAAGATTTTCCAGGTTTTTATTTTGAGAATCTCTTTCACTATTATCATCTATGGGAGCAACTCGATCAGAAATATGTTTCCAGATTAAATACAACGATTTATCCTCAATTTCTACTTCTGTTTCATTTTTACTTTCTCGCATAGAGAAAGTATTGTAATCGTCAAAAAATCGACTTCGAGATTTTGACGAATCTTGACGTTTTAGACCTCCTAGAGTCCGAAAAATCCATTTTTCGAATTATGTCTGTGTGTGTGTATGTGTGTGTGTGTGTGTGTGTGTGTGTGTGAACACGATAACTTAAAAACGAAATAAGCTAGACCCTTGAAATTATGTATATAGTCATTATTCAAAATTTGTAGATTCCAGACCAATTTTGAGTGAAATCGGTTAACCGGAAGTGGCACTTTACCTAAACAGGTAGCGGTACCTTTTCAAGTAAAGTACCAGTTTGCTTCGAGATATTTGAACAAAATTTTGTACATACATTTCTTATGTAGAAAAACTACCAGATATTACATTTCAGCATGATCGGTTAACCGGAAGTGGCATTTTACCTAAACAGGTAGCGGTATCCATTCAAGTAAAGTACCAGTTTGCTTCAAGGTATTTGCACGAAATTTTGCACATACATTTATTATTGAGAAAAACTCCCAGATATAAAATTTCAGTATGATAGGTTAACCTAAAGCGGCACTTTACCTAAACAGGTAGTGGTTACCTGAAAACGTAATTTTATCGCTGTATGTATATACATTGCAATAAACTTTTCAAATTTGCTAGAAAACAAGGCGAATGCGAGAAAGTCTAGGGGAGCACACTCCCGATTTTTTCTTTTAAAATCATTTAATTTATTTTGTCCTATCTCCTGTTCCAAATACTTTAAAACAGTAACATCATTATTATAATCAATTGTGGTATTAACAGAAATATTTACATCGGTATTGTTATTTGTAACCTTTATCAAATTTTTAAAATCAATGGCATTGGGGTCCAATGGACAAAGTCCGCATTTTCGAAATCCATTTTGTAAAGCTTCGATTTTCACAGCGTCCTTTATTACTGACTCTAAGAGGGGAGCAAAATTTTCTCGATTTAATTTACACCAAAATGTTTCAATCGCCATTTATGAACTCCTATTTTTCATTGCATTTTTAATGGATGAAAAACAGCCACATCCATTGGCTGCAATATATGTGTGGCATTTGGGTACAATGCCACTAATTCTATCCCATTTTTTACGCAAAAGTCACACAATGGCAGCGTTAGATGAGAAGAGTGCCCATCCACAAAGAATATAATTGGAAGTTCTATTTCATTTGCCACTAGCCATGGATGGAACACATTAGAGACATATTCAAAAAAAGTTTGCCCAGTCATCCAGCCGGATTCTGATTTGCCTATGCAAAATGTATCTGGCATTGGTTTCGAAATGTATGGCGATATGCGTTCATATGGAAACACAACCATAGTTGGTGCTAACATTCCTGCTGCGTTTCCTGAAAATGACAAAAAGGTATAACTATAGTTAAATTGAAAACATTAAAAAGTATATACGTACCATTTAAAAGAGTCGTCAAACATTCCTTTGCGTCATTTGCTATGAATGAATAGACAGCTTTGCTACCCTTCCTAGTTAGAACCCTCCCTCCCTTTGGACTAAAAAAAATGCAGTTTCGTCCGCATTCCACACTCTATTTGGATTGTTTAGAACATTTAGCAAGTTTTTGTCCATAAAATATTGGGTAATTTCTTCAAACCAATTTCGCACCTTCTCTTCGCTCACATTTGCTCGGCTCCGTGTTAGGTTTTGGGTAATTCTTTCGGATAGCACAGGTGCCTTTTTAAAAATAAGTTGTACCAATGCCGCCCAGGGCGATTATTTAGAAAATTTGTTTGTCTTTTCATCTTCGTAATGATCATTTCCACACTATCTAACAGCTGCTCTTTAGTGGCTGGAAATCCAGAATCTCCACCAAGCCTTGCTCTTCCTCATTGGAGAGTACGGTAGGTGCACCAATTTTGCGCTCTTCTGGATATTTTCCGGTACACTTGTAAAGCAAAGTGGTCCGAGGAACGCCATGTGCTTTGCTTGCAGCTGCCATCCCGGCCTTGACATCCTTGATAGCTAATCTCATAGATTCTTCAGAATACTTCAAATTCTTCTTTTTATTCATATATATATATATATATATATATATGGAAGCTTTCTCAAGCTTTTTAGGTCCATAGCTTGGTTATTTCTTTCCATCTCTTTCGATCTTGGGTCTTGTTTTTCCAGTCTCTTATGTTCTTCGCCTCTAAATCTTCCTCCACTGCCTGTATCCATCTTTTCCTTGGTCTGCCTTGCTTTCGTGTTCCTTGTGGGGTTTTCTGTATCATTATTTTTGTTACTCTATCTCCTGCTTGTCTTTCCATATGCCCCAGCCAGCGCAATCTTTGGGCTTTTATAAACTGCGTGACATCTGGTTCTCCGTATAGTCTGGCTAGTTCCTCATTGGTTCTCCTTTCCCAGCTCCCCTCTATTCGTTTTTCTCCATATATCCTTCTCAGTATCTTCCTCTCCCATCTTTCCACTTTTTGTTGCGTGTTTTTGTTTAAAACCTATGTTTCGCATGCATATGTCAGGGTGGGCCGCACTACTGTTTTATACACTCTTAGCTTCGTGGTGATTGCCACTTCTTTGGATCTTAGGATTTCACTTAATGCACCCGCACACCTTTCACTTTCTATTATTCTCACATTCACTTCTGCGTCCTCTTCGCATTTACTAGTTATTAAAACCCCAAGAAATATAAAGCTGCTCACGTTTTGTATACGGATCTTTCTACCGCCTTTTAGTTGTAGCTCCACATACACATTCTCTTGCTCGAGCAGCGGAGCTGCTTCCACTACCATTAGCTTTGTTTTTTCTTGGTTGATCTGTAGGCCCATTCTTCTAGCAGCTTCTTCCAGATTAGCAATACTCTTTGTAGCTCTCTTTGCGTCCGGGCTATCAGTGTGATATCGTCGGCATAGGCCAAGCACTGGTGTCCTTTATTCATTAGGGTTCCTGTCCTGTTTATTTTGTTGCTTCTTATTATCCTCTCCAGTACCAGATTGAATAATGCGGTTGATAGCGGATCTCCCTGCCTTAATCCTCTCTCCACTTTGAATTCTTGTGAGGTAGTTCCTGCAGCCCTGACCTTATTTTTTGTGCCCGTTGTTGTCGCTCGTACTAATCTTGTTAGCTTGTCAGGAATCTGCATTTCTTGCAACGCCTTGTACATCTGATGTCTATCTACCGTATTATAAGCTGGTTTAAAATCTATGAAAGCCACGTATGCTGGTATTTTGTATTCGTAACAGCTTATCAAAATTTGCTCTAGTGTGAAAATCTGGTCCATTACTGAGCGTCCTTTTCTGAAACCACATTGGTAGTCTCCTAGCTGGTCTTCTGCATATTTTTCCAGTTTTTGTTTTACTGCTGTAGCCAAAATTTTATATGTTACGTCTAATAGTGCTATACCTCTATAATTACTGCACTCGGTTATGTCACCTTTCTTGTGTATGGGATTTAGTATTGCCATTTTCCAGGCTTCAGGTATGGATTCGTTGTCCCATGCTTCTTTTATAAGCTCGTAAATTTTGTGTTGTAGTTTTTCGCTTCCATACTTGAGGAGTTCTGCCGTTATACCATTTTCCCCCCGGGCTTTTGTTGTTTTTTAGATTAATTATTATATCTGCTATTTCTTCTCTTGTCGGTGGAGGTATCTCGTCCTCCTCTCTTACCCCATTTGTTGGTTCGTTTTCCTTTGTCTCCTCTTCCATTTCTTCTTGATTCTCTGTAATTTGGTTCAGCACTCCTTCGAAATATTCTCTCCACCTCTCTGCCACCTCTTCCTCATCCGCAATCAGCTTTCCTGTCTTATCTTTGCAGTATGTTGGTTTACTTTTACTTTGAGACTTCCCCTTTCTTTTCTTTAACTCTTGGTACAAGTTCCTGATTTCCCTGTTTTTATATCTTGCTTCTATTTCCCTTATTTCTTTTTCTTTCTGCGCTCGCTTTGCAGCTCTACAAGTTTGTTTTGCTCTTCTTCTTGGCTCCTCGTACCTTCTTCTTCCCCTGTCGCTAGCATTTTTTCTCTAAGCCTTCGTCTTTTCGATAATTCGTCTCTACATTTTTCGTTGGACCATATTGTTTTGCTTTTTGCGGTTTGTTTTTCCAGCGTACTGTTAGCCGCCTCCGTTATTATTCTGTTCATTTTCTCCCAGCTGTTTTCTGCCATGTCTTCATTTATATCCTCATTGTCGTACTTTTGCTCTATTAATTTGTGGTATTTGTCTCGCATTTCCATGTTTTTTAGTCCTTCCATGTCAAGCCTTTTCGTTTGTTTCTTTTCTCTTTTGTCTATTATGGTAATATTTTCCCTCATTTTTATTATGACCAAAATATGGTCGGAGTCGGCGTCTGTCCCTCTGTAACTTCTTGTGTTTGTTATGAATTTTGCATAGTGCTCTTGTATTAACATGTGGTCAATTTGGTTTGTTATGTTTCTTCCTGGGATAATCCACGTGCCTTTATGTATTTCTTTTCTTTTGAAATGCGTGCTCATTATTTTCATTTTCTTCTCTGCCGCGAAGCTTATTAGTCTTATGCCGTTGTCATTAGATTTTTCATGTTTGCTTTGCCTGCCGGTTGTGTCTGCCTAGTTTTCTTCATTGCCTACCTTGGCATTGCAGTCTCCTAGAACGATTTTGATATCTTGTTTCGGGAGGGTTTCAGTTCAGTTCAGTTCAGCTGCTCGTAATACTCATCCTTCTGTTCATCGGTTTTCTCTTCAGTTGGTGCGTGGATATTTATCAAGCTTAAATTTCTATGTGTTCCTTTAACTTGTATATAACACATTCTTTCCGTTCTTGCCTTAAAATTCCTAACTGAATTTTTCAGCCTTCCACTTACTAAAAAACCCACTCCGTATCTTCTTGTCCTCCCTCCACTATTGAAGTATGTGTATCCATCTATATTTCTAATCTCATTTTCTTTTTGATTCGTTTCCTGAATAGCTAATATGTCAATGTTATATCTCTTTGCTTCTCCTATTAAACTTTTTAGTGCTCCTTCCTCGTAAGTTCCTCTAACATTCCATGTTGCTATTGTTACCTCTTTCTCTTTAGTTGCATTTTTTCTTTTTCCATTTCCTGTTAACTTTGTCTTTTTCTTATTTCCCATTTCCGTTGTCCTTGTCCGCGCTTGGGTCTTCTTCATGTCCGTATGCTTGGTTGGTGCTGCTAGTTTTTTGATATGTCGGTTCTTATCAGGCTTCCTCCTCCGTCCTGCGACCATTCATATTTGATTCCGTCTACCTCCAGCTTGCGGTATCCCACTCTTGTTTTCTTGCCATTCTTTCTTTCCTCCCGAGCTACATTTCTTATTGCGAGCTGTACCTTTCTCTCTTCCAATGTAAGATCGCTATCTATGAAAATGTTGTCTGCAAGTTTCCGCTTTAGCTTTAGTAACTCCAGTTTTTGCTCAAAATCTGCGCACTTCACTACCGTAATTTTTTCTTCGTTTTTCCCCACTTTAAACGCCGCCTCTACCTTGATTTCCATCTCCGCCTCTTTTTGGAAGTAATCGGCGACCTTTTGCTTTAAGTTTTGGCTCCCTGGCTGTTCCTTATTAAAATCTATTCCTTTGATTACAACGTTATTTTTCTTTTTTCTTTCTCTTGTGTCTCTAGTTTGTTCTCCAAATTTGTAATCCTCTTTTCCATCTTTTTTTTTTTTTGCCAGGATTTGGT
This sequence comes from Agriotes lineatus, assembly GCA_940337035.1. NCBI lineage: Eukaryota > Metazoa > Arthropoda > Insecta > Coleoptera > Elateridae > Agriotes > Agriotes lineatus. The sequence continues at coordinate 313,713 of CALNHX010000124.1, forward strand.
GTTTTCTTTCCACTCGGCTTTTACCTGCTTTAATCCTTCCTTCACTTCGGCAAAGGCTGTCTTCATATCGGTTAATTTTAGATCAATCTCTTTTTTTAACTCTTCTTTTACCTCGTCTAGCTTTTTCAAAACTGCCTTTATATCGTCGTATTCTACTCCGTTCGTTCGCTCTTTCTCTTTTTTCTCTTCTTTAGGTTGCGTTCGCGTTGTCCGCGCACTTTTAGCGAGCGTTCCTATCTGTTCTTGCTCCCACCTCTCGAAATCCTCTGGGGTTTCTTGCCGTCTTTTACTTTTTATTAGCTCTTTTTTATCGATAACACTATTGGCCCTTTCTCTCGCGTTTCCGTTTATTTCTTTCTTACTCATCTGCCACTTCTTTCCGCCCTTGACCTCTGCAAAAATGCGCCAATCCGGCGGGTTTCTATTTTGAGCTAGGGCGCCGGTGTCGCGGTCGTTTCTACGCGCGATGTTATTGTACGCAATTTTCGCCCGTTTATTATCGCCGCTTGGATTTTATTTACTAATTTCTCACTCTATATTGCTCCACTTTCCCGTTAATTTTACACCACTGCACGCCCGCCCCTTTGTTCCATCGGTTTACCCTTGACACTTTGTTTTTCACCTTTAGAAAACTTATTTAAAACTCTTCACTTTCGCTGTTCTGTTGACGGAGCCTATTTATAGGTTGTCACGTCGAACCATCCATTCTTTTTATTCATATTAACTAAAATTTATTTTTACTGTCACTACTCACGGTTAATTGTTAAATAAAATACTTATTACACCAACCAAGCTAACCAATGTGTCAGGTTTAGGAACTCATGCGTTCCTAAATCTGACGTAAAGCGTCAGCTTTAAGGAATTAAAATAATTTATGTTCTTAAAGCTGACATCCTAAATTAAATAATTAGGAAGAGATTTTGAGGTTATGTACCAGATTTTCCTTTTAATTGATACCTTATTGTGCTTATCAAATGAATAATGCATGTCAAAATACACCAGTAACAATATTAAATGAATTTTACAATACGCAATTTCTTAGCGTACCTGCTTAGAAATCCTTCTCCTTCGCGCCGATGTAACCGTCAGCCACTTACAAATTTAAATGTAATGTCGGCAATATAGATTTCGTTTTTTAAATTTGTACTACAATAATGGAAAAATTTATAAAGCCCGATTTACACTATGTAGGATCATATTTAACCTTAATTATTAAATTAAAAGATGAAGCTTATGGTACAATTACCTTAGTTATGCATGTGAAAACTCATACAGGTGAATAGCCTTATTGCTGTACTGTTGTATATTTAGATTGGCACTAAATCATTTAGTTTTCATATAAAAACTAAGACGAGCAGAAAACCTTATTCTTGTTCTGTTTGTGAATATAAAACGGCCCCTAAATGTGATTTAGTTATGCATACAAAAATTTATAGTTATAAATAGAAAACTCATCAGGGAAGGAATTTTATTAATGATTGAATTGAGAAATTAATTTCTTCAAATAATTTAGCTAATATTGTGAGGAATTGGTAACTTAGTTATAATTAAGCTAATAGAACTTACAGTAAACAGAAAACTAACAACATGGTACCGTATGTAAACAAGCCTGGTGGTGTGTTTATAATTTTAGAATAAATTCATAATAATTATGAGTGCATCATTTCCGGCGGTTACGAACTATCAGTGGCCAGGATCACAACAGCTTATTTTATTATAAATTAGGTAGGCTATATAACTAGAAATTAAAGAAAAAACATTAGTCAGTATTATTAGGATTTTTTAATTGTTCTGGGTTCATGCCTTTGTTTATTATAATTTTTAACTTTAATATTATGCACTTGTAAATTATATGTGTATGTTACATGTGTAATTGTAGATTTAATAAATTAAATAAAAAATCTATTCTATTCTATTTCTGAATTGTTATTATACCAGTATGATTAATTAGACAGTTTTCCATTTTAAATTTAATTTTATATTTCCAGGAAAACTATGGAAAGATACATTCTCTAAGTGAATTACAGTTAGTCAACAACACTTTTCTTTGAAGCCTTAATACAGACAAGCAAACCGCGCGCTGCGAGTCTTGAATCGGTGCGCACGTGAAATAGGATACGCGAAAGGTCAAGCTCCGTGCCGAGCGCTAAGATAAGAAAAACAAAACCTAAACAAATATAAACATCTGTGAAGCCGGAACGTGAGATTTTATTTTGTGCCACAGACACACATTAAGGAAAATTATATTATAGATTATATTATAGATGCCTTACAGCCACTAGATCAATACACTCAGTGTGAGGTACTGCCACTACATACCTCGCCTGAGAGAATTGTAAGACAAAGATAACAAATGCAGTAAGGAAGATACAAGTTTTGAGGATTTTTTTGTTGGTATAATGGCACTGCTTTATAGTAAAAATATGTTAGATTATGTCACTTATTATCATTCAAATAATTTTAATTGAAAAGAAGTTTTACTAGTTGCAGAAATCTGCTCTTGAATCAAAGATTCCTAATAAAACAAATACTTGGGTTGCAATATTTTTAATCGATTTTAAAATAAGAACAAAACTAAATATTTTGAACTGCTCTTCTCATTCCCATGCTGCTGCTGTCACATTTTACAAATCCTTGGCTTAAAGTTGATACGATATTTTTTCGTCAACAAAGTAAATTTAAAATAAATACTGGCAAGTTGGAAAAGTAAATAAATTTGATATACAGCAACTAAAACAGGGAAAGACAATTTAGATATTGTATAAAAAAAGTACATAATTGATAAATATACGTGTTTTATTAAATATATTATAGCTATATGTTGCGGCACCTAACTTTCTATACTTATGTATTGTATACACACAACGTATTTCTATTTAGTTTCAAACAAATTCTCTTTTAAGATGAATTTAAACAATTCATTTGCCCTTTAATAAATTATTAAAGTTAAAATTATTAAATGATTTTAGCTTCAGTAGAACATGATTAGGTACTCTCAAAACAGGTCGGTTCTCACATTCTAAATATTGTTATTATATTTGCAAATTCGTTTTTGTTTAATGAAAACTTACTTCAAAACTTGTATGACACTTGTTATTTATTAATTAATTGTCAATGTGACATATACTATGAAAGTGGAAATATATCAAAAATATCTATTCGTTAAACTATTTGTCATTCAATAAACATGAAATAGTAAGTAGTCCCTTTTTAATTACGTCACTTAACTCTTACTGTTTATTTTAGTTTGCTCAATAAATACCTGTAGCAGTAACTCATCCAGAGAACTTGATCTGCCTTTTCAATGATCCAAATTCATACCAACTGCTTACAGAAGTTTCTCAAGGTGCAGACTAACCCCAGTATAGACTCAATCAACTGTCAGGAACTGCAAACACTCTCTGGAATGTTTCCTTTCCAAATCTTTAGTGAGCATACAACTGAGAAACACCAACCTCGACAAGATCCTCCAGCAGTAAATACAATGTGTCCCTTCCAAATAAGACGTTGACAACCCAAATAACGCAAACCGCGATCTGGTGCAAGTCACAAGATGTCACTCCAATAAGAAGCTCACCATAGTACAATACTATTAGATGAAAAACCTTTTCCAATTTTCAAAATGTTTACTCTAGAAACTTGATGTGTCCTACTTCCAGTTCAACACGATGTAATTGTAATTAATTAACAATAAACTAAGTTCAACATCCGTTCCAGAAATTACTTCAATAGCCCAACTTATGGTCCTCCTACCATACACATCCTCTGATTATATTCATTATATAATTTCTTGTTTTAAAATTTGCTTTGTTTCTCTTCTCGACAATTTTACATTAATTATGTATACCATATTATAGACCAAATAGATTAATAAAATCATATTCGGAAACGATTTATTTTAAAATTTCAGCCTTCTACAAATTATTATAAAATGTTTTCTATCAAAATTTATTTGTGTGCTTACTTATTAATATCTCCCTAGGGATATTGTTTTTGCACATTTTTAAATTTTAACACTGTATAATCTATTATCACATTTAGTTTAACACCCGCAATATTGAATAATATATATCAAATAAGTATTGAATATCAATCTTCCACTCTATTTCAGGTAACATTAATTTAAATCATGTTAGAACCATTCTGTTTCTTATTTTTCATTGTTCAACTGAATTTAAATTCTATTCCATTATTTTACCAAATACATGTTAATAATTATGATATCCCTTTTTAATACTTCAATTCATCTTATATGCAACCATTACAATACACATAAATAGGACACATACTTAGATCGACAGATGAGCAACAACTTCAGGCTTCAAAAGCTTAAAATTTTTGGTTTCAATAAATTAAAATAATATTTTACCAAATACATATAAACACCAAACAGAAGAAAAACTATATACTTTGTTATGTACTTACAGAGCAGATTTGTAGCTCACGGCACATAAAGCCATAGATGGGCAAAATTTTTTTTTTTACATTGTGATCACAAAAGTTGTCTTTTTTAAACGAAAAATCATAAAGAAAAGCGCAATATTTTATTGAAATTGCGAATTTGACAGTTGTAAATTCCCAAGTCATTTTCGACTAAATTTCGACTAAATTTCTAGTTACAGGAGGTTGGTGTGCAAAAAAAACTACTTGCGTGTACAACACGTTTTGAAAGTCCTTTTTTCACGCATTTGCAAATTTATGAAAAAAAGTATGACTTTCAAAACTAAAGTAAAGCTTTAGTGTTACTTCATGGTGTTTCTATTGGTATTTGTTGGGGTCCCTACACAATTTATGTTGTTACCTCGGGTTTCTAGTAACAGGTTTTATTAATCAGACTGCGAGGTTAGGTAACGTAAGTAGCTGTCAGAGTCAGAATGACAAATCACAATTATGAACATAAATAGGTAGGTCGTAACAATAAGCAAATTTAAATTATTTTAACAGAATACAAAATGGTAAATGTCATGAAAAGAAGAACCAACATTGGGAATGAAGGCAAAAACTGAAGGAAACCAAGGTAACCTAAAAGAATTAATTTTTAAATTGTCAGCGTGACGGGTAGACAGGGCTCATAACATCATCCAACAAAATTCACTGTTAATTTTGCCAACCTTACAACAATTTGACAATTATTATAGCAAAAAAATGAACTTTAGTTGTACAAATAACTATAGCCACTGTTCTCTCTGTACTATATTTTTTGCTCCTAATATTAAACTGTTAGTTATTGAGTAAAAGTATAAATAACAGGTGGCTTACCATGCCGAACAGAAAACAATTTCAAACAATTTTTGTAGAACTCGGACAGCCCCTAACACAACATTTATTACTGGCCATGTTAAATAAATTACTATTTCAATAAACGTAACTGAACTAAGATGAAAAACATGGCGCGACGATAGACAGACAGATGAAACTATTTTCAATAAAACGAAAACTTTAACGGTGTAAGGAACGAGGTGGATCTTGAAAGCGAAATTAAATATGCAACAGTTCATAGGATAGCAGCAGTTTTTGTCAAAGTTATATCAAATAATTTTTTTATCCCCACTTTGAACAAATTGTACGACAAAGATAGATATAAAAATTTACTAATGGCAGTACCTATATTTATTGCGTTTTCGGGCTCGGTAGCTCAATGCTTAAGTATTCTGACTACTGAGCGAGTTCGATTCCTGGTCCTGGTGAGGTTTTAAAAAATTGAAAAGTGCGGATGAAAAGCTCTACAGAATGCCACCATTCGGAAGTGATTTAAAGCCGTGGGTCATGCTACTACGATGTGTATCATATAAAAGATTCCATGCAAAGATTGGAACTCCTTAGTCTCAGCAAAATTCTAAGTAGGGCTATGACCATACTCCTCATGCCTAGACCTTGTCCATTGTTAGCAAATTTCTGACTAGTATGATGGTTACTCCAAAATATCGAGCGACTACGAGGGCACCATTGCCGCCCAGCTAACTCAGTGCAGATGACTGGGCTGCAAATGAAATACAGAAGCTACTTCTAACTATTAAGGGCGCCAACAAATTTTTAATTATGACAACGGTGCCCAGATAGTGTCGGGAACTCATACACTCAAATAAGGTAATCCAATGCTAAATTAATTCTGAAAGAAAGTCACACAAAGCAGGTCGCAGCAACGAAATCAGAAAAGTAATAATGGTAGCAGTTTACAATGTCTAAGATAAGCAGGGCTAGTATGGTGATTTCGTTAATAGTAACAGATACAAATTTGGTTAAATGGAGAAAAAGTTGCATAAAATTAAAGGACTAACAAAATGACGCCTAGAAATCCTTGGTACGATTTTATTTTATTTCCTAGGAAGCCCTTGTAGTTATACTTGTGGTATTACATTTTACAATTTTGATTGTGTATTTATATTGTATGTGTTTATTGTGTCTGTTTTGCAAACCTCAGTCGTTTCAAAATCAATAAATCTCATTTCTTAAGTAACTTGTGTTTCTATGAGTAAAAGTGTAAATCAGTTAAGCTATAACGTTCCCTTAAGGGAATTGTGTTCAAACGCTGAATTGAGTCATTGACTAAACCTTTCTAAATATTTTAAGAAAAGTCGAACTTAGCCAACTAAAGCAATCAGGCCTTAGTTGAAACGAAATCATGTTTTACGTAAGTATGGTATAACAGAAACTACTGTTTTGACCGTGGACAGGGCAGTTATCACAGCGGTTTGATAGTTCACAGTGGCGTCTTGGCATTTCGCCATTTTGACATCCTGAAATAAGACCGGACTCCACGAGGTCCACCCTTTTTCGCTAGCTAGCCGCCGAAAATCGGGGGCTTTCTTACTGTTGCCTCCCAACGCAAACTGACAGTGGTATCTGCGGGCCGGTGTTGTAAAATCCCGAATATACGGTAATAACTTGAATAGCCGAAGTTGACAGTTGTATGTCTACCAGCCTTGACGATGAAGACAAAGAGATTGGCTACGCGTTGGAATCACTTTCAACAATGGTTAGACCGTATTACTGAAGAATACGGCCTGGTGACACAGAAAAGTGCATTGATAAAGAAATGTATTGAAGCCTTAACTGCTTTACGGCCCACGATACAAATGGAACCTGAAGACACCGCACAAATCGAAGGCCACCTTATTCTCGGGACGGAGAATTAGGAATTAGGAATGTAAGCAGGGAACAATGGCTTACTGCCGTAAGTGAATTACTTGCAGAACAGGCTCGAGTTTAGCATCTTCCTGTCTGAGATTCTGTAAGAACTTCGAACGACCTAGTCCTGACATTGGAAACAGCTGTCTGGTCTTGCCACTACGAGTTACGTTTGTGGGATTAAATCCGTACGATACTGATACTTAAGCCACTGACGTACATGATGTTTTAGCTCTCAATACCATTGGTTCCTGCTGGGTATGTGGAAAGCATGACCATCAAGTACAAGACTGTTCTGCAACTCATAACCTGCGATGATTCCGCTGTGGTAAACCAGATTTTACCCATCGCAGCTGTTCTAATTGCTCGGGAAGCGAGTATATGAGAAATTGAGCAGCCCATCGATGTCTTCCTTTGCTAAGAGTTGAGGGCCAATATCGAACCTACTATTGTTGACAATTTAAAGTCTCATCATCGGGTGCTCTTAGATTTTATTATCAGCCATGTTTCAAATGCCGAATGCCCGTGCCTTCGTGTTATCGTTTATCCATTTATGGGAAAGAACTGTTGAAACTTCTACATTCCGAAGCCACCTGTACTATTTTGCTATATCTGCAACTTGACCACCACAAATGAAACAACCTACACAGTTGCCAACAGCGAACAATGTCATAATATAGAAATCATCACTGTTCCTATCGTTTTTGGGGACCGCACTAAAATATTCGGCATTTTTATTATACCAACTTTGCCTCATTCTTTCATATTAGGCACTAATTTTTGGTGGAAGATGGCCATTATACTGAGCCTTCGCCATAGGGAATGGATTTTTTCTGGTATCTCCACCAGCGTTCAAGTTGACCAAACATCTTAATAGTGACGAGCAGGCTGAACTCGAACGTGTTGATAATGGCACTTTTGAGTTGATAGGGAATGGATTCGGATGTACTCATTTGGTGGAGCAAGAAAATACCAGCCTCCTTCTATTAAACAACGATATTATCCCATTTCATCATAACTTCAGAAACATTTGAACATTGAATTAGATGAGATGCTGGAGAAAGCGATTGTCGAACTTTCTGCATCCGCTTGGCCATCTCCGATCGTCGTGATGAAAAAGAAAGACGGATCGTATATTTTCTGCATTGATTATCGTAAACTCAACCAAGTACCAAGACGAGTATCGTCTTCCATAGTTATCCATATTTTGTATAAACTCTGTGACGCGCATTGCTTCACAACTTTCGATATGAAGTCCGCTTACCAACAGATCTCTGTCTCTTAAAAATGAATAAGAGAATCGGTTATCTATTTCTTTTATTTATCTATGCCGTGCACTTGCACTTGCGCTCTCGTTACACTTGAGTAGTATTACATTATCTATTCTTGTGTGTTAGTTTGTTGCAACGAAACGTTTATGAAGCTGAGATTAAGTGTTGTGTGGGTTCACAAGAATAGTTATTAAGTATTATTGTTTACTCTACAGATGGTTGAAAGCTCTAAATGACCATGATTCTATTATTGGAGTACCTAGTACATTTACCAAACAGACTACATGCACATGAACAAAACAAATAAACAGTAACATGCAAGTTTTTGAAAGGTGATTGAAACCGCTATAATGACCTAGTAAATCAACGATAGATTGGTAATTACGGCTATTCTGTTTTTAATGCAACAATATTTCTGTTTAAAATATTAGTGCTAAAATAACTCTATTCCTATTTATTGAACAGTATATAAATGTAGTTATGCGCCAATTACTTCTAATAGTAGAACCTATTTGTTGCAGGTGTTGCAATCTCAAATGTGCCTGTAATCATATATTATTGAGACAAAAAAGTATTACTTCCTGAGTCAACGTTAAACTAGCCATGATGACCTTCAATTATTATAGGTCAACTGCAACTTCACTCCATATGGAGACTATATTAAGAGACTTAAGATGACAATGAAGATATTAAGAAATTATCTGTCAAACAAGAGGTTACTGAAAGCAGTAGTGACGTCAATAATTATTCGGAAATCGATATTAAATGTGAGTTTGAAATTAAACACGAAATGCAAATACTACCGTTTGCAAATATATACAGGAAGGTGAATAAAAAATACGGGGACCAAACTGTCCTTAATCCTGACGAGGAAAAATCCATCATAGAAGCTAGCTGCAGATTGGGGCTACCCCTATGAAATATCAGATGTAAAATACTTATTTAGTGAAAGGGTACATATTTGGATAGAGCTGACAGAAAAGGGGAAAAGAAATTCCAACAATATGCCAGGAGAGGACTGTTGCGTTTTTTAAGCGGACATAAAAGATAATTAAAAGTGCGTTTAGCGGAAAACCTTAAAAAATATCGGGCGGGCGTATTAAGGGAAACATTAAGGGTCCCGGGTGGTGTAGCTTGAACAAGCGTCCACGTTCGATCAGTAGAGTTAAACAACGCACTTTCTGGTCAGAACTTGGATGGGCTGCTTCCCTCGGCGCCTCGTGGTACGGCTGCCAAGAAAATAGTTGGTCCCGGATGTCGTAATAACATTATGATAGTCGTTAGTGGGGTTGGAATTCCCCATAAAATGTACAGCGACGCCTATAATTGGCCTAACGGCTGTTGGCTGAGTACCAAAATAAATAAATAAATAATTAAATGATTTTGTTGTTAAATTAGAAATCTCACTTAAGGATCATGCTTTTTTTGGGTATTTCGCCACACTACAAAATGAAAAATATTAAAACATGAACGTTTATTAAGAGAAATCTACTTAATGTTAATGTTGACAACGGAAGTAGATTTGTCTTCCGAAACGTTCATGTTATATTTTTCATTTTGTAGTGTGGCGAAATACCCAAAGAATAGGATGATTATTGAAGCGCCACAAAGAAGTTTCAGAGGTTATCTCACGTGAGGATGTTTCTTCAACAAATTTGGTAAATTACGATGAAAAAATCAGCGTACATAAATCAAACAAGTAGACCAACTAGCTGTCGGTTCCTTTGATGTCAAAATTCCGATTTGGATGACCTTGTACGGCTCCTGGGGGGTACTTTCCGATAGTACTAACAGATGGTTCCACTACTTTGTCACATATAATTGGTAGCAGAGTTAGTAATTGGCTCTGATTGGTAGCACAGATATATCTATGATTGGTAGAATTTTGTGCTGCCATCTGATAGTCAAGCTTAGAAATATCTCCCGAGTTACTGTCCCAGGCACTCTAGACAGGTTTCATCATTTGGCATGAGTGTTTCTACTTGTTTGATGTATGTACGCTGAAAAAACTTTGTCGACGATCCCAGGAGGCCGAAGGTGGTAGTACCGGGTTGCCATAAATATTTCGGATCGCATTACTTTTGGAATGAGCACCGCTTTAAAAAATAATGAATTCAACTACCTAACCTAAATATCAAATGTGATTCATGTCATCACAACTGACATTCCTAGGTGTCAAAATGATTACAGATTCCTATAATTCATTATTATAATTGAAATATAATGCTAACCAACATTAATTTTTATAGCTAATTTTATGGCTACCGGGATCACAGATATTTATAGCCATCTGGTACGAAGACATATGAAACATGCAGAAAAAGTATGTGAATCAACAAAAACAGCTCATTCTCTAATGTTTGCTATAATTGCATCGGGAGTGAGGTTACCCCAATATATTGTATATAAATCTGACAATTTATGGTCAACATGGATGCAGAGTCGACCAGAAAACTGCCAATACAATCGGAGCAAGAGAGGCTGATTTGACCAGATCTTTTTTCAAGACTAGTCCAAGGCAATTATTGGCGATAACCTTGCAAGCTATCTTTCTGCAGCAGTTATTAATAAATGCCACGAAGAAAACGTAAGGTTCATATTTCTTCCACCAAACAGCACGCATTTGACTCAACCGCTTGATATTGCCTGTTTTCGACCAATGAAGATTTCTTGGAGATAAGAGCTTGGAGCTTGGAGTTTGAAAAAAATCTAACCAGGGCGTGTTACAAAAGACCACTTTCCAAGGCTACGCAATAAGGCGTTGAAGACTATCCAATAAATCGTGACAGAGTGCTAAAAAACTGGAAGTGAACACTGAATCATCCTCATCAATAATCGCAGAAACAACGCAAGACCTGTATAAGAAAACCCGATATAAAAAATCTAGTAGTAGAACTATAAAACAGAAGAAACTTAATATTGATCCTGGAGAAAGTGTTACCACTGATAAATTTGTAGACACCAACACCAGCCCTTCAAAACATGAAAAAATTAATAGTGACAGTGGCAGCGAAGATTTATGCAGAAGAAGAAGATATAAATTTAGACCAAGACACAAGTTGTAAAAAAGGTGGAACCACTTATTATTCTAAGAAGGGGAACTCTAAAATTTTTGATATGATTGTTTGGTAATATCTGTTTTGTATAACCTACCTAGTTTAAAAAAATATTTTTTTGCTATATTTTTGTGTACGTTTTATTAGAACAAACATGCTTCCAAATGTATATTTTATTTTCTTTCTTTGCAATAGCTTACAAAATGTCAATATCTAGTTTTAAAATACTAATTTTGTTTCAAGTCGCTTTTTGGCGCAGGTTACTAGCACAAATAACGTAAAATTAGAGGTTGTTTCAAGTCACCCGAAATTATGGACGACTTGAAACAATTACATATATTTTTTTGGCCTATTAAGAATTTAAAAAAATATATGTTTTGTGCTAAACGTTTATCTTCTAAGTTACCTGCATATTCCCCAATTGTTTCTTTAAGTCTAACTTACGCTGTTTGGACTCTGCAGGCAAAAATATTTCAAAAGTGTTATCAAGTTACCGACAATGACGGCATCTACTTTGCCTTAGTGCAAACTGTTTCTGTGTATGGCATAATGCTGCATGTAATTCTTACTAAAATTAATATTAAAACTTTGTTACATTATAAATTGCCGATATTGAATCGAAACATGCATTCGGACTAACTCACGTGAAGGGGGTGGCTAACTTACTTTCAAAACTAATATATCAAATTTATAGGGGCGTCAAATGATTCAGGCCGATGTTCCCTCGTTTATTTAAACGAAGGAACCATTAAATTGCTCAAAGGTAACAATACATAATATAATAAATGAAATCCACAGTTCGAAAAATCGTATAATGATTCAATTAAGTAATAGATCAACAATAGGGGAGAATAAAATCAATTGTAATTACTGGCATCAACGAACAATAAATAATACTATATCACATAATTAATTACCAGAATTATCACAATTCATACTTGAGACAGTGTGTGTGGAAACGCAGCCCTTGCTGAGTAAATATATGCTAATTTTCCAAACTGGATTCATTTAAACTTTAAATAGCAAAAGCAGTTAATTTTTAAGCAAGCCGTAGGCTGAATGAATGCTAATACGTTACTGCGTTCCACACTTAGTGATTTAATTTCATATCGCGAATAACCTCACATTCAGATATCTGCATAGTAGTTTGTAATACACTATGATATGCTAGGATCGTTTTTCCCAGCCGACAAACTTAGTACTGGCGATATTTAGAGGGAACAAACGTAAAGTGGTGCAACCACCCACTCAGCTAATTTTCCACATACAAGGCGACGTTATCTATTCCAGAATTAAACCACTCAGCTTTAAGCTGGAGCTAAATCTACAGACACATAAAAAGCACAATTTGGTAAAAAAGGTGAAGCCGTAACGTGAAATCGATTGCATATGAATTTATACAGATTAAATAAAATATAAGGCCATTAGGCGCAAACCCCCAAACTGGACATGAACTGCAGCACGAGCTGGATGTTACGTTAATTCCAGTCCTTTCTGCCTGCACGTAGGTGAATACGGTTCTTGAGCAGTTCGCGTTCCATTCAGGAGAAGCGAGGTTAATTTCACTCGAATCGATCAGCTTAGCCCGTAGGGTGAAGGCAGAAAAACCTGCCAGAATATACACACAACCTTGATACGAGCGTCTGCCGAAATGAAAAATTAACTTGTCACCCGGCTGTCGCAACGCTCGTATCGATGTTAAATTATGGGGGGGGGGGGGGGCATAAATCTCGAGGACTGTTAATTTGGACACAATATGACTACTCGACCAGCCTCTGCATAATTTATTGTTTACCCTAAGAAAAAGCGATAGGTCTCCTAGTACGCGATACAGGAAGCCATAAATTTCAACAAAGTAGTGGGTCATCGCAAGCAGCAGTTAACCGTAATCCCGGACAAACGACGTGCATCTTTAAAGGCGCCACAATAAATAACCGCCTGCAGATGAGGGAAAGAAACTACAAAAACCGAACTCTTTAATTAATCACGTCGCGATTAGCCGAAATCCAGATCGCAGATGGTATACCTGCCGGGGCCAGTTCACCACAAGCAAGAAGCCCAAAAGCGGTACTAGGACGACCTAATTAAATTCATTCATGCAGTGGCCACGGAGAAATATAACAGCGAGAAATATTTACCAAACCACATCGTGTTTGAACTCGAAATTTAAAAGATATGTTTCAAGCAAGACAATGCGGCCCAAAAGAAAGCGCTACCAGGGCGCCCTAATTAAATTTATTCATGCAGTCGCCACGGAGAAATATAACAGCGAGAAATATTTACCAAACCACATCGTGTTTGAACTCGAAATTTAAAAGATGTGTTTCAAGCAAAACAATGCGGCCCAAAAGAAAGCGCTACCAGGGCGCCCTAATTAAATTTATTTATGCAGTCGCCACGGAGAAATATAACAGCGAGAAATATTTCGCTGGACTGAGCTGTTCTTCGCCGGCTCCGAACACAGCCGCCTGCCGTCTTCGTGGAACTGGGATGCCGACCCACCGCCGCCGCCGCCCCCGAGAGGAGGATCAGCATCCGTCCGGCCTCCCCCGTCGTTCCCAGGACGTCGAGCCACTTAAGCCGCCGCCCCCATCCCGGATCTACCGCCGCCAACAGCCAGGATCAACCGACCATGTCTCTGGGACTGAACCTAGCCGGCCTACGATGTCGACCCCCGACCGGACCCAAGCGTAAGCCTCGACTCGGCCCCGTTGATTTTGGGCTTACGACTACACCCGCCCCTCTACCTTCTAGGGCCAGCCGCCTCCAGGAGCTATTCGGGATCCACACTCCACCGCGCGCAATAACCTCGGACATAGGCGACACCACCTCCGACAGCAACTCAGAATTAGACTCCCCCAAGAGGAGCCCTCTGGTGCAGCATCTTCGGGACGCGCCATTCGCCCTCCTACGCCGCCCCCCAAACTACATACTCTTTCGCCCCCGGCCCCTCACTTGGGACCTAGAGATCCGCCTGACGGACGCCGAAGAAGCTGAGCTAGAGACCGCCTGCGACGATAGCTCCCCCCGTCGCGATCTTCGCTGGAGAAGGACAGCCGCCCCACAGACTTCCCCTCTAACCGCCCGAACCGCCGCCCTGACGCCGCCCCACTCCAGCCGCCGCCCCCGAGAGACCGACCGGCACCTTCGGTGACCTAAGAGGACTCCCCGGTCCCGCTCGCAGCCGCGAGATCACCCCCGGCACCAGCCCCGGTCCTCTACCAGGACTGCCCCCCAGAGGCCCAGGTACAAGGCGAGGCCACATTCCCCGCCTTCCGCCGCCAGGAACGCCCGCCCTGCCGACCAGGCGGACACAGGCAAACGATTTTAGCATAGTTTATTTTTTTAATTTTTAGATATAAGGACATTAGGTGTAACTATTTTATGAATAAAGGTATTAAAAAACGTTTCTTCTGAATTATTCGACTGCCACCATTACTACCGCCACCGTTGAGCTAGTTGGAGGTGTGTTAACCTCAAAACTGTGCTCACTCAATCAATTCATCTGGCCAGTTTTCGGGTTAAAATATGCCTTGCTCGATTGTCCTGACAGCTAGCAATTCAAAAAGCTCAACACAAAATCTGAGGGAGTTTTAAACCGGCCGATAGCCAAGGAGTTGACAAAAAGGACATGAGCGTCAAAGACGTCTCTGCATGAAAGTTTTACAGACAGGAAATGATGCAAAACTATATCGCCATCTAGCGACGAATTACTGCACTTGACGGAAAGATTGCAGTTTGTAGAAAACTGTACTAAGCAGAAGACTGCATTCGACAAATTATACGTTTGCAGAACTTGCATATTCGCTCGACGTATCTCTGCCCGTGGAAATGATTAAATAATGAGATAATGAGAATTAGTCTGAACTTATATTTTGAAAACCAAATTGTTATCCTTCTGATTTACTTTTCTGAGAAGCAAATATCCTTTCTACAAGACAGCTTTATATATCTACACTGGCTACCTTTTTTTTAAAATTGCAACTGACATTTGATAAATTTTCTCATAATTATGTGATGAGAGGTAAGGATGTTTCAGCTGTTGTTATTCCAAAAAGTCTAAATCTGTCTTTATAATATTGGTCCTACTGAACTACAACTTTGTAGAAGTCTTACTTCCTTTAAAATCAAAATTAAAAATGGGTTCTGAACAAGTTGATGAATTTATATACTTACCTGTCCGACAACTGCATAGTAAAATTACATAAATATTGTTTAGTTGCAATCCATGTATGTCTTCTCTTTTGACTCCCATAGTTGATTTATTTTTTGTCTGCTGCATTTGCGATGGCTTTGTATGGATATTGGTCAAGTCAAATATTCTTTAATATAATGAATATTTTTTGCCATCTCTATGTAGGAGTGTCGTAGATGTGGAAGCATTATAATTTGAGTTTTTCTGCCACGCCCAAGCTTGGCTTCTGCGGCTTTAATTTAGCTGATGACGATTCTATTTGTATTCTAAGATGTTGGGCCTTTAAATAAAATAAAAAATAAAATATGACTTACGGTTTAACCGGAAGTTGCGCATACCATATACTTTTTAAATAGAACCCACTGTATATTTTCAGTATTTGGATAGAAAATATGATTGCGAGTTCAAAAATATTTCGTGTTATACATTTGTTGGGCTTTTCTATCAATACTTATCGTAAGTCAATATAGATGAATTGTTGCCGCCGCAATACCCTTGCAAAATATAAACAATATCATGATTACGAACAATTGCATCTGTCAGATAATGAAATTTAAAGTTTGTACAATTAGTTGACGTTCAAAATAGCTCTGGCTGATTACTTTCGTTGATGTTCTCACGATTTACGTTTTTATTGCAGAAAAGTGAATAACTTATTTTATTATCGTGATAGAAAATCTCAGTAAATGTATAAAGCTATGTTTTTGAATTCATAAATAAATTCTCTATCCCAATTCTGAAAAATATACATTTAAACATATTAAGTTGTGTGGAACTTCCGGCGAAACCGGAAGTCATGTTGTAATATGGATGCTTCCATTTTACTTAAAATAACGAATACTATGTATACAGGGTGATTCAAATTAAGTCTGCTATCTTTGTTATTATTGATTTTACAAAGTAGGTTAAATTAGCAAACTAGTAGTGTTTTCGGTGCTGATTAATATGCAATTAATAAAAAAACAATCGGATAACTCGTTGGCGACAAAATTAAAAAAAATATTATATACAGTGTGTCCCCGGATTGAGTTCACTATAGGTATAATTGACAAAAAATTTTACAATTTTATTTTAATGTTTTGGGATTCCGCCCTGCTTGGTCTGAAGAGAATTTTAAGAATATTTACAGTTTTTGAAACACAAGTAGGCCTTGGCAGGGAAGCGAAAACTATTTTATTTTCAGGTAAACTAACCTTTTTGTTCATGATACGGCAAAATTTTATTAAAAAAAGTTGTTTATAATGATAAATTACGGCGCTATGCAAAATTTCAGAAAGATCTGTTGACTTAGAAAACACCGTTATTTTTTAGATAATTGTATTTTATTTTCAGGTAAACTACCCTTTTTGTTCATGATACGGAAAAATTGTATTAGGAAAAGTTGTTCAGAATGAGAAGTTGTGGCCCTATACAAAATTTCAGAAAGATCTGTCGACTTAGATGAAACCGTCATTTTTAATACTCGTAAATGCAATTTGTTTAATCTAAAAAATAACTGTTTAATCTAAGTCGACAGATCTTTTTGAAATTTGGTAGAGGGCCATAATTTTTTATTGTGAACAACTTTTCTTAATACAATTTTTTTGTATCATAAACAAAAAAAGTAGTTTACCTGAAAATAAAATACAATTATCTAAAAAATAACGGTGTTTTCTAAGTCAACAGATCTTTCTGAAATTTTGCATAGGGCCGTAATTTATTATTCTAAACAACTTTTGTTAATCAAATTTTGCAGTATCATGAACAAAAAGGGTAGTTTACCTAAATAGAAAATAGTTTTTTCACATTTTTCATGGCCGACTTAATTTCTAAAAATTAAAACTCTGCTTAAAACTGTTTTCAGACCAAGCAGGGCGGGATCCCAAAACATTAAAATAAAATTGTAAAATTTTTTGTCAATTATACCTATAGTGAACTCAATCCGGGGACACACTGTATATATAATAACAAAGATAGCAATGGTGCGCACTTAATTTGAATCACCCTGTATGCTGCATGTATATACTTCCTCCAAGATTATATGAGATATACAGGGTGTTACGAGATTCGTGGATGTGGACTATACTACGTTATTCTATACTTCTATAGTATGATCAAAAACTATTTTCATCTAGTATGGCTATGCAATAGTTCATAATTTATGAATGTAACTTTGTATACTTAAATGTCAAACTTGACATTTGATTTTTAAGTGAGTTATAGTTGCATTCATAATCATTTTTGATCATACTATACATTAAAAACTGAACAAAAAATTCCTTTGCCGTTTTTTGATAAAACCCTTACTTACTCCAGTAACGGGAAATTTCACATTTCTAGTAATACAAACTCAATATCAGATTATTTTTTATTTCGACATTTATGTAATAACAAAAATTCGAATAATATATCTCTTTTAACAAACCATTTTCACAAAATAAACGCCCACAACATATTTCTATTTGACCAAGCTCTCAAATAAACTATTAATACACTGAATGCGATTGTATTAAATAAATATAAATTTATAAATATAGGCAAAAAGTTCTTATCCGTAAGTTCTTTGTTTTCGAAATACATGGTGTTTGATTTGAGAGAAATAATCGTAATTCGTAATTTTTGAAAATGAGTTGGAATATTAATTATAGATTTGATGTGCACATACGGTGCCAAGAACAATTTTTTGTGTCGGTCACGGTGGAACAGATTAATGTGGATCGAATCGAATTTCATGCTGGCAAAATTTTGTGCTAGTTCAAAAATATTTCGCTAGGTGGCGAAAGTGTAACGGGGTACGCCAAAGCCAACTTGAACTAAATTTAGGTAAATAGCAATGACGTCGTGCATCAAATATTGACATGTGAAGTGAAATCAAATTTTAAAGGTGTTTGAACCCTTGGAAATCGAATTGATTCGTGAAAAAAACGAAGATATCTAGAGCTGCGGCTTCAGCTATGATGATGAAAAAAAAAAATCGACTCGAAAAAGACTCCAGTGTACAGGCTGACAACGGCAGAAGTTCGATAGAAGTTGACCAAAACTGGCATCTTTCCAGTTTTGTGTACTATGCCATACTTAGATATAATTATTTTCCTAAGCAATGGAAGGTGATATCTAAACCCGGTAAAACTCCAGAAGAATTAAAATCTTGCAGGCCCATAAGTCCTTTGCACGTATCTTCGAGCACACTCAAAAGACTAATTAAATCAGTTCTGCACTTGGATAAACGGCTAACGTGGCAGAAACATACATGGACTAAGCAAAATCAACTTCAGTTTAAGTTACGACAGTACTACTCGAACTAGGAAAGTACAAATCAATTCTCCAATGAATCTGGGCGTACGAAATACAGCTGTGAGACATGACAAGTAATTCAAACCTGGATATATTACAAAGTACCCCGCATAGTTTGCTGAACTGTAAACGTTTGCGATGATTATCTCACAATTCAGCAGGTCTTGGTACCAACGCATAGTACTACGTTAAAAACTCAGTAATACAGTAATACAAAGACAAAGTTAATATGTGTCAGTGGCGGGTGCTCTCTAGTGGTGCTAGTCTTTCAGCCATCAACAGCCTATATAGCATTAGAAAAAGCAGCTGTTCTATAGTTGCAAATAAATTATATTATCCATCCTACCGTTATAATATAACAAGGTTTAAGTAATGAGATCCGGACGTAGCTATTCGATACCGCTTAAAACATGTATTACAACATCCAAGAAGTATGTCAACATAACATAGGTTGTGTGTCAATACACTCGCTCGTATCGAGCGGCTGGCAGCTGATGAGGGCGATCCGAAATAGGGCCCAATATGGAAATTATGGGCGAAAACGTTGAAGCAGCAGAATTGAGTTGAGCTGTTTTAATGTGATGCGAGGGCGAAATCCGCTGTAGCCAAAAAAGTAAAAACTGGTGGGCTTATTTACAAATATAGTGCTTATTGAAAATGAATATATTCGAGCTCGAGCACGATATAATTGCTTGCCGAACAATGACATAGCCTGCCACAGATGCAGAGACTAGAGTGTGCATTTTTGAATGTCACGTAAACCCTTGTAAAATGAGTGTAATCCTTTTAGTACCACATACGTTGCGACTTTTAAGCAATTTTAAGTTGACGGTCTATACAAAATTATTGCAAGTACGAATTTTGATTGCAGTGTCTTGCGCTTGCATTGATAAGAAGAAATGTATGAAAACTTAATTGTAAAGGTATTTTACTATATCTATCGATTATTTACATCATGTAGGAATTATTTATATTTCGTATTTGCATATGTAGGGAAAGCTTTGAATAAAGAGAAATCGGTGTATTATGAATCAGTTACTGGTGAAATAGAAATTGTTCTAACATTGTGATCGCCGTACTTACATTGAAATTTGGATATGTATAATACGTTTTCAGTTTTTCGGAAGAAGTAGATTTGATTTTGAAACAGGTTTGTAATATATTCGTGTTGAACACAAGAATATTGTAATTATACGTCTTGATAGCTTTGGACATTAGTAAAACTGAAATTTAGGTTAAATGAGACGTTAGTTTTCTAAACAAATTCCAAACAAACTAAACGAAGTTCATTTTGTGTCACTTTAAATACGTAGTTTCATTTTGGAGTGATATTGTTTGTATAGCGAATTAAAAATAAAACTGGTGAGTATATTTCGTATATTATGTGTTCCTACAGTAGTATAATGGTGTAATAGACGTATTCTATTTGTCATACAAATAGCTCACAACCTGCATGAGCGGTAGCGTAACGGTCAAAGTGGCAGGGTTGTCAGACCTAGGAAACTTTTCCTAAATCAAGAACAATTTTGGTCTGGGGGCGAAAAAGGGAATTTTTGAAAAGAATTCTGCCAAATGTAGGGAAACTTAGGATATTTTTAAATTTTTTAAATATATTTTCAGTTTTGGTAAAAAAAATTGTTTATTTCTTAGTCGATATTTGTTTTACATTTTGTAAAAAAGGAATAGAGAATCCATTGTGTTCTGAATAGTAAAGACATTTTCAGCGCCCCATTTCGTCATGAGTAACCCTACTAATTATAAATCAAAGCTGCAACATGTACAATTCCCTACTTCACCGATATTTGCATAAATAGTAGAAGTGATACTTCTTCCGCAATTATAGAATAAAAAGAACAATTTTCACATCTTTTGGTCTTGAACTCATGTAATTTTGAATAAGATCAGTATAATTCACTGCGTTCCGAGGCTTTTGTTTAGGTTTTTTAGCAGATAATTGTTTTCCGAGTAACAGAGAGCTAGTCTGTCGCCTCAACCCCCAACCTGGAGGACCAGACCAGTTTTTTTTCCACGGTGAGTATTTTATTTCCTCACTACCCTCTGACTTCATTGTCAGTGAGCTTCCCCCAATTCCAATGGGGACGCACCCGATGGAGGTAACCTAAACAAAAGCCTCGGAACTCGGACGGATGTAAACGACAACGACATAAGCAATCGAAAAGGACAATGAATATCGCCACATGGAATATACAAGGCATCGCAACAAAAACAAAAGAAGTAATCTCGGAAATAACAAAATACAAACTAGATATAGCATGTTTAACAGAGCTCAAGAAAAAGGGACAGGGAACTGAAAATTTAGGTAACTATGTACATGTATGGTCTGGTGTACCCAAATCCCAGAGAGCTAAATCGGGAGTGTCCATATTAATTAAAAGAAAACTATTTCCGCATGTTTCAAATATTGAATATATAAGTGATAGACTTATAAAAATTGAATTCAAACGTTTTGGCCGAGAATGGGTGGTCTTATCGGTGTATGCCCCTACAGATGACTCTACTTTCGTTGAAAAGGATGAATTCTACCAGTCCTTAAGTGAACAACTAGATATAGTTAAGAACCAGCAATCACTAATTATTGCAGGCGACTTGAATGGAAAAGTGGGTGTAAGGAGAAATGATGATGTTGTCGGACAGTTTGGCGATCCTCAGACCAATGATAATGGTGAAAGGCTTATAAGTTTATGCAAACAATACGATTTACGAGTCAATAATACTTTCTTTCAACATAAACGTATCCACCAGTATACATGGATAAGACCATCATTAAATCAAAAATCCATCATAGACTACATTATAACAAAACAAAAAAGTTCAGAAATCGTAAGAGATGTCATAGTAAAAAGAGGAGCAGTTTGTGGATCAGACCATCATTTACTAGTTTCAAAAATAGCCTGCCAGTTTGTTAATAGACAGAATAGAAATAAACATATAAACGAAAACGATCGACATAAAACACGACTATATCCTGAATACAACATTCAACTAATCCATGATCACAGCATAAGATATCTATATCAGAGAAGACTAAACCACCAACTCAGCCTTACTGAAGGTATGACAAACATTGAAAAGGAATATGAAAGGATAGCAAAAGCCATTCATCAGGCGTCCAATGAAGCATTAGGTCTAAAACATCAAAATTCTCGACGTTCACCATGGTTAACAACCGAGACTGAAGAAATAATAAAGGTCAAGAACACAGCCTATACTAACTGGCTTAGCCATAATACACAAGAAAACTGGAATCAGTACAAATCACTTCAAAGAAGAGTAAGAGAAAGGGTGAGAAGAGAGAAAACTGAAATGTGGGAAAGAAAATGCAGCGAAATAGAGAGCAAAATAGGAGGATCTCAGTCGACCGAGGTATGGAGATGTTTAAAAACAATGAAAAACAACCGAAACGAAAGACACCATGGAAATATCACAATGCAAAAATGGAAAGAACACTACGAATGTCTATTAATAGAGAAAAGGGAACCATTCCAAAAGGAAGGCAAAGATCAAGCAGAGCCGGATGAATATATAACAGTTACAACAGAAGAAGTCAAGAAAAGTGTTGCTTCAATGAAAAACGGGAGATCTCCAGGCCCCGGGGGGATAGTGGCTGAAATGATAAAATATGGAGGAGATAATTTAATTAAACAACTAACACATCTTATCAATATGTGCCTCAGAGAAAATAAACTACCCAAAGAATGGAAGACGTCATATATTATCTCGTTGTATAAAAAAGGAAAACGAAATGACCCGAACAACTATAGAGGCCTAAGTATAAATTGCACAATGAGCAGATTATTTGGCAAAATTATTAAAAATAGGTTGCAGGAAGATACCATTGGTAAAATCAGTGAAGATCAAAGTGGATTTATGTCGGATAGATCTTGTGTAGATAATCTCTTTATAATACAACAGCTGACTGAAAAACGAAATGAAATAAATGAAGAAACACACTTAGCATTCATAGATTTAGAGAAGGCCTATGACTCGATTCCGAGAATAAAACTTTGGGAAGCTCTTAGGGATTTAGAAGTTGAACCAGCATTGGTAAAAATAATAAAAGAATTATATGATAACAACAAGGCACATATAAGGATTGGAAATAATCTCTCAGATGCTTTTTATCCATCAAAAGGTCTTCGGCAAGGCTGTAGTCTCTCACCAATTTTATTTAATCTATATTTAGAAGTTACATTAAAAGAATGGAAAAAGAAATGTAACCGAATGGGTGTACCGATTGGAGATAACCACATATGCAGTATCAACTTTGCCGACGATCAAGTCATTATTGCCCAAGATTCCTTCGATTTAGAATTTATGCTCAAGCGACTCCACACCGCATATAACGAATGGGGTCTTAACATAAATATTAATAAAACTGAATATTTAGTAGTTAACTCCGATGCCAATTACCTGGTTTTGATTAATGAAGACTCATATATCAATCAAGTGAATGAATTTAAGTATCTCGGTGCGAATATAACTAAAGAGGGCTTGGGTCAGGCTGAAGTAAAAAAGAGAATAGAAAAAGCACGAAACGTCTTAGGAAGCCTCAACTCTGTATGGTGGGATAAGAACATCTCACGGAAAACAAAGCAAAGAATTGGGAAAACAATGGTAGAGTCTGTTTTAACCCTAGAACGCATACATCTAAGAAAGTTACATTAACGCATATGTGGTGTCGTATACGACACCACACCTTTTTTGTTTAATGAGGCACTTTAAATTTACTATACGCCTTTTTTAATATCTGGAAGTTAATTTTGACTGCATAGATGCATATTAAAGCGCAAAAGGAAAGTTAAAATTGTTAAAATATTTATTTATGAGTATGAATAAATTAATTGTTAAATCTAAGGAACTGACCAGGTACTAATATCTACGTTAAACAGTGACAAATAACTACACTGTGATTTTTAAAAACTCAATTGCAGCAGGCTCTGGATAGCCTGAATCAGTTGGCAGTACTGAAGTGTATTGTTGGTGGCACTGTCTGTGTCAAAACTGACGCAAAACCTAACCTGCTAACCTCGAATTTGACATAGAGTTACAGTGGCACCGACATATCATTCATACGTTTGAATTTTCACGGCCTGCAGAGGATCTTTTTTTGGATCTCTTGATATTTGCCTCATAACCTCAAAAAGTTATTTAATGTCAGTTGAAATTAGTTCTAATTACAAGGGTCACCAACTCTGTTCCTTTTAGTAATTATAGTTAAAATATTGTCGAATGACCTTTGTAATATTTTATTTTGGTTGTCTGCTCCACTCTATCTGTTCGGCGGCTCAAGTATAATAGCTAACTGGCAATCCTATAAAGACAGTAGTGCTAGCTATTTTAACAAATTCCACTTCGCATTACGTTACTATGAAAATTATGTACGTGAACTGATAGATGGCAAGTTGTTACCAACCAACACCTACCGAGAAAACTTGTTACGTGATTGCATAGGTGGCGTCATATGCGACACCAAGTAACTAAAAAAATTATCATAAAGCTGGTAACAATTTTTGGAAATTAAAAATTAAAGGGATATATTAACAATCATCTTCTGGAAAGGTACTGAAAATATGAATATGATAACATAACAGCAAATCACTAAAAGCTAGATAGTTAAATAGGTGGTGTCTCATATGACGCCACCTATGCGTTCTAGGGTTAACATATGGCTGTGAGGTTTGGACTCTGAATGCTGACACTAAAAGAAAGCTCCTAGTGGTAGAGATGGATTATCTGAGGAGAAGTGCAAGAATATCTAGACTACAGAGAGTGCGGAATGAAGACGTGAGAGTACTAATGAGTTCACAGGAAACGGTTCTCCAGCGAATAGAAAAAAGAGGACTCAAATGGTTTGGGCATCTTCTACGTATGAATGACCAAAGATGGCCTAAACAGATACACCAATGGAGGCCGCCAGGAAAAAGGAAAAGGGGCCGGCCAAGGAAATCTTGGAACGAAGGAATGAGGAAATTTATGGAAGATCGACATTTACAAGAGGAAGATGCTCAGGATAGAAATAGATGGCGTTTAGGTGTGGGAACGCAGCTGCAAGCTGTTTAACCCCATATATATATATATATAATTCACTGCGTCATCATCATTCAAAATCGTAAATATCCTCTAACTCTGCACGTTGACAAGCCCCAAACAAACAAAAAATTGCAGCCAACTATAAATAACATTTTTATTACAGAAACTATAATAAACTTTGATATAAAAAAAAACAAATCGTACCTTCATAAGTAAGTACTCGTCATTTGGCGCTTTTACGAAAAAATGTATTAATTGTTCTTTTGAAAACACTGCAGACTTCTCTGGTGCATAACCAACCGAGTAGTTCTTCAGGAAGGGAGTAAGTTTAGGAAAATTACTAATTTCAATATTGTCTTTTATTCGTAACATGCATTTCAACTTCGAGAACAGACACCATAACGATGAAAATTGTAAACCTTCGATTAAAAATAGGATACGATGAATTGGTATCTAAAGTCTACTCATTACCCTTTTTTTTGTGACGTAATAATTTCTATCTTTATTTAACTATAAGGAACCGAGCGAAACAAAAAATCTGCAAGTTTTGGTCATGTCTGCTTTAAATAGCGCTTATTTTATAATGCTGTAAATGTGACATTTGTCCCAAATTACACTAAAAATGCCGCGCTATAATAGCACGCCCAAAATCTTATCTTAAAAACGTTAGAAACTTATTCGAAGAGGAGAAACATCGGATAAGTAAAGCATGTCTTGGTATGCATAATGTCCTATTTAGAACAATAGTCGTAGAAATGGTATGATTGTAGTGCAAACGAAAATATGATTAGTTAATAACTTTCGCAAAGAAAACTTTAGATATATATCCATTACCAATACAAAAACTGTCAAGCATAGAAGCAATAGAAGCTAAACTGAAAACAGTAAATAATGCTACGATCAACATAGCAATTATATACAAGCAACCAAACAAAATAATCTGTGAACACGATCTGCAATTGCTATTTTCTGGCAATGAACCAACCTATGCAATAGGAGATTTCAACTACAAAAATAAGATATGGGGATGCCGTGTAAGCAACCCAAACGGCCTGCGATTATATAAATACATCAACGATAACGCAATTCAAATCTCAGCCCCAGATGCATCAACCCACTACCCTTACCGAGCAGATTACCAACCTGATATTCTAGACATTATACTACATAAGAATAGTACCTGCCCACTGTATCAAACGGTACTAACGGAACTTGAGTCTGATCACTTGCCGGTCCTAATATCATTTGAACACATACCTAACCCAACTGACAAACTACCAAGGCTAATCAACGGCTTTGTAGACTTTTAAAAAATTCAAGAGACACTTGACAACAAGAGACAATGCCCCACCCATCTATCCAACCGAGATACAATTGATTCAGCTATAAACAACTTTCAGGAAATAATTAAAGCATGCATAAAAGAAGCCAGCATAATACAGCCGAACCGAAGAAAACTGAACGACTTGCAACCACCAGTAGAATTAATGAATTTAATCAAGCAGAAGAACCAAGTCAGACAAGAATGGCAAAGAAACAGAAACGCACAACTAAGGCTCCTACTGAATCAATTAACACGGCAAGTTAAACTAGAGCTGGACAAACATAGAATAAAATGCTATCAGAAATATCTAGAGGACCTCCAGCCCGCAGATCATTCGTTATGGCGAGCTACCAAATGGATTATTAAGCAACCACCGACCATTTCCCCTCTAAAGAATAATGGCATCACATACTCCAGCGACGCGGAAAAGTTTGAAATACTTGCAGATCACCTGGAGAATGTTTTCACCATGGACAACAATGATAATGATGAAAATACACACCACGTTAAGAACTATGTCGCCAATAATTTACCGGGTACTCCAGGGGAGATAAAACATGTAACCCCCACAGAAATAATACAGTTCATTGAGAAGTTGCCACACAAAAAATCTCCGGGGCACGATCTTATTACTAATTTTATCCTCAAAAAACTCTCTCGAAAAGCAATTTGCTTTATAACAGCCATATTTAATTCCTGCCTTAGAATAGGGTACTTCCCGAATACCTGGAAAAAAGCGCACATTCTGATGTTTAACAAGCCAGGCAAGAATCCTCAAGAGCCTACAAATTATAGACCAATCAGTCTTCTGCCTGTATTGTCAAAAATTTTAGAGAAAGCTACTAAACATAGAACTTTTAATAAAAAATGCAATTCCAGCTTTTCAGTTTGGTTTTCGACCGAAACATTCAACCAATCATCAATTAGTAAGGATAACTGAAACCATTGAAAGAGGATTTGAGCACAAAGAGCACACAGTAATAGCTTTTCTCGACATAGCAAAAGCTTTTGATACGGTCTGGGTTGATGGACTGTTGTACAAACTGATTAATATTGATTTACCGCACTATCTCCTGCTAATAATAAAATCTTTCCTAGAAGATAGAAAGTTTCAGGTCAGAATTAACGCTACTGTCTCAATAACCAAAGATATATTGGCTGGAATACCGCAAGGATCTATTTTGGGACCAATCCTATACGTATAATGTGTTCATGCACGACATCCCACGCCTGCCCAATTCTACCATGGCAATGTATGCAGATGACACTACAATCGTCACTCAAAATATTGATGTAGCTGTCCAACAACTCCAAGAAAACTTAAACGAACTAAATGACTGGCTGATAAAATGGAAAGTAAACCTCAATCCTTCAAAATGTGAAGCAAAAATTTTTACTTTGCGAAGACCGGCTACTCCAAACAACTTAGTAATAAATGACCAACCCGTACCATGGAATAGTCCTGATCAAGGAGTAAAGTACCTAGGAGTCTATCTTGATAGACGTCTAACTTGGAGGCTACATTTAAACAAGAAACTGAATGAATCTCATGCAATGGTATCACAGTTATATCCGATAATAAACCGCAAAATCCCTCTAAAACTGGACTGCTCTTTGCTTATCTACAAATCATTGCTACGACCAATCATGACCTATGCATGCCCTGTATGGGGTGCTGCCACCAAAACAACGATAAAAAATCTGCAAGTCTTTCAAAATAAAATTCTACGAATAGCCACTAACTCACCATGGTTTGTACGTAACGTTCAAATACATAGAAAACTACAAATGCCTACAATTGAAAAATGTATCAAAAAATGCATTAGAACCTTCCACGATAAACTCAGTGAATGCCCTGGCGTTACCCACTAGGGAACAGGAAAAAAATCAATCCACCAGCGACTCAAACGCAAACTACCGCAAGATATATTGTCAACGTCTGAAGAAGAAATTAGTGATTGAAGTTATTCAGTGAAATGACTTCCCAATGCGATTACAGTGACAAGTGAAAATGTACAATGAACAGTTCTGTGTATAGCTCTTGTATAGCTGATCCGGAAAAATATATAATTAAAAAAAAATAACTTTCGCAAATCTAAAACCAGAATTAACTATTCGCCTTTGGAATAGTGTACTAACTGAGGTTACTATTGACTGCTGGAGGAACTATGTCAATCATGTTAGAAAAACAATAGGAAAAGGATCGCATACTATGAAAGTTTGCGACGCTTCTAATATTGACCAAATAAGTACTAATGACTACGATTCATCAGACATATTCGATTTTAACCCTTCGAGTGACTTAAGTAGCTAGTTATTGACTGTGCTTGTAAAACAACGTGTTTTTCAGACTAGTTACATCAATTAAGTTATGAAAATGCCAAAGAAGAAAATTAAGGTGATGGTATAAATATTTGTTAAAAAAGTAACTAGAATTTGAATTTGCCGCCACTTCGAGTGACTCAAAATGGCGGACGAGCTTGCTCGTATAAATATAGTACCTTAGTGTAGACTTTAATATGGTACTATATTTATACGAGCAAGCTCGTTCGTCATTTTGAGTTACTGGAAGTGGCGGCAAATTCAAATTCTAGTTACTTATCAATTAGCATACGGTAAGTAAGAAAAACAACGATCATATAATTTAATTGTAGCGTCTTAAAAAAGATTGGTTTTTAAACAAATAAAAAGAAAGCAGACAAAATGGAAACATAAAACACTGTTAACTAACACGCACGTGGTTCAAACTAGAAAACTTTAATAGTACCTTAGTTCAAACAACAGTGACGAGTGACAGAACTCAATAGAACTGACAGCACAGAACAACACCTACAGACTGTATATAGATTTAAATAACCACACTTGGATGAAGACTAATTATAATCGTAATGCAATGCACCAAGATTTAAATCAGCATGCAGTGTTCGTCTGGATCGAGCAGTACGTACTCCAACGGGTTCTAGTCTTGCTTGGTTGACAGACGGCAGAACGCACGGTTACCGGTCAGCGCAGCCAACGGCGTGGCGCTAAAATCCCTGTGACACAAAGTCTAGTGGGATAAGCTTGCCTGGTTAATAAAGCACTCTAAACTTTAATATATCTAACTAAAAATGCAAATAATAATTATAATATAGCATTATGGCATTAGTGACATTAACGCATTAGCTTGGCTCATGCGCTAAGATTCACTCATACCATAATCTCCTGAATTATAAACTAATTTCATAATGTACTATTATTACGGATTTTATAGTACATTATACAAAGTGATTCAAAATATCCAAATGTCTAAAATATAATAAAGAATTACTTCACGATAACTGGATAGAAAGAAGTCTGCTAATAAATATGAATACATTTGCAATAGTACTCGTTATTGATAGTCTTTTGTTTGGAATTTTAACTGCAGTTAACGTTTGACTGTGACGGACTTTTTGTTCGTAATTTATTTATTTTATTAGGCAGCAAAGTGTGGCAAAGGCAGATGTAAACAATAATGGCAACGTACAAATACGTCAAACACCAATATCAATTGACATGTGAAGCTACAATATGTGACAAATAATGATTATCTAAAAAAGTATGTTAACGGTTATACAGTGCCCGCCAAAAAGTCGGCATCATATGGGAAAGTTTTATATTTTTGATTTTTTAGCCTCCATCATATCTACCCAGTGATTTTTTCTTATTTAGAAAATTGCGTTTTTCGAAATTGGCAAAATCTAAAAAGTGACATTTTTCGGAAATTAAGTAAGATTTCAATGAGATTTTTATACAGTGTGTTAGTTTTAGCAAACTGAACAACCTCAATGCCAGAAAGCAACTATTTTTCTTTACTTTAGCAAAAATTTAGCTTTTAAATTTTTTAAATTTTTTTCAAAATTTTACATACTTAATTTTGAAATTCAAATTATTTAGGTGAAGACTAAATATTTATAATTGGAAAAAATAATACTTATAAAATGTGAATTATTACTTTAGACTTTTTATTATTTACCAAAAAGTAATAAGTTTGCATTATTTTAACAGGTTTTATGCAAGGCCCATTTTAGGAGAAACACTTTTCAATGATAATTAAAATCTATTTAAATTGAAAAACATTTCTCTTAAAAAGTGCCTTGCATTAAAACGTAAAAATTATGAGAACATAGAACTTTTCCGTAAATAATAAAAAATCTAAAGGAGTAATTAACATTTTATATTATTTTTCCAATTATAAATCTTTAAAGTATCTGCCTAAAAAATTGAATTTCAAAACTAGGTCTTAGTATGTGAAACTTTGAAAAATATAAAAATGACAAATTTAATTTTAGCCTAAGTTAAAGAAAAATATGTGTTTTCAGGCCTTGAGATTGATTGTTCAGTTAGCAAAACTAACATACGCTAAGAAAATCTAATTAAAATATTACTTAATTTACGAAAAATAGCACAGCACTTTTTGGATTTAGACAATTTCGAAAAACGCCATTTTCTAAATAAGTAAAAATTACTCGGTATATATGATACGGGCTAAAAAGGTCTTTGGACGACAATTTATTGTCGTAAAAAGTTTTTTTGAAAAATCAAAAATAAAAATTTTTGCCATATGATGCCGAGTTTTTGGCGGTCACTGTATAACCTGTATAAACACATTTACTTGCCCTTATGCAATATACTGTTATTGATATTGTCTTGTGAGTGGTGTATTCAATTTATATCTGCCCTGGCCAACGATTTTGAGCCTTTTTTAATAAAAAAAAAATATTCTAAATAAATAATATTAAAATTTTAGCTAGAAGTATTGACAATTACTTGATAAATAATAACTCTTAATATGATACTAATTTCATGTAGGAAATTTACTTTCTGTAACTTTCATCAAATCATAAGGGCACTTAGTATGTTCCCACTAAATTTATAGCAATCTTTGTTTCAATGCAAATAAAATTAAATAATATCTGCAGAGGAAGTCGCATCTGTATTTTAATTCTAGATTTACGGTTAAGTGTACCAAAAAAGTTAAATTGGCTTATGAAGTAACTAAACTGTAATTTGTGTGTAGTAACTGGTCTGATGCTGGTAGCTGAGTGGATTATTACTTATTAGAGAAAATGTATGATTGTGTTATAGTAATATCAATATTGTATCGTCTAAATATTATGCATACATTTTGATCAAAATCGTAACCTTAATACTCACTGCAAATAAAATGCAATAGAGCATCATTTTCTGTTTATTTAGTTGACCATAGTAGTTATTTAATATTAAATATTTTATTTTTCAGAGAGCAATGCCTAAAATGCATAGTTGCATTTCAGAAATTATTTATTAAATTGGGGACACTTAACAAAGTTATATAAAACCACAAATTTATCTTTTTACATGAATTCATGTAATGTTTAAAGTAAGAAATATAGATTAAGTATCTATAATGTGTGTAACTCACATGGAAATTTGGTAATCACTAATTTTTATTTGTTACAGTTAACATTTGAAGATCGACTTGACCTTCACTTTGCTATATTTCAGCCGTAATAGCATACAATTTGTTGCCAATTGTAGAATGTTCCAATGAAGCATTCTAGAAGGCAAATGTAGCAGCCATCAGTCAGCTTCGGTATTTGTAGTGTTCCAATAAGCTTAAATGATTGCAGTGTCTTTCCGAAATTGTCAAGTAAGTATGCTCAGTACCAGCTGTACTTAATACTTATACAGGTAACAATTTTTTATTTAATGCTTTAAACTTCATGAGCTATAAAAATGAACTAGCTTTATTTTATTAAATTGTAAATTAATAATATGTTACTACCTCTGCAACAAATCTTGAGTAAAACATTTTCCGAGCAAAATCATGACCCCGAAATACATTTTGTGGAGTATTTCTCAAATATCAATACACAATGACAGTTTAAATGACGTTTTTGAAATACCACCTTGTAAAAACAGCATATTTGGTGGTAGTCATGGATACAAGTGGTAAAAACTGATTTAATATAATGGGCTTCCCAATAGGAACGATATGTTTTTAAAACGTCATAGCAACCATATCTAAAATTTTAGAAATCTCACTAGCTGACATTTGTTCTTAGTATAGTTTGACAATTCATCATGTCAAAATACACGCTTCAACAGCGTTTGGTTATTATCCAAAAATTTTATAAAAAGAGAAAAGTTTGGTGAGTCTGTAATCTCCAGAAATGGAACTGTTAATTGGCCTCCAAGAAGTTGTGATTTAACACCTTTGGACTTCTTCTTGTGGGGTCATTTAAAGTCGATGGTCTATGCCAATAAATCTCGAACTATTGATGCTTTGAAATTGAACATCGAACGCTGCATTAAAGAAATTACACCTGATGTATTGCACAAAGTTACCGAAAATTGGATTCATCGGATTCGATCCTGCAAACGAAGCCGAGGTGGACATTTGAATAATGTGTTATTCAAAACATAATTGTCATAGGTTGTACTATAAAATAAAGAAAAAGTTTTGCTTTTGTCTCAAATATTTTGTATTTTATTTAACTTTAAAAACATATCGTTCCTATTGGGAAACCTTTTATCAAAAGAAATTTTGATTTTTTATTACTATAAAAACACGTGATTGGTTGAATTTTGAAAAATCATGGCAATTGTTTGGATAAGAGATGCGGGAAATAGTCAATATAAAGCACATTTCTACCGCGTGTCTAAAACAGTACAATTAGCATGGAGCTCTTATAATTAGCAAGGGATAAATATGCATGGGTAATACCACAAAAGGTGAACATTTTTAGAGATTTATTTTCGTTCAGACGTTGAAGAAAAAAATTCTCTTAAAAAATTTTGCCTTGAGTGGTATTTGGAAAGATTATTCAAGAATATGGGTAGGTGACCTTTACCGCGGCAGCACACATTTTTAACGTTTTCCACTATTGATTTAATACTGAAGTTTCCAACACAATTATTATGGGTTTTTAGAACCACGCTGATTTGCAAACTTTGACTTGGACGTTTTGGTAAAATGTCAGTCGAAGGCTACTCACTAAATTGAAATCATTGAAACCAATCGGGCTTTCGTGAAAACACTGCGACATTAGGTGTTTTCAAAAACAGTCATTTTTGAATGGCCGTTTCTGACAAATTGAACAATTTTCATTGGTTCGTTCAATATACTGTTGAATAATCAAGGGTAATACCACAAAAGGTGAAAATTTTTTGAGAATTTTTTTTCACATGCAAATTATTGCGTTTAAATTTCTCGAAACCAAAACTGCGTTAAAAATTCCGCGAGACCGCAGGTCGAGTGGAATTTGAGCAGTTTTTGTTGAGAGAAATTTGCAATAATTTGCATGTTGACGAAAAAAATTCTCTTAAAAAATTTTGCCTTGAGTGGTATTTGGAAAGATTATTTAACAATATGGGTAGATGACTTTTACCGTGTTCGACAGCACGCATTTTTAACGTTTTCCACTATTAATTCGATACTGGAGCTTCCAACACGATTATTATGAGTTTTTAGAACGACGCTTATTTGCAAACTTTGACTTTGACGTTTTGGTGAAATGTCAGTCAAAGGCTACTCACTAATTTGAAATCATTGAAACCAATAGGGCTCGCTTGAAAACACTGTGACATTAGGTGTTTTCAATGACAGTCAATTTTGATTGGCCGTTTCTGACAAATTGAACAATTTTCATTGGTTCGTTCATTATAGTGTTGAATAATCACTTATAATACCATGAGTAGTCAAAGTTATGTCGACTATTTTTGCGGTGGTGTCACGAATGTTCATTGCGCTTTGGTACGATTAGGACGAGTGCGCTAGCACGAGTCCTAATCCCAAGCGCAATGGACATGAGTAGTGGTACCACCGCAAAAATAATCTACTTAACTTTGACTAAGAATGGTATTCGAGGGACTATTTAATGAACCAAACTACCTTTTCAAATTAGTTTTCAGTAAATCTAGCCACAAACTACCCAATTTCTATAGTAACAGAACACTAATATTGACTTTTTCTAATAAAAACCGCATTTGTTAAAAATAGTCACTTGAATACCTTATAGGAAGATATATCCACTGATATTTTTTTGATTGGTCAAGAAACGTCAGAATTCTGGATTTTCATTGGTTATTTTTTGACAGATGACAGGTGAATTGAATAGTCACTTAAATTAGATCAAATATTCACATCGCAAGTACAGTGTCTTCAGAAATGATGGAATGTTTTTGAATGGTTATTAGTTTGGCGCCATTTATTTTAACTATTTGATGTTGGCTACACGTGCAGTGTTATACAACGTATGAATAATATGTTGGTGGCACTGTAAGGCTATGTCAAATTCGAGGTTATTAGGTTAGGTTTTGCGTCAGTTTTGACACAGACTGACGCAAAACCTAACCGGCTAACCTCGAATTTGCCATAGACTGAAGTGCCACAAACATATTATTCATACGTTTGAATTTCCATAGCCGCCCAGGACGTAAAGACTTTTTGAACATCCGTTACATATAAGCCTCAGACGGATTTTAGCAACATTCTTGCCAGAAAATTTTCTTCAGCAATCGAGTGGTGAATCGATGGAACAATTTGAGTTCTAGTGTTGTGCATGCAAACACATTTAACTTTAAGTCTTTGTACGACAATAATAACTAACTTTCTTTTTATACAGTGCTTTCGTAAAGTAGTGAATAAATTCGTTAAAAGTTCAAGGAATAACTTTTGGAAAAAACGCTCGGACCCGTCGATTTTTATTTTTATTTTAGCATTTTTTGAAATAAAATGCATACATACAGGGTGGTATGGCGTTATCGATGTTTTTTTTAATGGAAACCCCCTTTTCTATTACGGAATCTGAAAGAACGCATCTTTTTACTTACGTTAAGCTGATTTATGAGTATAGATCAGATGATCAAAAATTAAGAAAAAATTTAAAAATTGCAATATAGGTAGGTACTAAGTTTAGTAATAATTTCTAAAACAACTAAATTAAATGTACAAATTGTGCACCGTTGTCTGCCTGACAGTAACTAAGACGACCGATATGTTTTGTATTGATTGCTGTCATTGATAAAAGCATAAAATCACACTTCTTAAAATCAAATTTAGTATTTTTCAAATTTAATTTTTTTTTCTTAATTTTTGGTAATGTGAAGTAGCCATCTCCCATCAGGATCATGGGAGGGTGTCTACCCGCTACCGAATTTGAAAACGTACGGTAGAAAACCCCAGGTGGGTAGAACAAATAATGTCAAGTCCCACACCTTAAACAAGGTCTGCCTCGAGGATTCTGGGGGAGGCAAAAGTTCACCCTCGTCAATCTCCATTAAGTCAAACCAAAAGAAAAATCGCAAAAATTACCTATCCATATCCATTGCAACATATAACATACGAACCATGAGTTCCGACAATCATCTACTGGAACTGGAACATATCAAATGGGATGTCCTGGGCCTGCAGGAAACTCGTTTAACAGAAGAAAAGTGTACCACATTAAAAGCAGGACATATATTATATCAAAACTCTTCCGAATCACAACAAAAAATTGGCGGACTAGCTATCCTCATACACAAACGCCTAAAATACATGATCACAAAGTACCAGACAATATCGGAGAGAGTTATATACATAACACTTAAATTAAATGCACGCTATACGCTACAAATTATAAACGTATACGCACAAACAAGCACTGCAGAAGATGAGGCAGTGGAAAAAATGTACGAGGATATATCGGATGCTAAACGGAGAGAGAAAGCGCACTACGTCCTAATACTGGGCGATTTTAATGCTAAAATGGGAATGAAGAGGAAGGATGATACAGAGCATATAGGAAATTATGGTCTCGGCGAAAGAAATGCAAGAGGCGAAATGTTGTTTAATTACCTAAAAAATGAAAATCTTTACTGTCTTAATACTTTCTACAAGAAACCTCCTCAGCGAAAGTGGACATGGAAAAGTCCAGACAACAAAACTAAAAATGAAATAGATTTCGTGATCTGCAACAAGAAACAAATATGTGCTGATGTTTCAGTCCTAAATGCCTTTAATACCGGTAGCGATCATAGGCTAGTTAGAGCACGAATTCTGATAAATCTTAAACAGGAAAGATACAAGCTGATCCGTCCACATTCGACTCCCACAACCAAAGAACTGTGCGCACGAAAGAATGAATATCACCACGAAATAAGAAAAAGAGTAGAGTCAACTGAAGCTCTTGAACAACTTAATATTGAAGAGCTTACAGATAAAATTCAAACTATTATTAAAACATCAGCGAAAAAAGTATGTGGAAAACTAAAACAACCCATAGATAAGAAACTTAGCGCAAATACAATCCAGATGATGGAAAAAAGAAGACGAATTAGTAGAGATACAGAGGAATATAAACAACTCAACAAAAATACCAAGAAAGAAATCAGGAAAGACATTAGAACCTACAAAACGAAATTAATACACGAAACAATCGAAAGAAATACAAATATGAAGGTTTTAAGATCGAGGCTCGCAAATGGGCGAACTAAACTAACCAAATTGAAAAACAAGGAAGGAATGACAGTATCACATATTGATGATGTAACAAAAGCTGTGGAATTATTCTACGCGGACCTTTACTCATCAAATAAAATGGACCCAGAACCAACAACAACAATAAAAGGAATGTAGGGTCAGAGAATTTACCGGAAATATCGTCAGACGAAATGAGAAAGGCATTAAAACAGATGAAAAATGGGAAATGTCCGGGCGAAGATGAAATTACGGCTGAAATGTTGAAGTTAGGTGGAAACAGTCTCGAAAAAGTGATACGAACACTGATGAATAAATGCTTATACGAAGGTAGAATACCAGAACAGTGGCATAATGCAGAAGTCGTACTTCTTCCGAAAAGAGGGGACCTATCAAATATAGAAAATTACCGTCCTATCAGTTTGTTAAATCATATGTATAAGCTATTCAGCCGCATCTTAACAAATCGTCTGACTGAAAAGCTTGACTTCTACCAACCTGTGGAGCAAGCCGATTCCCGACGAGGATTTAGTACAATGGATCATATCCAAGCCCTACGCACCGTCCTAGAAAAAACCACGGAATATAATATTCCTATTCACCTGGTATTCATCGATTTCCACAAAGCGTTTGATTCTGTAGAAACATGGGCAATCTTGAAAGCACTCAATAACGCTAGAATTGACTCTAGGTATACCGCAATCATACAAAACATATATAACAACGCAACCATTAAAGTAAAAATCGATGAAGATACAAAAACGGAAAAAATAAACGTAATGAGAGGAGTGCGCCAAGGAGATGTCATCTCTCCAAAGCTGTTTACACTAGCTTTGGAGGATGTCTTTAAAAAACTAGATTGGGACAAAAAGGGTCTGAAAGTCGATGGATATCATCTTAGTCATCTCCGTTTCGCTGACGATATCGTTATCATGTCTAGCGATACAGAAGAACTAAAACAAATGATGCAAGACCTCAATGAAGCATCGAAAAGAGTGGGACTTAAAATGAACCTTAAAAAAACTAAGTTGATGAGCCCTGACGAAAATGTACAAATAACCATAGAAGACGAAGGCATAGAGAAGGTCCAGGAATACATCTATTTAGGCCACCTCATCACACTAGGCAAGGAAAACCAAACAGCAGAAATAACAAGGAGAATAGGGCTGACTTGGGCTGCGTTTGGGAAATTACAATACATCTTAAAAGACAAAAACATACCGATCAACCTTAGACGAAAAGTGTACAACATGTGTGTTTTGCTTGTTGCTACTTATGGTCTCGAAACGATAACATTAACCAAACAGAGCGCAACTAGGCTTCGAGTCACCCAACGCTCCATGGAAAGAATAATCTTAGGAATCTCGCTACGGGATAAAGTACGAAATGAAGTAATAAGATCGAAAACCAAAGTCGTTGATGTCATTGAACGTATATCGCGACTAAAGTGGCAGTGGGCGGGGCACATAGCTAGACAATCGACAGATAGATGGACAAACAAACTGCTGCAATGGCGACCGCGGGAAACAAATCGAAGTCGTGGAAGACCACAACGCAGATGGGTAGATGATATAAGGCAGTTTGCTGGAAAAAATTGGCATCAGCATGCGAGAGACAGATACCAATGGAGGACCCTAGGAGAGGCTTATGTCCAGGAGTGGACGTCATTGAGCTGATAAAGAAGAAGAAGAAGAAGAAGACCTATACCCAAAAATTACCTTAGCGTAAGTAAAAAGATGCGTTCTTTCAGATTCCGTAATAAAAAAGGGGGTTTTTATTTAAAAAAAACATCGATAACGCCATACCTCATACGCGGGACACCCTGTATGTATGCATTTTATTTCAACAATGGTAAAATAAAAATAAAAATCGACGGGTCCGAGCGTTTTTTTCAAAAGTTATTCCTTGAATTTTTAACGAATTTATTCACTACTTTACGAAAGCACTGTATATAATTTGGTTAATTTTATTAATTGATTGTTAATTTTCTAGTTAACTTATGTTTTTTGCAATTATATTATTTGATTTAGTAATAATTTTATTTTTTCTATAGCACATGTTAAAGTGAGCTTTTATGAACTCAAAAGAAAAGGCCAAGTTTTACTTTAACAGCAAGGGTAGATAAAGTAGCACTTTAACATCAAGGATAGATAAAGTAATTTAATTTTCTAACTTTTGTTTAAATTAAATATGACAGCTTCGTATTATCGTAGCAACCCAATATAGCTACTGACATTTTGAAATGTGATTGACTGTCCTTATTTTCTTTTGAAATTGTTAAAATTCTTGCTATAGAAGAAAATATTGTATTATACACGACGATAAAGTTATTTCTATCCACTCTTGAATCATTAACGTCTCGACTTCGTCTCGACGTTAAACGATTCACTCATGGATAAAATTTAACTTTATCGTCTTGTATAATAAATTACTATAATTTATTGGTTGTTGGTTTTGTAGTTAACTTTTTACTTCCTTTTACAATAAAGGAAGTATTGGATTCACCCCAAAAAATAGAAATTGAGTTTTCAACAGATGTCCACGTTTTAGAGTCCCCTGAACCCGAAAAACATGTTTTTGTTCATTGGTCTGTCTGTCTGTGTGTGAACACTGTGAACAGAATATCTCAAAAACGAAAAGAGGTATGGCGTTGAAACTTCATATATAAGTTTTGTGTATTATTTAGATATGACAGCAAGCTTTTGAAGAAAATCGCATAACCGGAAGTATTGTGTTTTGCTATTGTGATTTTTTAGTTTTTCGATTTTTTGAAAAACGGCTCCAACGATTTTTTTTAAACTTTAAATTTTTATTACATTGTTAATGTGTAATGATGTGAGATAAGTGATTTTCCAGTTGAACACCTCTAAAATGAGTTCTTTTGTTTTTTGTTCTATTTTTTATTAACTCCTATTTTAAATAGAACACCCGGTATATTATTACATTTTTGAATTCAGCTTAACATTTTAGAGCAAATTGTTCAACTAATGCTCTTTTTTGTATGGTTTCTATAGTGTGTAATTTTTGAAAAAAATTGACAAATGCTTAAAAATTAAAAATCAAATTTTTGGTTAATTATAAGGTCACTGTAATAGTATACAGCCTGTTTTAAACGAAGTGTGCACTATTGCTAACTTCTTTATTATTGGACGTACGATATCGGTTAAATTAGCAAACTAGTGGCATTTTTTCTGTTGATTAGAATGGCGAAAACAGAAAAACAATTGAACATCGCGTTCTCGCGAAATTTGGAAAAGTTTACTTTTGTTAAATGGAACACCTTGTATATTTTTCAAAAACTTGAAATAAAAATGAATTTGTGATATAAAAGTTTTAATATACTATTGTCTTAAAATGAATACTAAAGAAGTTATCGCAAGTTTCAGTTTTGTATAAATTGTATTTTATTTTCAGGTAAACTACTCTTTTTGTTCATGACACGACAAAATTTTATTAAGAAAAGTTGTTCATAATCAGAAATTATGGCCCTATACAAAATTTCAGAAAGATCTGTCGATTTAGATTAAATTTTTAATAAATTCAATAATAATAATAATAATGGTTTATTCTAAGTCGAACATATCCTTCTGAAATTTTGTATAGGGCCATAATTTCTGATTCTGAACAACTTTTATTAATAAAATTTTGCCGTGTGATGAACAAAAACAGTAGTTTACCTGAAAATAAAATACAATTTATACAAAACTGAAACTTGCGATAACTTCTTTAGTATTCATTTTAAGACAATAGTGTATTAAGACTTTTATATCACAAATTCATTTTTAGTTCAAGTTTTTGAAAAATATACAGGGTGTTCCATTTAACAAAAGTAAACTTTTCCAAATTTCGCGAGAAGGCGATGTTCAATTGTTTTTCTGTTTTCGCCATTCTAATCAACAGAAAAAATGCCACTAGTTTGCCAATTTAACCAATATCGTACGTCCAATAATAAAGAAGTTAGCAATAGTGCACACTTCGTTTAAAACACCCTGTATTGTATGTTAAGAGCTGAAAGTGCATTCTTGCCGCTTGCGCATGAATATTGCTGGTTGAGACGAAGTCGAAACCAGCAATCATGCAAAAGCGGCAAGCGCACTTTTAGCTCGAAATATACATACTATTTTTTCGACGACTGAGCATATTATTAAAGGAAAATATCAAATTTCGTTTTATCGCAAAAATTAATTGACAATCAAGTTAACATCACTCGCGCAGTCTATATGACATGTGACGCGATTATTTCCACAAATGACGGGCGTTGTCAAGGAAACATTCAGACGTGGCTACCTATTTTGTTCACGCGGAAACCCAAAACGCTCGGCGAGCGGCAAAAAGATGAAAACGCACGCTCAGCGGCAAATGTCAACTTTCTGTTGTCAAATGACAGTGAGAAAGATCTACTTTCGATGTCAGTCGTCGAAAAAAGAAAGTTGTGTGCGTGGGTCCCACCAGATTTTTTTCTGTGGTTTTTGTAAGTAATTTTGTTTATTTTATTAATTAGTTGTTTGTCTTGTACTTAACCCATTAATTTTAATTTTCTTTAAACTTTATATTCTGCACACTATACAGGGTGTTTCAAAGCAAAT
This sequence comes from Agriotes lineatus, assembly GCA_940337035.1. NCBI lineage: Eukaryota > Metazoa > Arthropoda > Insecta > Coleoptera > Elateridae > Agriotes > Agriotes lineatus. The sequence goes on from CALNHX010000124.1 coordinate 355,062, forward strand.
GCGAAAAACTTAAGGGGCTGATTCCCTGGTTCAAAATAAAGGATAGTTTATTATATAAACATTGGGTCAAAAGTCAACCATTAGGGAGATATCGCACTGCAAATATGGCGGAAAAATTGTGTTTTTATTTGTTATCTTAAAAACGAAAAGAGGTAGAACAATAAAATTTTATGGAATTATTACTATTCTAAAAACACACTTTTTGCATATTTCTCAACTTTTTTTAAAAAGAGTAGAGGGGATTGAATTAGACTACCGCTATCATTCTTCTTAACTAAATGTAAGAAAAACTTACGCAATGACATGGAAAAATATCAATTGATAGCCTGGTTTATTTAGAAACTTTTTTGTCTCTTGCAATTTTTTTATAAAATTTACCGTTTCCAAATAAAAAAATAAAACGTAAAGCATTGCATGTCGAGAAAAAGAAATTTTAGAAAAATAATCTAGTTGGCTGTTATCATTTTTTAAGACGTTTCTTATTGTTGTTTTATTTGACATTGCTCACTTAGTTTGAATACAAAATACGACTAATTTAATCAAAAATTTATTATCTGATCATTTAATTATTCAGTAATAAGAGTGCAGTGCGATATCTCCTTAATGGTTGACCTTTGACCCAATGTTTATATAATAAACTATCTTTTATTTTGAACAGGGAATCAGCCCCTTAAGTTTTTTGCATTTGTTTTGAAACACCTTGTATGTACAGGGTGATCTACCAGGTAAGGTACAAACTTCTACAGATGATTGCTGACTATATTTCAAGTAAAAAATTGTATATGAACTTTTGTCGTTAAACGCTTCCTTAAGGTAATATAGCTACTTGAAGTTCACACTGGGGAAAAGCCATTTAATGATTAAATCAAATAAAAAAATTTTTATTAACAAAAAAGTACTAAATTAAAACTATAAACCCAAACAAGGGTAATCCAGGAGGTCTTGGCAGTAGTTAAAAAACATCTGGTTTTCAGGTAAAGTACCATTTTTGTTTTGAACACCGAAAAACATTAAGAAAAGTTGTTCAGAACCGTGTTTATTGGAAGGAATTGCAAAAATGTTTCACCTCATACACACGTTTTATAAAATTAGGCCAATATTTCTGAAATTTTACATTATGAACTTTTTCTAATAACATTTTTCCGTAATATGAACAGATAAGGTACTTTATATAAGCCGTTCACGATCTTTTTGGGTCAGGTGAGGCTATGACCATCTAGTAATTTTGTTGGCAGCACCTCTGTTGCAACTAAACTCCCTCATGGAAATCGACACTTTTTGTGTTAGGTTAAGTTGTTTTCAGTTTAAGGTTATATTTTCTGAATAGGTACATTGTTGCCGGATATTTTCTAGTCTCCACATCAACTCGTGTTCTTTTAAATTTGGTCTGTCCTTTTTAAATTGGAAGTAGCATCGTTTAATGGAAATTTTTTGTTGTAACAAAATTATTTTGGGCATTTTGACTTTTCCTTTGACGGAAATTAAAATTATTTTTACACATTTGATAAATAATTTATTTTCTTACGAATATTAAAATAATAAATCTGGCAATGTGGTGGCAAGAAAATGTCGAATCAGTTAGTCCAACTTGAAAAGAAAAAATCATAGCCAACTATGTCCCAAAAAGGTCGTAAACGGCTTATATCATGATACTTTCTAATAACACGAGGTTTTGCTCCAAAAAACTACGTTAGCACCCTAAAGACGGCGACTTTTAAGGAGTCGCTCCTAGGATACTAAGGAACTTTTCTGCCAAAAATTAGGACACATTTTTTTAGGTTTTCTTTAAAATGTGTCTAACGATTTGTAGTATGTAAAATATCTCTTGCAAGGGTTATAATAACAAGAGATCAATAAAAAAACCAATTAGGGTAGGCTGTGATATATGTTATACGTTTGACAGTACTGAAGTGTATTGTCAGTCTATGTCAAATTCGAGATTAGTAGGTTAGGTTTTGTTTGTTGTTTGACACAGACTGACGTAAAACTTAACCTGCAAATCTCCAATTTCACATAGACTGACAATACACTTCAGTACTGCCAAACGTATAACACATATCACAGCCTACCCTAATTGGTTTTTTACTTCCTTTTACAATAAAGGAAGTATTGGATTCACCCCAAAAATTCGAAATTGAGTTTTCAACAGATCTTCACGTTTTAGAGTCCCCTGAACCCAAAAAACATATTTTTTTTCATTGGTCTGTCTGTCTGTGTGTGTCTGTCTGTCTGCCTGTGAACAGAATATCTCAAAAACCAAGAGAGGTATGGCGTTGAAACTTCATATATAAGTTTTGTGTACTATGTAGATGAGACAGCAAGCTTTTGAAGAAAATCGCATAACCGGAAGTAGGTGTTTACTCTAGTGATTTTTCAGTTTTTTTCGATTTTTTCAAAAACGGTTCTAACGATGTTTTTTAAACTTTACGTTTTTATTAAATTTTTAATGTGCATTGATGTGAGATAGGTGATTTTCCAGTTGAATACTTCTAAAGTGGGTTTCTTTTGTTTTTTTTTTCTATTTTTTTTATTAACTCCTATTTTAAATAAAACACCCGGTATATTATTATATTGTTGAATTTACCTTAAAATTCCAGAGAAAATTTGTCTCTTCAGCTAACGCTCTATTTTGTACCGTTTTTGTAGAATTTGTAATTTTTTAAAATTTTTGACAAATGGTTAAAAATTAAAAATGAAAATCGTACGACACTCATTAATGACCAATAGAAAAATTAGTTCACGAGCCGTAACCAAGACAACAACAAAATTTCTTGGAAATTTTTTGTAGGTAGACATTACTTCTTTTTACTTCCTTTTACTATAAAGGAAGTATTGGATTCACCCCAAAAATTCGAAATTGAGTTTTCAACGGATCTTCACGTTTTAGAGTCCCCTGATCCCAAAAAACATATTTTTTTTCATTGGTCTGTCTGTGTGTCTGTGTGTGTGTCTGTGTGTCTGTCTGTCTGTCTGTGTGTCTGTCTGTCTGTCTGTGAACAGAATATCTCAAAAACGAAAAGAGGTATGACGTTGAAACTTCATATATAAGTTTTGTGTACTACTTAGATGAGACAGCAAGCTTTTGAAGAAAATCGCATAACCGGAAGTAAGTGTTTACTCTTGTGATTTTTCAGTTTTTTTCGATTTTTTCAAAAACGGCTCTAACGATTTTTTTTAAACTTTACATTTTTCTTACATTTTTAATGTGTATTGATGTGAGATAGGTGATTTTCCAGTTGAATACTTCTAAAGTGGGTTTCTTTTGTTTTTTTTTTCTATTTCTTTTATTAACTCCTATTTTAAATAAAACATCCGGTATATTATTACATTTTTGAATTCAGTTTAAAATTCTAGAGAAAATTTGTCTCTTCAACTAACACTCGATTTTGTACCGTTTTTGTAGAATTTGTAATTTTTGAAAATTTTTAACAAATGGTTAAAAATTAAAAATGAAATTTTTGACTAATTATAAGATCACTGTAAAAGGAAGTTGTGTGAGTGTATCACACCAGATTTTTAGGGTTTGTGTCCTTACGATTTTCTTACCGAATCTGCATTCGAGCATTAATTCATATCCGGAAAATATTTTTCGTGCAGTCCAACAGCGTCCTAATTTTCACTCGCGTCCCGCTCGGGCAAATTAATTGATATGCCGGCGAAACTTTTTGGATATGTATACTAATTATGTGAAAACAAATCGTTTAAGCCAAGTTTCATTTTACATATTTTGCATATTTATACGATTTTGAGCATACTTTCTGGATTTTTGCATATTTGGTTATATTTAGCAATAATTTGTAATGTATGAACTTTTTGAGATTTTTTTGTAAAATTTACTATATTTCATTAAATTATTAATAAAATTTTGATGTGCAACTGAGATATATACTTTTACTTCCTGCAGCTGGAATGCAGTGCGCGTATCGAAATAAGCAGAGGAAAGGGGAAGTCTTTGTTAAAATGTTTGACTATATAAACATAGACTGCCATCAACCGCACTTTTCCTGTAGAAACAATTTATAAGGAATCAACCAACATAGAATCCATTTCACGAGTGTTGGGTTAATAATAGTCTGGCGGTGTTAGGGGAAATCCCATTTTTATGTTGCTTACAACGTAAAGTTGGCGTTGGTAGTCCATGTTTATATAGCCAAACGTTAAAATGAATGACGTCTTTGAATAAAAATTAGAAAAATAAATATTCTTATACAAAATAATTAAAATTTTTACATTATTTAGAAAATTTCTAGTTATTTTCAAAAAAAATTAGAGCATATTATGTACATATATTATAACTTTGGGTGCATATACTCAACAAAATATATGCATATATATGCGCATATTTTCGTACATTTGAGTGCATATAATTATCAGCTTTAGTTATAACAAGTCATGGGAAAATTCTAAATAGCACCTTGACCATATGGCCACAGCAGTCGGTGTTTAAAGTACCTGGTACTCCGCATGCCTAGACATTGTCAATAACAAACAAACAAAGAGCAAGTGGTTTTCCCCCAGTGTGAACTTCAAGTAGCTGTATTATCTTAATGAAACGTTTAACGACAAAAGATCATCTACAATTTTTTACTTGAAATATCATCAGCAATCATCTGCCGGAGTTTGTACCCTACCTTGTAGATCACCCTATATATATAAGAGGGAATTTGCATCGGCACTGCCGCCTACTTTCAATAAATAATAATAATAATATATAGTCGTTGAATAAATAGGTATGGAATAGAGCCCAAACAAAAACTATTTGAATAATCTTCATAAAATTGTAGGGGTGCTAAGCATCCCCGAGCACCTTTAACTACGCCTATGCCCCTAAGGGGACTTAGAATACCTATTGGGATTAGGGTTGTAATATTTGAAAATAACAATTTTGGGACAAGTTTACGAAAAGGGGGGGGGGTCGTGGGGAAAAGGTAATTCTTGATAATCTCTGAAACTTCTTTGTGGCGTGAATTCATAATTCATATTCTTATATGGGTATTTCGCCACTCTGCAAATTAAAATATTAAATAACGAAAATATTAACAACGAACGTTTCGAGGGACAATCTGCCCTCGTTATCAACGAATAACAATTAAAACTAACAAGAAACTTATCTTTTTTCATTGGAGGTTGGTTGTTTTCCTTCAAGTGAAAAAAGATAAGTTTCTTGTTAGTTTTAATTGTTATTCGTTGATAACGAGGGCAGATTGCCCCTCGAAACGTTCGTTGTTAATATTTTCGTTATTTAATATTTTAATTTGCAGAGTGGCGAAATACCCATATAAGAATATGAAAGGTAATTCTTACTTTAATTTTTTTTTTAGATTTCATTGTAGCTAATTCTACAAATACTAGAAAGTGAATACTAAAGAAACACACTAAACTATTATTCGAAAAGGAAACTAATAATGAAACAAATTTAACAGCAACACTAATACGCTAAGCTCTAATATAGTATATTATGATACTAGCTGAAACCCGCGGCATATGCCGCACTTAAAATGTAGGACGGATTTAATAACTTTTGTTGCACTAAAGAAAGTTTTAAAAGCACGCTAGAGATTGGCAGCAAGGAAAAGTTTAAAAAAATATATTTTCAAATGGAAAGTCTCTGGAAAGGAAACGCTCGCCTCTGGAAAGCGTTTTATGGACATTTTTGGATAGCCTCCGGGCAACTTTCTTTCATATTGGATACCGCCAATAATGTTGAATTGAATAGTGTCTTCTTTTTTCTGTTCAGTATTAAATGGTACATGCAGGGGTGCCAGATCTCACGATTTATCGTGAGTTCTCACGATTTCATTGCAAATCTCACTATCTCCGATAAGGACTATTTATCTCACGATTTTTGTATCAATTCTAATTAAAATAATTTTATAAAAAATTGTAACAATAAATGATTAAATAGAAAAAAATGTGTGTTAGTCTTAATACATGATTTAATGTATGCTGTCACTGATTTTATCATTTCCCGCATTATCATCAAATACTGCTGCTATCTATGGTTCACATAAAGAAGTCGCAAGTTGCGGCTGAAAGCGGATTTAAATGTTGTTTTAAGAAATAGGTATTTACATAATTTCAAGATAAGTACAGATTTAATTTAAAAAAAATAATAGTCAAGTACTTTATCCTTCCAAACCAGTCATCCCGGACACAGATTCTTCAGATTGTGAGTAGTCGAACAATTTTTTTTCTGTATACATACTTAGGTCTATGTATATGTACTATATTCTATGTAGCCATATTTTTATTTTTGGAATTCATGTGTTATTTCTATAACAAAATATTTAGTTCATTTAACATTTACTTTATATTAATTTAATTTTTTTATTTATGGCAATTATGTTTATAATTCTCTTGCAGTTATTTATGTATGTACAACCTATGTACTCAATGTTTAATAAATCTGCAGCATATATTCCATATTTTATTAATTTTAAAATAGCTTTTTTAAATATTTGCATCCATAGTTTCAAATCTCATCCATTTCCGAAATTCAGCTTGACACAATCTGGCACCCTGGGTATATGGTACAATACAGGCTAGCATGAAAGATAAGTGATATTAATGTTGAGGTAAGATAAATTTTAGCTTAAAAAGTATAATTATGTAAAATACTGATTGCTACTTCAGATGGATTCTAAGTAGTAACGAATACATACTAAGTATATATTTTTACTTTGTAGATCTACTTCGATGAAGACAAAAACATAACCTCAACTTCTTGCACATGTCCTCGTGGACAAGTTTCATGTCACCATGTTGCTGCACTGGCACTATTTGCCCATTATAATACGAGCCCTAACCACTATATATTCGGCCATTTCAATAATTTTACTCTACTAACGTTAAAACAGGATTTTATGAGTGGACGGAGAACAATTAAGGCACCGCATTTGCGGATTAAGGATTCAGGATTTCGAAGATTTCTTATCATGTTTTAACTAAAAGAAAATGTTGTACCTTAATTGTTTTTTGTTCAATCAGAAAACTCTGTTTTTACGTGAAGGAAATAAAATTATTGGAATGGCCGAATATATAGTGGTTAGGGCTCGTATATCAGTTACAAATCAGGCATGTAGCTGGTCAGTGCCTAAACAATCTAAAACACTTGATGAAAACGTGAGAACAATCGATGAATGGTTTTTGCCGTCTAAGCAATATCGAGCTTCAAAGAGAAGTGTTACCAAGGAAGAGATCGAAACGCTTAGAGAAAAATTGGCTTCGTTTGGAGGGGTGGTAGGATTCATTTGGCGTCTAGCACCCAGACTTACTGCACAGGAAGATAATATTGTTCTACAGATTAGTGATATAATTTTCTCTTCAGAATATCAAAATATATCTGAACAAATTAGTTATTTTAAACAAAAAGTGAATGTTTCTCCTGAACAAGTAATAACTATATTTGAGAAAACCATAGGGCAGTAAAAAATCCCTTGTGGTTAATTATTCGCAGGTTTCGTTTAACAGCCAGTTTCACATTTTTTCATAAAGTTCTCTTATTATGCAAGAATATAACTTAGATGGTTCAGTGGGGGCGAGAACATGAAAATAATGCAATTGAAGCATTTGGGGCAGCAACTGGACTTTCTGTGACATCTGCTGGACTATGGCTCCATCAGTGTGGATACCTTGGGGCAACCCCAGATGGCCTTGCAGGAAAGGAAGAGCTTGTGGAAGTTAAATGTCCATTTAAATATCTCAATTCCAACTTGATGGAATCACTTGCACATGACAAAGGCTATATTTGTTCTTACGATAAGGTACTGACACAGTTTGTGGTAAATGAAAACCATGAATATTTTCACCAAATACAGGGTGCATTGCACTTGTTACATAAAAAGAAATGATATCTAGTTATCTGGACTCCTCAAGTCGTCGCAATAATTCCAGTTACAAAAAAAGAAGAATGGGCAGAAAATAGACAAATTTTGAAGAATCTTTATCATACAAAATTCCTTCCATCTCTAGTGAATGTCGAAATTTAATAAATGTGTAACTATGTTGTGAGTAAAATGGCATACATACCTCGTGGGAAGGCTTATTCCAGCTTCGTACTTTTAGCTGACCTCAGTGCTTCGCACCTCGGTTGACTAACCCAGCGCTCAGTATGGAGCTCATCCCAGCTTGGGAAGCAATACACATATAGTAAAATCACGGAACCAAACTGTGCACCTCATCAAATATTTAGTTATTAATTTAAAGTTACTGTTTGATGACGCGCACCGTTTGGTTCCGTGATTTACCTATAGTTAATCATATTTATTTTAACTATAGGTAAATCACGGAATCAAACGGTAACTTTAAACGAATAACTAAATATTTGATCACGTTCGCAGTTTGTTTCCGTGATATTGCTGTACTATTAATAAGAAATTTTTTATTAGATAGCAGTTAGAGCAATATTTTTGTGAATACTTTTATTTATTAACTTGTTAAGTTTTGTAATTAACAAACAAATATTTGAGTAAATTTAAACTAACATTTATAGTAATGTACAACTATACAATAAGAAAACATGTCTTATTTAAATAAATAACCAGTTGTTAATTAACACTTTATTTCTATTTTTACTGTTCGCCTTCAAAATATGTTTCAACTTCCTATTAATTTGCCCTCACGTACCGCTCAGGCAAATTAATAGGAAAAAAATTCCGGAAAGAATTAATGCTCTTATGAGATTATATGTGATAATAAATAAATAAAATAAAATTTCATATACTTCCGCATGTAGAATTTGACAGCAAAATAAACGCAAAGTTAGGTATTTGGCAATTAGTGCTACCAACTTTGCAAATGTTGCGTTTAACTTTAACGCCGTCTCATAGCGGTTTGTAATACGCATTCGAGATAATCTTCAGGTTAAACTTCTGGTAAAGTTTAACTTGACTACAAATTTAACCTTGTATTGTAATACCGGCCCTTTAGTGACCTTAATTTATCTGAGATAGGAGCGCCAACATTAAGGCGGCTTTACACGTGTATAGTAGCTAAAGCAAGTTACTAAATCAAGTAGCTAAAGTTTTGTAGTTAGTTAAGCGAGCACGTTTACACACATTTTAGCATAATTGTTTAGTTGACGTTGACTTTTTCAAAATGGCACAACGTGCAATAATTCATTCGTCATTAGAGACATGTATTTTTCACTTATGTGGTGAATTGGCTGATAGGTATTATTTTATATTTCTGCAACTCCAAATCCCACAATTTCTTTGTAAGCCGTTTCTCGGGCTTGTTTATTCTTGTAAATGCTAGCCCTGGTATTCCACAAACATTCTCCGTCTCGATATTCTTGCACAAATTTTAATGTTGTATCTTCATTCCAACGGGACGCCTTGTTTCAACAAATTATGTAACGAACGATGTGTCTGACTAATACACTTCACTAAAGTAACCTGTCTACACCTGCTTAGTTTGCGTTTAGTTACCGAAAATCGTAGTGGGGGTACTCAAGTAAATAGAACTGATTTCTTTTCACTTGACTCAGCAGTTTACTAATTTCTTTACTTGCTCAAGTACTAAACTGTACTAAACGAAAATATGAAAATTTACATGAAAACTCAGCGCAAAATTTAGCAGCCAATTTTCTGTATGCAACAATGCTTAATATTTTTATAAATTTACAAGTAAATTTTGCATACAATTTAGCGTCGTTACATACAAATGTGTAGAAACCTCGGTCATGGCTGCGTTGTTAATAACTACTTTTGCAACATTTGTCCACCCTGGACCCAAGTGCTTTTGGATTTTCTCTTGCCAACTTGTTTTTGGTCGTCCTCTTCCTCTCTTGTGCAAATTTGAGTTTGGTTGATATGCATATCCTCGCACTACTAAAACAATAATAATTAAATCATTTTGCATATATGCTGGGAAAATGGCGTATCAAGTCTCCTTTGTCTGTTTAAAATTATATCTGGTCCTATACATTCCTTGAAAAATGTAATTAATTTTGGTAACATAGTCCCCTCCCGTATCTCTTTATTTCATTTAATCTCTTCCACAAATAAGTTGTTATCGCCGGAATTTGTGATCGCCAACTGTCCTTGTATCTTGAAACAAAAGCAATTAAAACTTACCCCTTCTCGAAACAGTTGCTCCATTGTTCTTTCTCCTTCTACGTCCTGGATTACATTTACCCCTTTTCGGAGTTACCATCTTATTTTAAAGAATTTTTTTGTAAACAATATTTTTTGTATGTCGTTCACCACCTTTCATTGCTACTTTCAATCCGTTCATAGTTTTTACTCGAGAAAAAGCAACATATAATTGCCCATGTGAAAATACAGGAGTTTCTAGATGCAAACCAACTTTAGTGAACGTTTGCCCCTGACTTTTATGTATTGTCGTTGCAAAAGAAAGTCTAATAGGAAATTGTTTACGCTTTAATACAAATGGAAAATTGGTATCAGATGGGCATAAAGTGATACGTGGAATCAGTACATACTTTCCCTTGTTTGCCCCACATACAACTTTTTTTTCAATTGATTTATTTGCATATTTACAATCTGTTGCTCATGAACAATAAGTAAATGGTATGACATTTAACTAACCTAACTAACTATATACAGACTTGCTTAGAACAATCCAGTGATCGTTCTTATCGTATAAATTATCTAACTAATTGTGTAATTTAGACATGCAACTGAGCATCCAAGAATATACCTGACCTTATGTTGTACAATTAACCTAGTCCCATTGCATAATCCCTTCTTTATATCTAAATTTCTCAATAGCATAATAATTGCACCAATTTTTAACCACATGAGGGGGCATACCCGATGGTGTCAATGAGTGTAAAAACTCTGTAGGAAACTGGATCACTTTTGATTCTTCACACTCAGCTTCATCAATGCTCATGTAAATTTGTTCTTCAAAATCTCCAGTAAGTAATTTGAGTACTTTGTTGTTAATGTCGAGCGAGTCAATGCTTTTCGGCGTCAAAATCACTTTGTCACAAAGACTATCTGCATTGTCTGGAAGAATCTCTTTACCATATACGTCCTCAATTAAATTGCCACTACTAATACACTGCTGCGGTATTGGAATTTTTTCATCTTTATCAGTTTGTATTTTACCATCACCTATAATAATAAATTTGTAAGCGTAAACAGATTTACTTTTGCCGCCTAACATAAAATACATAATTGTTTTTAATTTAAAAATAATTTCAAATTTAAAAAAGCCTAGGTATTTATTTTCCTTTGTTTAATAATTATTTATGCCACCTGTAGTAAAATAACAACTTACCTATATCTAAAAGTAATGTTGACCACATATCTTCTCCTGCTGCCCTCATATTTGTTATTAACTTTGTGACTTTAAAATGTGCCCATAATGACGATGTCTTTAAACATGCATCAATACAATCTGACCTTGTTCCACGATGGACAACAGGAAGTACTTGGCGAAAGTCGCCACCCAAAATCATAAATTTTCCTCCAAAAACTTCATTATTACCCATAATGTCCTTGAGCAAAATGTTTACAGCTTCTAAAGCATATTTTGATGCCATCGGAGCTTCATCTCAAATAATAACTTTACTACTTTGTAATATGCTTGCTGCGGGAGTGTTCATTTTCATTGTAGAAAGAAATGACGTTTTGTTAATTGGTACATGAAGTTTAAATCGATTGTGAACTGTACGTCCATCAAGCAGTAATGTAGCGGCAATACGAGACCAGGCTACGTTTAAAACAGCTACACCTCTACCTTTACATATGTGATTTATAGTTTTATATAAATGCGTTTTGCCTGATCCCCCTGGTCCATCGATAAAAATACATTTTTCTGGTCGTGATGAATGTTCTAAGAGATGGACTATTTCATCACAGGCAGCTTTTTGAATGGGATTCAGGGTTCTGTACATACTTTCCCCTTCAGCTTGGTGGTTTTGAGAATTGTCAACGACGGCAATGTGTGGCTGAATTTGTGGAAGTGGTATAAAATCCGAAAGTTTTCGACCGCAAACTTTCATTGAATCATCGATGGCATAGTAAGCGGTAGCCTCTGATTCTTCTATAGACAAACTTCTGTGAAAGTCTTCAGATAATGCAGCTTTAAATTCTTGCCACAATTGTACAGCATTTGATACGTTACAAAATAAAAGTAATGTTGCAAATACATTCCTCAGTTGTGATGGAAGCTGAAAATTTACAACTTCAGCTAAACATCGTGCATATTCTCGATCATCATAATCATAACTCTATAATAAAGCAGAACACTTCCCAAGGTCAAATAAATCAACTCCTGGTCTATGTGCTGTTACACATGTGGGCGGCGTCTTGATATTAGCAGCGTTGCCAGACCTGGTAAAATTCTACGAATCTGGTACATTTTGAATCCGTTTCTACAAATTTATTTCGTACAGTGTAAATCTGGCAACAGGGCTAAAATCGTCGTGTTGACAGCTGGCCTTTAGTTTACGAAGAAGGAAACCCTCATTTCTGTTGTAGAAAAGTGAGTATTCGTCATTATATTTTCCATTTTAATTTTGTGTGCTCTTGTGACATAACCTAAGATTTGCGTGGAAATTTTATCTGGCAAAAACAGAGGCAATCAATGCGTTTCGCACTGCATAATTTTCATTATTATCAATCCTATTAACGACATAATTTTACAGTACATTATAATTACAGATACCTTCCTTAAAGGAGAAATTGGTGGAAAAAGAAAAGCAGCTAAATGAAACAAGAATTCCTCGACAGTAGACAAGTCTTGTCTGAAAACTGGAAAGAAGCTGTAAGTGAAGCCAAAAAGCAATACGAAGCGATGGATAGCGCGCTAGAGGTGAATTTATTAAAAGTGATACTGTAAATACCTTCATTAACTATTGCGATTTCAGATTCTACATAGTATAGGTACAAACTGTAGTTCAACAGTGCCCACCGCTAGCCAAGCTGCAGAGAGATTTAGAAGAAACAAGCTTTCAGAGCGCATTGTCGATGCACATAGCTGCCCCATCCGAGTGCAAGAGCTTTAGCATTCAGTACGAACGAGTTATTTATCAGGTTGTTGCTGCGGAGGAGAACATCGTTGCCATAGTTGAGCGCAGTTCCAGTGCAACTCGTACTGCCAAACCAGCAGATGGACAAACAAACCGCCCAGTAGGAAATTCTCTCTCTTTTAAAGTGGCTGTTCAAATGCTTGAGAAGAATCATCGTGAAATGACAAGGAGGAGTTTCTAAGGTGCAGAAAGATAAAACGTAATCTGAAGTTAAGTGATATCAATTTGAAATTAGTTGATATGGCAAAAAGCAATAACTCTATGTATATTAATGAATCTCTCTATTCCTTAAATCGACAGCTGTTTGCGACAGCTAGAGATTATAAAAAGGAGAAGAATATTAAATATCTTTGGTCTAAAAATGGCAGGATTTATATGAGGGCAAAAGATAATAGTAAAATAGCCAAAATTAAAAATGTTCTTTGAATGTTTGAATAAAATTGATTTAAAAAACATTTTATATATTTCTATCGATAATTCTATAAAATTATATGGAAAATATTTTCTTTTGCATTTTTTAGAACACAAAGTAAATCCTGTTTAATTTTTATTTGTATTTTTATACAATTTGTGGTTTACTTTCAGTTATTTTGGTTGCTTCGCAAATATAACTTCATTTAGATTTTTGTCAATCTTTCTGCTATTAAGTTTATTGCTATGTTGCTGCAAATGTCTTTATGGTAATATATTTAGTTTTATTTCTATTAGTCAAATATTCATTTTTATGAGTTATCGTATAAAGTTTGTTTATAGTAATATGTTGATTAATTGCTTAATCGATTTACAAATTTACAATTTCCTATTATTCCTACAGTAAGTTGTAGTATAGCTATTGAACAGTTGTGGATCAAAATTATTTAAAAAAATTTAACGGTTGTCATAGGAACAGTTTATCGAAGGCAGGAGTTTGGATGTGCTGACTCATTTTAACTTATTGCACATATGACGGACGAGATAGTGTGTCTGGGTGATTTTAACATAGATATGTTATCTATAAATGATAAAGGTACTGAAAAATGATAAAAACAGCTCTACATTACTGGACCTTATTTTGGTAAACGATAAAAAATGTATAGTCAATTACGATGCGACTGATGTACATGGATTATCTGATCATTGTGACTAACTACCCTATTAAATGTAAATTGCATCGCAAAAGTTTTTTTGTATACTTACAGAGATTTTGCTAATTTTGATTATGAGGAGGTCTATAACGACCTTCAGTCTCTTCCATGGCACAATTTAATACATTTAATCATAGACAGTGCGGACAGTAAAAGAATTCAGCATATGCAAAATACATGCCTGAGGTTTATTCATGGTATTAGAAAATTTGATCACATAACACATAAACTTAACGAAATTAAATGGTTAAATATGCACAATCGTAGAATACTTCATTCAGCCACATTGTTTCATAAAATTATCTCAAATAAAGTACCCTCTTATTTACTTAATAAAATTGAATTTAGATGTGATGTTCATAGTGTAAATACGCGAAATAGAAATCTAATTACGCCTCCATATCACAAAACTGCAATGTATAAGCGATCCCTTTCTTACGATATAGCTTATTTATACAATTCTTTGCCGGAGTATCTCAAAACCTGTTCACCTGAGAAATTTAACTCTAATCTGTTTAAAATTCTACTTAATCACCAAATCGGTGCAGCATAATCACTCTCTTACATATATGTTTAACATTACAATAGTATTATTGGTCTACAGTTAGTGTCGTTAATTATTTAATATTTGTTATCTAAGTGGAAAAGCAGATGCTATTTTAAATAGTAATCTGAATTTGCCCTTTTGGTGGTGAAATGGGGGTTGTCGAAATTAAGTGTCTTTATTGCGCAAAGGACATTGGCATAGATGACCTAAATGTTCTAAAATGTGCAGGTGTACAAAAAAAAGGATGAAGAATTTAAATTAGATCATAACCATGGCTACTACTACCAGATACAAATGCAACTCGCTATTACTGGAGTTAATTACTGTGATTTTGTGGTATGGAGTAGTAAAAATCTTTTCCGTGAAAGAATACATTTCAATGAGGTATTTTGAGAAAAAGAAAGCGCTATTGCTATGAAGTTTTTTAACAATGTGATTATGCCAGAACTTCTCGGTAGGGCATCCAATCCCGGGATCCCAAAATGTCGGTATCCCGGGATCCCTAATTTTTTTATCCGGTATTTCAATCCCGGTATTTTTCTCCAATAATTTTCGATATTTCTGGGATTGCTTTTGTGTGCACTGCATCGCAGTTCGCAGAGTCTGCGAGTTGCCTTACCCGGCCTGGCCGGCGCCAGACATGGAGCAACATGTTGATAGATAATAATTAGTAGATATGGTTCAGGGTAGTAGCAGTTAGCAGATGTGTCCATAAACAGCGTAAACTGTGTTCAGTTGTGTTGTCACTGTTGCTTGCATATTTACTTACCTATTATACACCTATAATACTAGAAATACCGGTTCTGAAAACAGAAAATCCCGATATTGAACACCGGAAATCCCGGTATTGAACATCGGAAATCCCGGTATTGAATACTGGAAATATCGGTACTGAAAACAGGGAATCTCGGTTTGAACACCGGAAATCCTGGTATTGAATACCGGGATCCAGATAGAATTTCTTCAATACCGAAATCCCGGGATTGAAAATTCAGTTCGGTATTGGATGCCCTACTTCTCGGTAAATATTTCACAAATAAAGCAGTTAAGGATGCTGCAGCTAATACTGATTGGAATGTATTCAAAGAGTCGTTAAATGTTAATAATGGTACAAATTTAATGTTTTGTAATAAAAGTAGTAGTACGGAAACAAGGACCACTGCTCTCGTAGCCACGCAAACTAAAGATAACAGTATATATTGTTTGTGTAAGGGTCCTGATAATGGAACGCCTATGATTGCTTGCTGTAATTTGCACTGTTCCGTGGAATGGTTTCATCTGATTTTTATTGGTTTAACATCTGTACCTAATACTGAGTGGCATTGCCCTTTATTGTAGTATAAGTGAAAGTAATAGTATTTTGTATTATATTGGTATTGGAATATAAATAAATATTTGATCGATTTATTTATTATCACTTCAATTGCAGTACGGTAAAATAAGTGAATAATAATAATAATAATAATAATAATAATAATAATAATATGTCTTTATTTTCTGTATATACATATAGAAAAAAATATATTAGTGTAAGTATTAATATGGGGCGGAGTTCAGTGCGTTTAATGCACTGCTCTTCCACTCAACCCCACGGTTTCATCCAAAGTAAAAATATATTTAAAAAATATATATATAGCGGAAAGGCGCGTGTTATTAAAGAAATTCTCAATAGTCAAAGAAAAAGGTGATTACTTTAATATGATAGGTATGAGTTTCTAATTGTTATATGTATTATTAGGATTTAATATAATTTGAATTTTGTTTTTCTAAAAACATCATGTTTTTAAAAGCACGACCGCTGCGATATGTGAAAAACGCAGGTCTATTTTTAAATAAGTAACCGAATGCGCCAAGTAGCTGCTATAGAACACTGCAGTTTAAATTGAAACTAAATGAATTAATAACAGATTCATCCATTTTCAAGTATTCTATAATGTATATTGGTTATTTATATTTATACAGTACAGTAAACATTGCGCTTCCATGCTTTGACCAAAATTATTTAAAAAGATATTTTTGCCAACTACACGGAAAAATTGCATGTTCACGTAAAACTTTTACATTCGCTGGAAAACTGTCACTTTTCTTAACTTGTAGAACAATCTACTATTAATTCACTAGCGATTTAAGAAGAAAATTAACTCGCTAGCATATAAACATTATAAACAGTTACTTATGGTTGCTATTATAGAGATAATAATAATAATGCCAGTTTAAAATGACAAAGAAATAATAATTAATCGAGTTATTTAACAATATCAGTAACGGCGTAACTGGAGACTTGAGTTACCGCATTTATATTTTTATGACGCTCAAAGGCTTAAACCTGAAAAGAAACACAGATTGCAGGCAGCTGAAAATTATTTCGGTGGAGCAAATAATTCTCACATAGGTATAATCTCATAAGTCAACAAGAGCATTAATTCTTTCCGGAATTTTTTTTGACTGCGTTCTAACAACGTCATATTAATTAGGACGCCTTCCAGGGGCGAGCGTTTCCTTTCCAGAGACTTTCCATTTGAAAATATATTTTTTGGAACTTTTCCTTACTGCCAATCTCTAGCATGCTTTTAAAACTTTCTTTAGTGCAACAAAAGTTATTAAATTCGTCCTACATTTTAAATGCGGCATATGCCGCGGGGTTTAAGCTAGTCAAGTAATAAACCGGCTTCTTTGGCAGCTTCAAGGAATGTATCGTAAACTTGGCCATTAATGGTTTTCAAATCATCAAATGATGTAGCTCCTTTTACGTGTAGTAACAATAATCGCATATGGTATCTCTCAACATCCTGGGGCCCAACAGTATACATTCTACCGATTTCCTTAGCAAATCGTTTGCGTCTATTTCAGGTGGTGGTAGATTTATTGAAAACAAAATGTTCTGGAATTTCCCGGTAATACAAAGTACGCGAATCAATCATATTATCTTCAGGTTAGTAACCATTTTGGAATATTTCTTCACATAATTTATTTAACTTAAACCATGCTGTCAGAGTGGAATTTTTTGAATGCGCCCCTTCTACTGCATCTTGAACATTACCCTCAACAAAGCATATATTTTGATGATTAGGAAGGTGTACAGCAAGACGATAAATGGTGTGCGAGCGATTTTGCATATCGAATCCAAAAATTCTCCACGATGCCTCTGGAGCGTTTACATAGCGTGCTTCTAAATGTGCAGTTATTTCATCATAATGAATTTGGAGTTTTCGTATTAACAAGAATTTTTGTTGTTGTGAGTTGATTTTTGTTTTTGATTTATTAACCCATGTGTTTCCCAACAGTTGCATAATATTTTATATAATTCGAACAGAGCACTTAATCAATCAACTATACAGGTTAAATTAGTCTTATGATATTTGTAAATCAGACTATAAATACCGTGCAAATACCCCTTAAAATAAATACTTGGGTAATTTACATCACTACTTATGTGATTTTACAAATTACAATAGAAATAAAGGGGACACTTATGGCTAATTGTGAGTCGAACTAAACAATACCTCTTTAATGCTATGTTTGAAGACGTTATGGAAATTGAGAAAATTATCTACATTATTATCAATTGTCAGTACAGTATTGGAAGAAATGATAAATCTGGACAATGGAGAATTATATGATAATTTTTTGAGTTCTTTACATAACAACGGGAGCATTTAGAGTTCTAGCCTTTGCCAAAGTGAGTATCCTCAGGTTTTTCCAATTGTTGATGTAATCTAAACTTATAATTTAAAAAATTAAATGTGTTCTATCCTTTTTATGTAGGTAATACGTGTATTGAGATTTCCAAATTATTGATGCAAAGTTGCTTTGACTGTACACATATGCATAATATAATGAATTTAATACGTATCTTAATAGATGAAAAATATTTAGAATTCTTATGATAAATCCTAGCATTTTCTAGGCTTTTTAGACCATAATATTGATATGTGTTCTCAACCATAGCTAGTATCAAATGTTATTCCTAAATAACGTATTTCATTGACATACTTTAGGAAATTTTTGTCAAGTCTCTAATTGGTTTTAAATTGCAAGTAAAGCTTATCTGAACACATTTAGCAAAATTAAGATACAATTTGTTATCGCAGTAAGAATGGAACCTGTCCAGATTGTCTTGCATTATTCTTGTTAAAATTGAATTTCTGCTTAGACCGCGTAGTCTTTGTAGATAAACATCCAGCATTCACTGGCTTAATGTGCCTCGCAGTTTGCGAACTCGAACAAGGGTTTATGCGATGACCATGCTCTTTTGTGTCTCATGTTGTTTGAGTACTTTGTGAACAAGGATACCTAAGTGGATATGGTCTTTTTGCTGTTTTTGCACCCATGCAGACTAACATTTCGCAAGACATTGCAGCTTGCATTATCCGAGTGAAAGTTGCTCTAAGAACTGAAGGTTGGTGTGGAGCTATTTATAGTACACTGTGCCAGTTGTTCGAAACGACATAACACTAATTGGTTGTTCCAGTCTAGTGTAGTTTGATTCCGTGGGGCTGGCGTGCAGTGGTTGTAATGCTTTAGGGCGTGTATGACAGGCGATTTTCCAACATTCTGGAAACACATTATTTGACAGTAATTGACTAAATAAGTAATGTAAGGAATTTAAAAAGACCATGCCAAATTTATCATACGTATATTTATGCCATTTGCTCCCACAGACTGAGAAGTGATGCCTCGAATAATTATAGCTATATCCTCTTGAGACACAACAGAAAATAGAATGAGGCAGTATTGTTATTTATGACATTGTTATTGTAATAATTCATAAAATTTAGATCCGGGTTAGTTGAAAAATGTTGAACTGGTTTTACAAAATAGTCATTAATTTGTTCTAGCTTACTCAAGTGTTCGGGAATTTCGGGTTTAGTTTAGCAGTGCATATACTAAGCTCTTTTAGATCCTTCCAAAGTGTTTTCTTGTTACTATTACGAACAAGATTATCTAAATTTCAATGTTCAGCATTTCTAGTTTCCTTGTTCTTGGATGGCGTAATTCGAATAGCTTTAACCAGTGAATGAAAGTTAAAACGCTAATTTTTCATCGATATCATTTAAATTAAAAATAATGTTGCAACTTACTAGTTCGAGATCATGATTGAAATTTTATAAATTAAAATATTTAAAGCCTCCGTAGGTACGAGTATGTGGCAAGGATAATCACAATTGTTAAAAAAAATTAGATGACGATTTGATACATCATGCAATTCTTTTATGCCAGAATCTATGATGAAATCTATATTAGATCGTAGTATGAGGTCTATTAATGTCTGTCATGTGCGTGGGACTATTTATTATTTGTTGAAAGCCAAAGGCATCAAAATAGTATGTATGTTTGTATGCATGTATGTATGTATGTATCTATGTATTATCGTTAACCTCGTTTTACCTTTCGGTGTAGAGGCTGGTGCTTTATGCGCTTGCATCTGGCGGTACAATGCTCAACTTGCCCCGGATTCGGGTTACAGAGTTGGAGCGCGCTTTTTGTGCTTGCACAGCAACCATTGTGTGAAGTGTGTGCTATGTTGATGTGTTGACCTTGTTACTCTATCTCCTGGGTCTCCGGATCTGAGTAGAGCACAGTTAATTTGGTGCCCAACTGTGAATGATCTCACCTAGCACGATTCCAATTGCCAAGGCTGCGGAAAAATTCCGGTCCCCGCGGGATTCAAACCGAGGACTTCCTTACTAGAAAGCTTAGTTTAGAAAGTATTTAACCGTGGTCTGGTGAGATTCGAGGAGATTGACATTAAAGACACCAGTGCAAATCGGTATCACATAAGTCAAGGAATGCTCAAATTCATTTAAAACAATCTCCTATATTCATCCATTCAGGCCTGTTTGTTACTCCAACAAGTTTTAGGTTCATACGTATAAAGTTAATACCATTTTTGCACGATAGAACGATTTTACTTAGTTACCGCGTTTGTTTTCAAATCAGTAAGTTATTCTTACTGTTCTAGAACGGTAAGTAAAAATTCGAGGTTAGCAGGTCAGGTTTTGTGACAGTCTATGTCAAAACTGACGGAAAATCTAACATGCTAACCTAGAAATTGACATAGACTTACAGTGCTACCAACATATTATTCTGTGGTATAATGTCACATTTTACTGACGTTTGAGGAAAAATAATTTCTATCGTGCAAAAAACGTCATAAGCATCACGAACGTTAAGGAATTACCGATCTCAGACAATAATTGGAGTCGTCGCTTCGCTCCTCCTCTAAAAAATTGTCTTAGATCGGTAAGATGTCCTTACCGTTCTTAATACTAAATATACTATTTTAATATAAAAAGCAGTGTCGCCTCCTCTTTATGGTCTACATCTCAGTCGCCTAGATTCAAAGCCCGACAAGTCCAGGTAAATACAACTTGAGATAATTCGAAAAACCCACAAAATCTTTATTTGAGCGAATTAAGTAACCACATTTTTGTACGTAGGTTACTATTGATATTGAAAAGTAATTAAACCAATTCAAGAAATCAGAAGCAGACGGAAGTCTTTGAAAATAAATTAGTAGAATGGACATGTAGAGTTTTGCTCCGAAACTCTTAAAATTTGCTTTAAAAAACGCCAATAAATACTGAACATAAGTTTTATTCTTCATTAATGCATAAAACTAATTATCTAAATACTAAAATGAACTATTTCTTCTTCACAGTTCTCTTCTTCTTCAGTTATTTGTTCCCTTTCCAATATATTTTGGAAAACATATCTAAAAAAAACTAAGGCATCTTCTTTTTCCCAATCATTCCCATAGTGTCTTTATAATAACTTTGCAATATCTTTTTTTTATCCTTGTTAATAGGTACTCCAATTTCCAATACCTTTGGGCTCATTTGAGATTTTTTTCCTCTTTTTTATAAGCTTTTGGGTGTGCACAAGTTACTTCTGTAAAATGCTTCACCCCTTACAAGTGGTCCTCCGGTTTTTCCTTTAATAGTAATTATTATTTTGGAAGGTTGAACTTTAAAATGCTAGTAACCTGATTGCTTCAAAACTTTTTGATTTTCATTTCTCCAATCTGTAATGACAATATTACTTCCAATTTTGTAAACAGTCGCAAACTTTTTGGTTATATTGATGTAATCATCAGGATGAACAACTACCGTATGTCTTTTATAGATTTTCTCAATTTGACCAAAAACGCGGTCTGGGGGAATATAATAGTGTCCGAGAACTGTAACACCAACTCAATTCTTTCAATCTGCGGTGGGGCTTCATATTGTAGTCAATAGTTTAGCATGCCAATAACTGAATAACTGTTTTGTGCTCCACATCTTTCCCAAAATCAGAATTTGAAAGAGAATGGTGTAAAGAAGATGAGATTTTATTTGAACTTCTCTGATGATCCAACTCTGTCCAAACATAGGAATTAACATTATCTGCATGCAACTTACTTTTGTATGTTCCACAAACTATGGCAAAGTGGTAAAAGTGAATTTGCATACTGAAGTACGCGGTCTGGTCCGGGAGTTTTGGAAGCGCCAAATTTTTTTGACAGTCGAAGGAAAATGTGATCCTTTCTTCTTTTTCTTCTTGAAGACGTTTATAGAAACTGCCAGTTCTTAATTTGTGCAGTAGTTGATGTGCTAGTAAATTAGCTGTATCGGTCTCATGTATTTCTTTTTTTATTTGAAGTTGAAATTGTAGACATGTAGAACAGAAGTCTGTCTTTGGTGAGCCAAATCCAATACTAATTTTTTTATTAAAATATTCTTTTACTTTTAGTTCCTCGTTATAGTCAATTTTGGTCGTATATATTTTTCAGAGTTTACAGATACTTAATTCAGCAGGAAAATAAATACTATTGAATGTTTTTGACCGGCAATAATGTGATTCCGTACATTTTAGAGATTCAATAAACTGTTTTATTGCTTGTCTTTTATTTTCATTCTTATGTCCAATTCGACCTCCTCCTCTTTTTTCAATGGGTATAAGTGACTTTTCCTTATATTTCTTTACAATATTTGTAATTCTATCTTTTTTAACGCCTAAAATATCTTGGAACGCTTGTCTGTACACAGCAACTACCAAGCCCTCACTTATCGTTACGTTGTAGCATAAAATACAAGATTTGGGTTTATTTCTATTTTCTGCTCGTTTTCTATGCCTCTTTGGATTTTTTGAGTCACAGTGACGCAAAATAAACATGTCCTGTCCTCTTTTTTCTTGTTCTTGTAAAAAGTTGCATGAAATTCTCTCACGTTTCTCATGGAAAGATGGGACGTGCATTGAAATGGTTGATATGGTTTTCCAGCATGGCCACAACTGGGATATAAAGGCAAACTACTAGGAGCATACTTAAAAAAATGCCTACATAAATTACACTTGAAAGTTTAGCTTAGGTGGTGTTCATTATTAATTAAATCATCGTTTTAAATAATAACATAGGTCTTACCTTGCACGTTTCGCCTTCTCTCGTTTTGTTTCTAATTTACATTTCTTTCGAGCCTTATTTCTATCACATTGGATAATATTTGTTAGTTGTTCGGGGTTATTGAATTTTTCCAGGAAATCTATCATAAACTACACAAACAAATATAGCGAAGCATATTATTTAACTGGCAAAACTGTTAAGCCAAGTGGAGTCAGCTGCTATGAAAATGCTGAGCTCCTATTGGTCTTTGCATCTAAGACAGGCGGGAACTTGTTGGGTTTTGCATCTAAGGTGAGTTACTTCGACCCGAAGTGTACGAAGTATTGTAATTCCTTTATATCGAAAACCACTCTGAGTCAAGTATCTCTAAAATTCGTGTCAACCGACTAATGGACCCACTATACCAAATCTCCGTCTCGGCTGTGGGGATCTTTTGGTGAAGACCCCAGCCCACTAGATCCCTCCCTCGTATTGGGGGGTGCCTAAACGTGCTGTGCGTGGTATGTATGTTCGTATGTGTACACGATTCCGGTCGCCAGGAACCTTGCTGAAGTCTTGGATCGTTTTCATACGATAGGTCCTCCGAAAATGAAGGCAACATCAACTTTTGAGGTATGGTCGTCGGCAAAAAAAAATTTTTTTTGTTTTTTTTTTTTTAAATAACTGGTTTATAACATTTCATTGTATTAGCGAAACGAAGTGATGCTGAGTGTCAAAGTATTCTTGGAAATCACGGAAGGGTATCGTATATTTTTAGTTTCAAGTTACGTTGGATTTGTCGGGATTTGCTTCATAATTTCAATAAGGAGATGTAGGCTTTTGCACTATATTTTTACTCCTTTTACAATAAAGGAAGTATTGGATTCACCCCAAAAATTCTAAATTGAGTTTTCAACAGATCTTCACGTTTTAGAGTCCCCTGAACCTAAAAAACATGTTTTTGTTCATTGGTCTGTCTGTGTGTCCGTCTGTCTGCCTGTGAACAGAATATCTCAAAAACGAAATGAGGTATGGCGTTGAAACTACATATATAAGTTTTGTGTACTATGTAAATGCGACAGCAAGCTTTTGAAGTATGGTGTTTACTCTTGTGATTTTTAAGTTTTTTTCTTTTTTTTCAAAAACGGCGCTAACGATTTTTTTCAAACTTTACATTTTTATTACATTTTTAATTGTCGTTGATGTGAGATAGGTGATTTTCCAGTTGAAAACTTCTAAAATGGGGTTCTTTTGTTTTTTCTATTTTTTTATTAACTCCTATTTTAAATAGATCACCCGGTATATTACTACATATTTGAATTCAGCTTGAAATTTTAGAGAAAATTTGTCTCTTGAACTAGAATTTTGTAGAATTTGCAATTTTGAAATTTTTTGACAAATGCTGAAAAATTAAAAATAATTTTTTTTTTGGCTAATTATAAAATCACTGTAAAAGGAGGTTGTGTGAGTGTATCACACCAGAATAAGAAAGGTATTAGATAAAAATAACATTGGAGTCCGCTATGGTACAATAAGAAAGGTCGAACAATTGATCCCCTCCAACAAAGATTCTTTGCCCAGACTACAGACAGAAGGCGTTTACCAGCTCCAATGTACCTGTGGCAAATCTTACATCGGACAAACGGGAAGAAGCATCCAGTGTCGAATAAAAGAGTACCAGAGCCACAAACGACTTGGAAACATACAAAAATCAGCCATCGCAGAACACTTATTAGGACCAGGGGACCACATAATAAATTACGACTCCGTAAACACGTAGCGGAACCAGCATTTAGGTTTGAGATGGCTGGACTGAATAGCTTCATCTTCAAAGGCTTCCATAAATATGTTAGCAATGACTGGAGATAACGGGGATCCCATATCGGCTCCTTCCTTTTGCTCGTAGTATATTCCTTCCCAAAGAAAGTAGGTCGTCGTGAGGCACATCCTTACTAACTCTGGAATGTCTTCTCGAAGTCCTTGAGGAACGAAACATTGTTGTATAAGATTTATTGAATCTTCTACTGGTACATTGGCAAACAGGGTTTCCACATCGAAACTGACCAACATGTCCTGGTCCGTTACTTCCAACTCATCCAATATTTCTACGAAATGCTCAGTGTTCTTCACGTAGGATTCTGTTCTGCCCACTTATGGTTGTAATATGTTAGCGAGGTATCTGGCTAATTGATACGTAGGAGATCCGCAAGTGCTAACAATTGGCCTGACTGGAACGTCTGGTTTGTGGA
Organism: Agriotes lineatus; assembly: GCA_940337035.1. NCBI lineage: Eukaryota > Metazoa > Arthropoda > Insecta > Coleoptera > Elateridae > Agriotes > Agriotes lineatus. Next base: position 380,344 of record CALNHX010000124.1, read on the forward strand.
TCTTCGGAAGTCCGTAAAGTCTGGGCGGTCTAGTATCGCTAGGCAGTAGTCGTCGATGTTCCGACTCTGGTATTAATGAGCTTTTGATAGCTCCTCTAACCTGGCGTTCTATCCTCGATGTGGGATCCTTCTTCAGTGTTACGTACTGTTCATCATTCAGTAGCGTGCCAATATACCATGAAACCGAAAGAACCTAAACCTAAACCTATTAATTACGTCTGCCTTCCTGTCATCGCCGGAGTAACCGACAGAATAAGAAAGGTATTAGATAAAAAGAACATTGGAGTCAATACAAGTACAAGTACAATAAGAAAGGTCGAACAATTGATCCCCTACAACAAACATTCTTTGCCCAGACTACAGACAGAAGGAGTTTACCAGATCCAATGTACCTGTGGCAAATCTTACATCGGACAAACGGGAAGAAGCATCCAATGTCGAATAAAAGAACACCAGAGCCACACACGACTTGGAAACACACAAAGATCAGCCATCGCAGAATACTTATTAGGACCAGGGGACCACAGAATAAATTACGACTCCGTAAACATACTAGCCAAAACTAAAAAATACTTCCCTCGTGTTATTCGGGAATTCCTAGAAATTATTAAAAATCCAAACAATTTCAATCGAGAAGACGGCTATCGCCTTAGTAACACATGGAAGGTAGCTCTGCAAAACCAATCCATCCATATTCAAGTTTCACGTGAGCAACCAAGCGGAAAAACGACAAATCCGAATAACATAAAAGATCTACATGAGCAGCCAACCGTAACGACTCCTCGGTATATAACCAGGAGCAAAAGGCACCAAAATCAGTCTTTAGAAAACTTCTGAAGAAGCTGACAGCATGAGCAGCGAGACGTCAAGTTCAAATCGACAACCACGGCATAAGCCGGAAGAACCTATCATTATGGACAACGGCCGTGAAAGCCTGCATTCGACTGCTTACTGATTATCTTTCCCTTTTAAAAGGCCATTTCTATGAATATTTTCAATTTGTACTTCCCTCGTCTGAAAGACGAAGGAAGTATTGTAATCACGAAAAAAACACCTTCCATCTTCACGTTTCAAAGTCCCTAGATGACGAAAAAGAGGTTTTCTCAATTCCGTCAGTCTGCCTGTCTGTCTGTCAGTCTGTCTGTCTGTCTGTCTGTCTGTCTGTCTGTCTGTCTGTCTGACTGACTGTCAGTCTGTTGGCAGTATAGCTCAAAAACTATTTGTCGGGAGAAGACCATATTTTGCATGCATATTATATATCTACCTCGCATGAAACCGGTACAATTTCATACAAATATATACAGGGTGAGCACCTTAAAAAAATTTAAAAAAAATTATTTTTGTGTAAATTTTGAAATAAAAGGAAGTAATAGCTTTCACATAGGTCAGGCTTTATATTTGCCGAAAATAAGACTCAATCGATAAAGGATAATGTCACAAAGGAGTGAGTAAAAATGTTTCAACCATTACATCGTGCTCTTCAAGAGACGCGCGCGCCGGACTTTTCCCGAAGAGACTCGGTCGCGCAGATGCAATTTCGCCATACTTATATCCTCTGCGGAGATTCGGCTAGGATCGAGCATTCTGCAGAGCTGCAAATGCGGCGGGTTCAAACCCCAGCGGGATACATCTTTGTTTTATTTGAAAATGTATTTAATTTATTAGGAACGTGAAGATATTTGTACCCCTAACTTAATTTGATTTTTACAATTATTTAGTGTCACAATGTTGACGAGGGAAGTGGGTAAAGTCTTTTACAGATTTTTTCATATTAGTTTAAGAATTTGACAAGTGCCTTCTATGCTTGGACGAAATGTAATTATTTAGTGCTATCTCAGGTTGATTATGATGACGTAGTGTATGGACCATGTCTTGATCCGCAGGATAAAGCCAGGTTATAAAAATAAGAAAATGTGTGCTTATGTCTCATTTTTGGTATAAGAAACTAAAATAAAGTTTTTTCTAAATTAAAAAACGATAAATGGTTAAATAAGTTCAAGAGGAGATCATTACATTGTGTAAATCTATATCCTAAAATAATTTTATATGCAACTCCACCTTATTGGTATAATAAACTATTATCTTGTGTATTTTGTATGCGAAAGTATCTGGAAGAAGTCTTATGGCTGATTTTTGGGATTTTTAATCTGTATGAATCTGGCTTATGCAAAATTTAGAATGACAATCTTAGCTGACTGACACTGACAATATTGTGACAAGGCTGCTTTGATATTAAATAAATCTAAGCCATGTTTACAAAGGGTAACACAAACTATCCCAGATTCTTTTGCATACAATGGTACATAATATACATTTGAGGATTAGGGGCTATGTCAGTATTTCATTATACTACTCTGAATTTGTAAAATGCTGGTTTCTTTATAATTATGCAAAATGGTATAATAGTTTACCCCAAGACCCCAAATTAACGTCAACTTCCTATCTTCACGAATCAGTAATTTGTAACACAGTTATCAAAATAACTAATGTTTACCTTTTTTACGTTAAGAATTTTAACTGAATTTGAATATGAACAAGAAACACAAAGTAACACTGGATTTAAAAAATTAAATAGATTATTAAGTGGTAGAGGAGCTTGCAGAATTATTATTATTTAATGACAATCTGCTTTTATTCTAGATGTGAAGATATCAAACTTTCCTTGGCTCATATATCATTAAAAGAAACGTTCACACATAATCACCATTCATTGAGAAACTATGGAAAATAAGTCTTGTTCTGCAAGAACTACACCATGCAGATCACAGAACATGAATAACAATGAAAGTTTTGATAAGCTATCTATTAAGCAAGAAGTCATCGAATTAAGGATTAAAAGTTACGTAAACAAGACGTTTGACAAAAATAACGTAAATACTACTTTTAGTGAAGAGAAACCTTATAGTGACTATGTTTGTGAATACGGAACAGCACAGGAACGCAAGTTACTTCCACATATGAAGACTCATATAGGAGAAAAACTATTCAGTTGTTCTATTTGTGAATACAAAACAGTACAGAAAGGTAATTTAGTTACACATATGAAGATCCATACAGAAGAAAAACCATACAGTTGCTTGGCTTGTGAATACAGAACAGCACGTAAAGGTGATTTAGTTAAACATGTGAAGAATCATACAGGAGAAAAGCCATACAGTTGCTTGGTTTGTGGATACAGAACAGCACATAAGTGCAATTTAGTTACACATGTAAAGAATCATGCAGGAGAAAAGCCATATAATTGCTCGGTTTGTGAATACAGAACAGCACTGAAAAGTAGTTTAGTTAAACATATGCAGACCCATACAGGAGATAAACCATACAGTTGCTTGGTTTGTGGATACAGAACAGCACATAAGTGCAATTTAGTTACACATGTAAAGAATCATGCAGGAGAAAAGCCATATAATTGCTCGGTTTGTGAATACAGAACAGCACTGAAAAGTAGTTTAGTTAAACATATGCAGACCCATACAGGAGATAAACCATACAGTTGCTTGGCTTGTGAATACAGAACAGCACGTAAAGGTGATTTAGTTAAACATGTGAAGAATCATACAGGAGAAAAGCCATACAGTTGCTTGGTTTGTGGATACAGAACACCACAGAAGTGCAATTTAGTTACACATGTAAAGAATCATGCAGGAGAAAAGCCATATAATTGCTCGGTTTGTGAATACAGAACAGCACTGAAAAATAGTTTAGTTAAACATATGAAGACCCATACAGGAGATAAACCATACAGTTGCTTGGTTTGTGGATACAGAACACCACAGAAGTGCAATTTAGTTACACATGTAAAGAATCATTCAGGAGAAAAGCCATATAATTGCTCGGTTTGTGAATACAGAACAGCACTGAAAAGTAGTTTAGTTAAACATATGAAGACCCATACAGGAGATAAACCATACAGTTGCTTGGTTTGTGGATACAGAACACCACAGAAGTGCAATTTAGTTACACATGTAAAGAATCATTCAGGAGAAAAGCCATATAATTGCTCGGTTTGTGAATACAGAACAGCACTGAAAAATAGTTTAGTTAAACATATGAAGACCCATACAGGAGATAAACCATACAGTTGCTTGGTTTGTGGATACAGAACACCACAGAAGTGCAATTTAGTTACACATGTAAAGAATCATGCAGGAGAAAAGCCATATAATTGCTCGGTTTGTGAATACAGAACAGAACAGAAAAGAAATTTAGTCACACATATGAAGGCCCATACAGGAGAAAAGCTATACACTTGCTTGGTTTGTGGATACAGAACAGCACATAAGTGTAATTTAGTTACACATGTAAAGAATCATACAGGAGAAAAGCCATATGTTGCTCGGTTTGTGAATACAGAACAGCACTGAAAAGTAATTTAGTTAGACATACGAGGACACATACAGGAGAAACGCCTTATAGTTGTTCTGTTTGTGAATATAAAGCAACACACAAAAGAAATTTAGTTACACATATGCAGACCCATACAGGAGAAAAGGCATACAGTAGCTCGGTTTGTGAATAAAAAAAAATTGTTACAGATTTCATAACCTGGAAAACGCCGTATACGTAAACTGTTTGTGAATATAAAGCAACACAAATATTACACATGAGCACTAATACAGGTGAAAAATGTTACAGTTGCTGTGCCTATGAATACCTAAGAGCGGAAAAAGTACAGTACTAGACAATAACAAAACTTTACACTTATATTACATAATGTAAGTGATAGTTCTACCATTCAATCATATTCGACATAGACTGGCACGAAAAACATGTAATGACGCTATAGCGATTTACTCAGTCAGAATTAAACAACTTAAATTAAGCCAAAATCACCCTAAGAGTTGGCCTAAATTGTTGACCACGACTATAGTTTAGTTACACATATGAGTTCTAATTACGTAGTGTTACATACCGGGTGGTCATAAATATCTGTGATCGCGGTAGCCATGGAATTAGCTACTTATAAATGTTGGGTTAGTACTATATTTCAATTACAATAAGTATTGGTATCTATGTAATGTAAGAAAATGCAATAAGAGAAGGAGAATGTGCCCCGGATTCTGCAGTGTAGCCTACGACTCGATTATAAGAATCTCCTGTTCTAACTCCATTACTTATTGGAATCTGTAATAATTCTTGAGAGATAGGAATTTTAGTTGTGGTGACATTATTGACATTTAGTTTAGTTGGATTGATCACTTTAATAAAGCGGTGTTGATTCCAAAGGTAATGTGATATCAGATATTTATGGCCACCCGGTATAAGATATTGCTTAGGAAATAATCGTATTATGTATTGTACATATTATGTAAACTAGTAATCTTTATAATAAATTTTAAATACAGGGTTCCCAAAACGTACCAGAAATATTTGAGGAATCAATTGGGTAACTCATTTAGAGTCAAAAACTCTAGGTAAACATATTCTAAACTCAACCGTTGACGAGTTATTCTTGATTTTATCATTTTTCGAGCCAATATCACCTACACTATGAACGCTATTTGTTTTCTATAACAAATGAATGTGGAGAGTGCGGCAACACGAGATCGTAAATGCGACTCAGTCACACAGGGTGTAGATCATAGTATATTATGTTATTAGGAGCAAAAGTTATATTTTATACAAAAAGATACTGTTGCTCCGAATAACATATAGTATTTTTTCTTCAAACGTTTTTATAACAAATTATTTACAACTTTGCCAACAAAATTCGAAGAAAATTACTTGATCTTGTCAGCGGCAGATAATATTATCTGCCGCTTGGCAATAAAGTGATAGTTTAGCGTCATCAATCCAGCAGTATAATGCCATATTTTACTGCCGTTTGAAGAAAAAAGTGATTTTTAGTGGTTTAAAGCTGTTTAAATAAAGGAAAAAGTGATAACAAGTGGTGGTATAAACAGTGTAACTTGCATACGCAAAGTTGATAACGGTAGTAGCGTAATAATAGGGTATTTAATAAACAACTGATAATACAGGGTTTTCCGATTGCTTTTCGCCATGTATCAATTGTGTTTCACTTAGTGATGGGCTTATTCGAATGAAAAATAACCGGTTATCCGGTTATTGAAATAACCTCTGTAACTCGGTTTTCGTTCCAAGTATTCGAATGAAAAATAACCTCATCGTGATACGTACTACTTGCCCTATCTCAGCGACCTGCGAGTGATCGCAATTCTGTAAATAATACGTCATTCATAACCATAAGCAATGCAGATTGTACTGATTGACCCAAGTGAGGATCGCGGCTGCTTGTTGATGTTATTAACACATTTGAGACTTCCAGTCGACCAGTTAAATTAATGGGGCCGTTCCTATTAAAGATAACGCTCTGCTGAGTATGAGATTTACCGAAGCTGTGTTGGTATTAATTTATAAAGGCCTAAATTTTTGCTTCGAAACGCGGTTGATTATGCCTAATAAGGTATAAACAGAAAGCGAAATAAGATTTTCCAATATCGTAACAGATTTATATTTAATTTTTAATAACGGAGCAGTCGATGCCCATCCGTCGTCATATCATATGAACGTGGGACAAGAAGTGGACTTCGATGTTTAAAATTTTAAGTGTGCGTCCTTAGAACCGCGGCAGGCTGAACGTAGATAAATTATGGATTCTAAAATATACCGGTATGATGTGCAAGCGAAAAGGGAAGGGTGGCTACTAGAGAATTTTTGGAACTAAAAATAGATTCAATATTTATAATTTCTTTATGATTAGTATTGATATAGCTATTCTCAACTCCTTAGAAATCAAATAAAAATCATTTATACAATTATTATAATTAACGATTAACTGAGTTCCTCTGCTATCTGCAAGTTACGATGCCGATGCAGATGACGGTGAACCGCTAACCGGTAAACCGCCAACCGGCAAACCGGCGAAATCGAAACGAATCGAGAGCCAACATTTATTCGAATGATTATTCAAATAATCATTCGGTTATTAATATCATTCGAATGCAAATAATTCGGTTATGAAAATTGTCCGGTTATTACCCATCACTAGTTTCACTATTTGTCCAATGTAATTCCCATTTGTCAATAATGACAAGTATTGACAAGAGGGAAAAGCATTTGAGATAAAGTGAAACACAACTGATACATGATGAAAAGCAATTGGAAAACACTGTATAAGCCGGCAATTTGAATTCGGATCCGCGCACGGGCAGGTTCTGACTCCTTAAATAGCAGCGGCGAAACAGAACTAGAAGCTTCCAACAAAATCAAAAAAAGGATTACACAAAAATATAGGAATAGAAGAGGAAAACGAAATTGGGAAACAAGAAGGAGTAATGGATGACATAAAAGAAATGCTAAAGGATGTGAAAGTCTCTGTTACAAAAGAAATCCAAGATTTTACCGAGTACTTGAAGGACAAGGGGAAAACAAGCCGCAAGCTTTAAGACAAATACTGAAGAGTAACAAGGACGTAGCGACCACACAGGCTGAAATTACAGAACGCTGGAAGGTGTAATTTGAAGACCTTATGAAAGGGGATGGGAAGGAGGAAGAAGAAAATGAGTAAACGGCAGAGAGGCATGTTGAAGTCAAACAAATTAGCTACTACGAATCAAACGGTGCCGTAAGAAAATGGAAGCTACCCAAGGCAGCCGTCTGTGATGGTGTAACCCCCGAAATGTTAAAGTACTTAGGAAAGGACATTATAGACTTATTAATGGAAGTTATTACGATGGCGTGGAATGGCAAGAAGATCCCCAAAGACTGGGAAGTAGCTGCTGTAGTCCCAATTCATAAAAAAGGCGACAGCAGAGAGTGCAGCAACTACCGAGGGATCTCACTACTCAGTATACTCAGTAAATTATACGAAAGTATACTAGAGAAACGGCTGAGATCCGAACTAGAGGGAAGCCTGGAAGAGGAGCAGTGTGGCTTTAGACAGGGGAGGGAAACCCAAGACCTGATCTTTGTAGTCAGACAGCTAATAGAGAAAGCGATTCAATACAATGAAAAATGATATCTGGTATTTATAGACTTAGAAAAGGCATTCGATAAAATCCAGAGAGAAGAAATTTGGATAGTCCTAAAGAAAAGAAACATTAGCAAGGATTTAATTCAGGCCACAAAGAGCTTTTATAATACAGTCAGAAACTGCGTGAGAACAGGAAACATTGAGTCGAACGAGTTTGTAACCAAGATAGGAGTCAGGCAAGGGGGTATCTTGAGTCCGCTTTTGTTTGTAGCTGTAATGAACGATGCCATGAAAGAATGCAAACAGAAAACGAAGAAATACCAGATAGGATATCAAAGATTTCAACGAATGTTTATGGGAGGAATAGCCTTTGCGAACGACGTGGTTATAACTTCTAGAACGGAAGAAGCGATGCAACATGACTTGGTATTCTGGAAGAAGTCCATAGAAAAAAGAGGCTTAAAAATAAACGGCAGTAAAACCAAAATACTAGTGGTGGCTAAACATGAAGTGCGGGCTAAAGTAAATATTGGCAATAAATATGTGAAACAGGTCAACTTGTTCAAAACCTAGGAGCCACCATTGGAAAACACAGCCAAAGTTGACAGCGAGCTAAACAACCGAATTGAAGCCACTGAGAGAATGTTTTACGCACTAAACAAAGGACTATTCAGAAACAGGCAAATCTCGAAAAACCCCAAATTGAAAGTATACAGGGTGTAGAAATGCTTTACGCACCATAGGGTTTTCAATGGTAATTTTTTCATATGACAATATTTGCTTCCCTAATTATTTTAGAGCAAACTTGTAAATAGGTTTTTTGTAGAGCAAACAATTCTGCACCATTTATGCCATTATTTTTGTCATTTTACGTCAGAAAACCTAATAATGAAAGAAACTAGAATAATCATTTTTTCAAAAATCGGTGGAAATTGTGAAGTGGTGGTATGCTGGAAGCAGATCAGGTGCAATAGGTGCCATGGTTGCCTTTACATTTGACAGATGCAAACAAATAAACAACAAACTAATTTGTTGATGCTTTGAGATGCTTCAATAATTTCAAGGCACCACTGATTTGTCTAAAAATGGTAATTTTATTGCTTTAGATTTTCGGTTTTCCGAAGTGTAAAATAATAAATACTGGCATAAATGGATACAGAATTGTTTTCTCTACAAAAAACTTCCATACAAGTTTGCTCTAAAATAATTAGGGAAGCAAATATTTTCATATGAACAAATTACCATTGAAATCCCTATGGTGCGTAAAGCATTTGTACACCCTGTATAAAGCCATGTACATTCCCACACTAACATACAGCAGTGAGTCTTGGGTGCTAAACGAAAAGAGCAAATGCAGATTACAAGTTATCGAAATGAAGGAGAATAGAGGGAGTAACAAAGTAGGTAGAATCCAAAACACAGAAATTAGAGATAGACTAAAAGTTATTTCGTTACAAAAACAAGTAGAAAACAATTAGCTGAAATGGCTAGGTCATATTAGTAGAATGTGCGCGAGTAGATTACCAAAAATAGCGTGGGACGCCAAAGAATGGAAAAGAATAGCCAAGCGTGGGCCGCGTGGAAGAGGGGACTGGAACGGAAGTAAGTTGCTGACCTTACACAGAATCGCAAAGCTTGGAGAAAATGGTACAACACCACCTAAAAAAACCAACCTCTACACGTAACCGTAAAAAGGGGAAGATTAAGTAAGTAAGTAACAATTGAACGTTATTGTTGATAGATAATAATATTGTTTTCAGTGTACTGTCAAATTATTAAAAATTAAATAGTGTACTAAAATAGTAATTTACGATGCAAGTAACGTCATCATGGTTTTACATTACGAGAGAATAGTTTGAATGAACGAGCGGCGTCAGTTTGTGTAAAATAACACACAAAACCTAACCTACTAACATCGAATTTGACTTAGACTGACAATACACTTCAGTGCTGTCAACATGTGTTTAAATGCTAATAAAGTATCGTTATGTTATTTTTTTTAACAACACTAGTGCTGTTAAATGCATCTTAACGCAACTCGTTGCTAAGGAGTTATTGTCATAATAACATAATAGGATAAAATAAAGTTTATTAACATCCTTAACTACAATGCTTCTAATGCAACATGCAAGTGCATATTTTAATTTTTAATATCCAGTTGGTTAATATAGAACAGTTGTATGAATGACTGGTGGCAGTTATCAGGGACACCAAATGGGTTTCTATTGGAAATAACCGATGTTAAAATGACATTGAAAATAATTCACATAAAATCACGTTGAGGGTTGAATTCCCTCAATTGTGAGCCCATAATAATTGAAAGTTTGAATTAGCAGTAGTAAAATAGCTTTCTCTGCAATCAAACGTGATAAAGTATCACAATATGAATATAAAAGTCAATGTTATTAAACTTGTTTATTATTAAAAATAATAGAATACAATTTATAACGTAAAGCCAGTGCTAAAGTGTGTTCTTGTGTACTGGATTGGAAGTCTATTAGAAATTGTTTAGGAACCAAACATAAATTTTAATTCTTTTAATTTAATTAGGCGTGTATGTCACAAACACATATTGCATACGGAAAATGCATAACAAAGCGTCAGCAGTAATGTAATCAGTGCTCGAATGACCCGGTGAACAGCCTGCAATTCTGCACTCTGCAAGTTTGTTTATTATGAAATTAGACACGCACGTAGAAATAACAGCTTGAACTAGGGCAAATATTAAACTTTGTAAGCTAAGTCAGTATTTTTATATGTATAAATAGAAAAGAACTAGTCATTAAATTAATACAGTTTAAACTCTTGTTTCACTGTGTTCACGCTGCCCAAACGGACCCCAGGTCTTTTGTTACATCATCTCGTGTGAGACCGCACGAGACCGTTGGGTTGCACCCTTTTTAATTCCTGCACCCCTAAGACATATCTTGTAATTTGTCCAAAATAAATTCATACAGTCCACTACAAGCTCCATCCTGAACATTTTGGTCCTTCGAGCCATTAAAACGTTCCTGCCCCTAGTATCTGATATTTTGAGCCTTTGAACGTTCCTGCCCCTAGCATTTGGTCCAGTAATCCCTTAAACGTACCAGCCCTCTTCGAACAAGACCGTTACGATGGCGCAGCGACGGGAGATTTTCAAAACCCAAGAAGAGTTAGCAGAATCCATTCGCAGTCAGATTATCAACGTGAAGAAGGATGGCCCATCAAGAAAAAATGCAGCATATATCACCGCTCGCAGATCCACCCTAAAACAACTTTGGGAAGAATTTGAGATCAACCATTCAGACCTGGCGAAAGTTCACAGCAGCCAGTAGCGCCAGAAGAGGACACGACCACAGTTGCTGACAAGGAGGGAAAGAGCCGAATAAGAAGGCTACAGATCAAGGTAAATTCACTCCAAAGCGACATTCAGGAAGTCTGTAATAGGTTGAATGAGGAATGCAGTAAAAGGTATTACGAATACAACATTAAGAACATCAAGGATGATTGGGATGACATCAGAGCTCTAAACGAGGAGATATTATCCCACGGTAGCTACGACGACAAGGAGTTCCACGAGACCAAGAAGATGGTCAACGAAATAATTGTGCTCCTATACCAGCACATCCAGGATGAAGAGGTTCAAAGTGTCAAGGAAAACAGCCATGCTAATATAGTGTTACCTGCTCTCAAAATTCCAGTTTTTGAAGGGACCTACGAAGCATGGCCTAGCTTTCATGACATTTTCCGAAGAATTGTTCATGAAAACCCACGACTAAGTAAGGCGGAAAAAATGCAGTACTTGAAGTCGCAGTTACGAGGGGAAGCCAGCAAGTTAGTGCAACACCTGGAGGCAACTGAAGCCAATTACGAATCTGCATGGTTCATTATAAGGAACAGATACGACAACACCAGGCTGCTACTCGCGAAGTATTTGGATGACATATTCAACCAGGCAACCCTGTCGAACGAATCTGCAGAGGGGATCAAGAAACTCCATGACACGACTGCAGAATGCCTAAGAGCAATTGAGAACTTAGGATTTGAAACGGCCACATGGGGGCCTATCATGTGCCATAAGGTGACGCGGAAATTGGACAAGGAAACCAATAGACTATATGAGCAGTCATTAACGGCACCAAGAGAGGTGCAAAAATTCGAGCAGCTACTGAATTTCTTAGAAACAAGATTTCAGTCGCTGGAAGCTGTGCAAAGACGGAACAAACTCGAACCCAGAAAACAAGGAATTGGGAAACCATGGGAAAGTCACCAGGATAGGTGGGCAGTGAAGACGTACCACACTGCTGACGTATCGTGCTTCCACTGCGGAGGATCACACAGCATCAAATCCTGCCCAAAATTCAACAATCTAAAAGTATCCGAACGTTGGGACGTTATAAAGAATAAAAAACTTTGTTCTAACTGCCTCAAGCCCACAGGAAAATATAATTCCAGACACTTTTGCCCAGGGAAATGCAAGGTATGTAACAAAAAGCATCATTGGCTTCTGCACGAAGATTTTAGTAAGCAGCAGCAGCAGATTTCCAAGACCACGGCGGCGACTTCCAGTGCGACAGCAACCAAAGAGAAAGAAAACATTGTTGCAAGCCTTGTAGGAAGACAGCATCGCAACGTTTTGCTGGCAACTGCCCTAATTTAGGTCCAGTCATCCTCAGGGAGTTTGGAGTATCTCAGAGCCCTGATAGACTCCGGATCACAGGCATAATTCATCACAGGAGATGCAGCTCAAACGCTGGGTCTACCAGAAGAAAAGGTGAGAGTGCACATTTCTGGATTAGGCAAGAAAGGAGCAGGTACAGCCCGAGGACGATTAACTGTAAACGTACGTCCACGATTTCCAAGCAACTACACAACCACATGTGAGATGCTGATACTGCCACAGTTAACCAAGTCACTTCCAGAAAAACCAGTCGAAAACTATCAACTTCAAGACTGTAAGAATATGGTGTTGGTTGATCCACTATTTCAGAAACCTGGACCAATAGACGTTATCCTAGGAGCAGACATCTACAAGGAAATTATTGTGGAAGGAGTACGGAGGCCTGTTAGCGCAAAACACGGAACTTGGATGGATCATCACGGGGAATGCAACAGCACCATCAGAAGAAAGGAAAATTCTTAGCATGGTCGCATGTGCTGCAGAAGATGAACAACTCACAAAATTTTGGGAAATTGAAGAAGTTGTACCAGAAAAGGTGATGTCCAACGAAGACAAGGAATGCGAAGAATTCTACAACTGCAACCACCAGAGAAATTCTGATGGTACATATACAGTGAAAATTCCGTTCGAGGAACCAATAGAAAAGCTTGGGGATTCCAGAAAAAAAGGCAATCGCACGGTTCCTTCAACTAGAGAAGCGATTAGAAGAAAATAAAGTTCTAGGTAAAGAATACAAAACATTCATGAAGGAATACTTAGAACTGGGACATATGAAACGAGTTCAACCAGGAGCCAATATACGACAATCCTACTTCATCCCTCATCAAGCGGTAGTGAAGGAAGACAGCACAACCACCAAGTTAAGGGTAGTTTTTGATGCTAGTGCGAAGACCACTACTGGACTCAGCTTAAACCAGCTAATGACTGCTGGACCAAGATTGCAACAAGACTTAAAGCAAATTCTCCTAATGTGGAGGAAACACAAGTTTGTATTTTCAGCAGATGTTGAAAAGATGTATCGTCAGATCAAGATAGCCGAAGGAGATCAGGACCTCCAAAGGATAGTATGGCGGTTTTCTCCAGACGAGCTTATTCAAGAGTTTAAACTTACCACTGTAACTTATGGAACAACAGCAGCACCATACCTGGCAATCCGTACCCTGTTGCAGCTAACTGAAGATGAGAGACAAACATACCCAATAGCTGCAGAAGTAGCAACCAAGGACTTCTACGTGGATGATTTAATGTCGGGAACTGACTCCATAGAAGAAGCAAGGCATCTCCAAGTAAGTCTAATCAATATGTTAAAAAATGGAGGGTTTACCCTCAGAAAATGGGCAAGCAACAGCGCAGCTCTTGTTGAAGAATTGCCAGATAACTTACAGGACAAGAACTTACTCGAGATCGCCGAAGGAGATACAAAAAAAACCTTGGGAGTACACTGGAGTCCAAAGGCAGACGAATTTAAATTTCGAGTCAGTCTTCGAGCTGATGCAAATCCTACAAAGAGGGTAATCTTGTCAGAAATATCCCGCTTGTTTGACCCATTAGGATGGTTAGCGCCAATTGTAATAAAAGCCAAATTAATAATTCAACAACTTTGGTTACAACAACAATCATGGGATCAACCAGTGGCCACAGAAATATTGAACGAGTGGAAGCAATTTTAAGAAGAGTTACCATTGGTTGAAGGCATATCCATTCCAAGATGGTTAGGGTACCACAGCAGCGTCCGGGAAATGGAGCTGCATGCATTCTGTGATGCGTCGAAAAAAGCTTACGGTGCTGTAATTTACAGCAGGGTAATGTCTCAAGACGGACGCATTCAAGTAAGTCTATTGACAGCCAAGTCAAAGGTTGCACCTATAAAGATGAAGAAAACGTTGCCAAGGCTGGAGTTATGTGCAGCATCGTTAGCAGCAAAAATGTTGAAGGAAGCTATTAGTACACTGGAAATCCCCAGCATCTCCATCTTCGCGTGGTCAGATTTCATGATAACCTTATCCTGGATAAGAGCAGGTCCGGAGAAATGGAAAACATTTGTTGCAAACAGGGTAACAGAAATATTGGAAGTAACCCCCATCGGAAATTGGCATTATGTGCGCGCAGAGGACAATCCAGCAGACGCTGTATCCCGAGGGCTCACTCCTGTCAAACTACAGCATCATCTATTGTGGTGGAACAGCCCGCAATGGTTACGAACTAATTCTTTGCCACTTACGAAAACAACTATTCCCATAACAGCTACAGAAGAGGCAAAAATTCACCAAGTCCAAGCGTTTATCGCATCAAAAGAAGAATTGGACATCTTATCCAAATATTCGTCACTGCAGAAGTTACTGCGGGTCGCTGCATACTGTAACAGGTTTGTTTAAAAATGCAGAAGACAACCGTTTCCGACCGAATACCCTATGGCAGCAGAACTCAACAATTGTCTCATTCAAATCATCCGTATAGTGCAAGCACGCAGCTGGGCAACAGAGATTCAAACCTTGAAGAAAAACATCTCGGTTCACACAAAAAGTCCTTGGCACCATTACGACCATTCATCGATGATGAAGGAACTCTTAGAGTGGGAGGACGACTTCAAAATTCAATGTTGCCATATAATGAGAAACATCCTATTCTCATTCCCCATAATAGTCATCTAGCCCACCTAATAGTGAGAGACGTCCATCAGAAACTGCTACATGGCGGAAGTCAAGCTACAGCAGCATACATACGTAGAAAATTCTGGATCATCAATGTGAAGAAAATAATACGCAAAGAAATTCACACCTGTATGAAATGTTTTGCATTCAGAAAACAACCGTTGCAGCAACTCATGGGCAATTTACCTGAACCTAGAGTAACGCCGTCTCTGCCATTTTCTCACACTGGACTGCATTATGCAGGGCCGATACAGATCAGAACCGCAAAAGGAAGAGGGAATAAGTCATACAAAGGATATATTGTCATCTTTGTATGTTTGGCTACCAAAGCAGTTCATTTGGAGGCTGTCAGTGATCTAACAACAAACGCCTTTTTGGCAGCCTTCAGAAGATTTACATCCAGAAGAGGATAATGCCTTCATATCTATAGCGATAACGGAACCACATTTGTAGGAGCAAATAGAGTTCTGCAGAAGGACTTCAAGAAAACTCTAGGAGACTCTAGCGTTCAAGAAAAACTTACTCAAGAAGGAATCCAGTGGCACTTTATTCCACCGGCAGCTCCCCACTTCGGAGGAATCTGGGAAGCAGCGGTGAAGTCAACAAAGTATCACATGAAAAGGATTGTAGGGAACAGTACCCTCACGTTTGAAGAACTATCGACCCTCCTGTACCAAATACGATGTGGTAGCGTTGACCCCTGGCCATTTTCTAATTGGAAGGGAACTTATAACACCAAATGAACCACTATTACAAGTACATTCAGAAACACTGACAAGATGGAAACTACTTCAAAAGTTGAAAAACGCCTTTTGGAAAATATGGTCTAAGGAATACCTATCTGGGTTACAACGCAGAACGAAATGGACTTCGAAGGAAGAGAATTTGCAAGTAGGGGATCTAGTGTTACAAAAGGATGAAAAGAGTCCTCCCAATCGATGGCCTTTAGCAAGAGTGACAGAAGTGCATCCAGGTACAGATGGCATTGTCAGAGTTGCAACCGTTAAGACAAAGGGAGACACAATTCTCAAGCGTCCTATTACCAAGCTCGTTCCGTTACCAAGACAGGAGGTAGAGGAAGGAAGTAGAAAGCAAAGCAGGAGTAGTGGCGTGTCAACAGTAACAAAAACTATAACACTTTTACTTACGTTATGCACCATAATTTCAGCAACAAGGGGTTTGTATACAGTAAAGTATCCGTCACCTGGCCTATTTATTGAAGAACTTGGCCACGCAAAACTTTCGAGGGGAACTTCAGGATCGAAGTAGCAGTGAACATCTCCAGCATCCAAGTAGATGAATAAGATATAAACAAGACAATCCAACAAATGGGATACCTTATGCGACAAGGCACTGTATTATCTGCAGAATCCCATTGCAAGGAATTAAATCATCACCTGAGAGAGCAGCAACGGCAGATCATCTGGAATATGAAAAGCATGTATACTCAAGATGTCAGGACCAAGCGAGGAGTACTAGGGCAGCTACTCCCTCAGTGTTTGGAGTTAACGATGAAGTTTACCATGACATCGAATTATTGGAGAAAAATAAACTAGAATTGATGCATACATCTAATCATCAGACAAGGATAATGTTGTCAACTGAAGCAACTCTAAATGAGACTGAAGCCAGAATATCCCAGAAGTTGGATAATTTTCGAAGAAACTCAATGAAGGGTTGCTAGCAATCAATGAGATGGAACCTTGGTACAAGAAGACGGACGACAACAAGCTAAACATACATGTGTTGACATATCAGATGGCTACCAACTACTTACAAGAGATGGGTGGGAAGTACAAACAACTTTCTAAATGTAAAATTTAAAAGGGCAGACATCATGCAATTTATTCATCGTCACAATTTGACAGAATAATCACTAATGCAATGGTCAATCTTCAGCAAACCTAGAGATTCTTACTACACCAACGCACAAGATGGAAGTTAGCATCAACAATGAATCAATCGAGATCTTCAGTTATTTTCACATAACTGAGAAGCGGGAATACAACTTAATAAAACCAACTCCAATACCAGTAAAGAAGGGAAATGGAACCTACGCATCGCTGAACTTGCCAATGGAGTTCTTAGCTATCAACTACAACAAACAAACCTATTTTGAAATCCAGAGGTCAAGTTAAAGGAGATCGAGCCAATAGGAAAACATCTTTACCTATGCAGGCCATCCGCAGTTCGAAGTATTGAAGACAATCCTAATTGCATCCATCGACGAGATCTATCAGCGATTGAACAAGATCAAATGTTTGGTCCATCAGTTTACAGTTAAGACACTGGTATGGAAGAACCTGTACGCCGCCAATACATGGTTATTTATTCCCCAATCAACCCACAACAGCAGCAGTACAATGCAGCGGAATCGAGAAGATGTGAGATTCAAGATGTTGGCATAATCCAAATATCCCCAGATTGTACTATATACACAAAACGGACTATTTTGCATACTCAGCTATTCACTACTATTCCTGTCGTAGCTGGGTCAACAAACCAATGCAAGTAATTATTAACACTACTTTGCAGATTCAAGCAGCCACCCTCAATTGCAAATGGAGGAACCTGTGTTGCTACCGTCGATCATTTTCAACGCCTACAAGAAGAAGAAGATGAGTTGCAGTTATATCAGGACTATCGATTTTGGCACCATCGACATACCATCATGGTGAACACCGGTACTACAATCTGTATTTTGGTATCAGGTTGTATCATCTGGACATTATGGAAATACTGGAGAAGAACAGGAGACCGCAGCCACGGCCAAATCAGACCCGTCGGAAAGCTTCAGGTTACAACCACTGCCACCAGACGAGGAAGATGGAGAGACAGAATCAGCCACACCATCCCGGCCCATCGTCGCTCGCAGAATGTTTAGGAACTAACATAAATTTTAATGCATTTAATTTAAATAGGCGTGTATGTCACAAACACATATTGCATACAGAAAATGCATAACAAAGCGTCAGCAGTAATGTAATCAGTGCTGGAATGACCCGGTGAACAGCCTGCAATTCTGCACTCTGCAATTTTGTTTATTATGAAATTAGACACGCACGTAGAAATAACAGCTTGAACTAGGACAAATATTAAACTTTGTAAGCTAAGTCAGTATTTTTATATGTATAAATAGAAAAGAACTAGTCATTAAATTAATACAGTTTAAACTCTTGTTTCACTGTGTTGTAAAGTATTGCAACTCTTATGTTAGGGGCTGCAACCCTTATGGTGGTCTTAGGGGTAGTTTTCCCTCTTAGACCACAAAGTTACGCTTCCTCGGAGGTTAACTCGATCGCTGAACCCTGCTCTTAATTTAGGGGTTGTAAAGCCTACTTTTAATAAAATAAAACGCCAAAGAATATTATAACACTATATTGGAAAACAAGTATCAATTTTGCCCAATTACACTGGTTATTCGCCCAAGCGGCTATATGCTTAAGTTGCTATAGTTTCGTAAATATAATTGCTCAGAATTACGCTTAAAGTTTATGACATCAATTTACTTTGGAAGGAAAGAATAAACATAGCAGCCCTGGTTAATAATATACACATAAATGACTGACCTTTGTCCAGATGCCGTTGCTAGAACTTGGGAGGGTGAATGTTAATTTTATTTATTCGCGGTACGCCCGAATTGACGTAGGAAATTTAAATATGTTCGACTAGATTTTAGATCCCCTGATTGTTGTTCCTTAAATGTTGAGTGGCTTGTCACAACACTGGCTCTCATAAATTTTAAATAGAACTTTCAATTTTAACTTAGGTTATTTCGCCCGGCTCGCGGCATGGCGCCGGGACGCGGACTCCGCGCCGGACGCGGTACGCCCGAAAACGGCTTTTGCCGGTAATTAATTCATTAGCTCGCAGGATACGGAAAGACTGCCTGTTCAGTTCGCGTTCCCCAAAAGGTAAGTTTCTTTCGTGAATAGCCGGGAGTTCCCGTTTTGCCAACTTGCCAAAATGGCTTTATTCTTAGCGGCTCTTGGTACTGCATGAAACCAAATTGACTCATGGGTTCTCACAGTACAGAAATTGCATGTTTGCTGGCGCAGCCCGATTCTAAGAAAATTCTGCCAGTAAGTTAATATCGAATTTCTTGACTTCCCGGATGCAATTCAACCGTTGCTTGGATTATAACAATGTAACCTTTTACGTGCTTAGTAAATGACATTTTGCGTTCGCAATAAATTTAATTTATGCAGGAGCGGCTTTGATTTATTCTTCCTCATGACAACTTAAAATCTATAAGATTTATAACTATAAACGCAATTTCTTGCGGGTTGTTACACTACTCCCCGCTTTTTAAAAGTAGGCATGTCCTTATGGACATGTCTGCTTTTCTTAACAAAAACCCTTGACTTGTAAGTCTAATTAACTATTAATGCTAATTATATTGACTCATTTTCCTTACTTTATTGCCCTAAAGTGTATTTATGCTTCATACCGTGTTTTGCGCTCACTTGTTTTTATTGCTCTGCTTTGTGACGCAGTTGGCTTCGCACTACACTCTTTTTTTTATATGATTTGTCCACTGATTTTGTTTTAATACTCTGCTTTTGAAACACTCCCGCACTTCGCGTTTCACAGCTATCTTGACGTGGGGTGTCATTCTTCGGCTGTAGGCTGCTGATTCTCGGCTCGGTCTTCTTCCTTCCGATAATTGGTTTACTTCCTCCTCTGCATTTTCCTATTTTTCTACTCTTCTTTATTCGCGTTGTCGCCTTTATAATTTTTATTATATTATTCGCACCTCTTCTTTGTATTTATTTCGGGCTTCATTATTAATATTTATTATTTATTCGTATTAATTATTATTTGCATATATTCGTCTTCGTATTTATTTGTGATTGTATTATTAATTATTAATTGATGTGCTTGGAATGTCTTCCCAAAGGTAAGGGATAAGGAAGGTGCAACAGAGGCTATTGTTGCAGGCATGACGGCCTCCCGAGTAAAGGATAATTAAGGGTTGGAAAACTGTATAAAGTGGTTTATTTTATATAATGATGAGGTGAAAATGTTATCTTCCTTCTTTGATTACTGAGGTTTGAGTCGTCGTTTTCTTTATTTGAGATATTACTTCTGCTTTCTCACGGTACATTAGCTGATCCGTTTGCCATAGTAGTCTTGTAGTAATCCCGTAGAATTTCTTCCTTACTGGAATTTACGCAATGACTGTGGTATATTCGCATGAAACTTCTGAATTTAAGTTAATTTACTTTTCTTCCAATTTTAATGTAGCATAATAATCCTTCGTATTCCTATTTATTGCTGTAGTTACTATAACTTTTGACTACGAGTGATCGTCATTATTGTACGATCCTCATTCGCATTTGGCGTCTTCGGTTACTTCACCTACTACGCTTCCTATTGCTGTAGTGGTACCATTAATTTATATTTTTCGTATTACTTCATTATAAATTCTTATACTTTCATATCTATGTACGCTTCATTATTCTTCTTGTCCTGGTGCCTTAACAACGGTTCGCTGACCTTCGGCTACCCTTGAGGACCTTAAATGCATCCCACATTTGGGTATTTTTCTGGTGCCTTTAAAGCGGTTCTCTAACCTTCGGCTACCTTTAAGGAACTTTAATGCATCCCATACTGGGTTATATTTTATGTAACCTCTACCAAAAATGCGTAAACTTTATATTGCTTAAATTCATTCCTTTGTATGATTTTTCCTTGTAGTCCTGCTGTGGATTTGGGCAATCGGCTATGTCCTGGCTGGATACTGATGTAATGTTGTTGGGTTTGTTCCTTTGTATGTTGTAATCGCGAACTTGTACGCGCACTATTCACTTGATATTAATGTCAACAACGGTATGAGCATTGTTGTTAACTTATCAGTAACATGAATTTTGAATAAGTAATGTTTCTAATTCCCACTTTAAATCTTATAAGTTTAAAATCAAATATTTGGTTTAACCATTAACCTTGAAACTCTAATGAGAAACATAAAACAAGCTGATAATCATTGAAAAATAAATTTATTTTAAAATTATTTATATGTTATTATATTGAAAATTAAAATTGGTTTCTATTTGCCTAAGCAACCGTTTCTCTTTTTAGTTTCGCATTCATATTATTAGTGCAAAAAGATTAATTTGCAAAGATTATCACTTAATTATAGATTTCATAATTCTTAATTAAAATCATATTTGTCATTTAAACTATTCCCACTGAAGCTCAAATGAGAAACAACACAAGTTTATAATCTTTAATAGAATTAAAAATAATCCTATATTATTGTATTGAAAATTAAAATAATTTATATTTGATAAAAAAAAAACTGTTCCTCTTTTTAGCTTCGTCTGTTTATTATTAGTAATAAAGTAATTATGTTTAAAAATGTTTTAAATGATTATTTCCCATTATTCTATTTCCTTGCAATTCCTATTATGTTAGTAAGCTTTAAAATATTATTATTCCTACTTAATATTAATTCCCATTATTTATTTTTCCTTACGTAACTGTACCCTGATATTTCCTTAAAATATTGTTAGTAATTATTTATTGTTTTGGTACCGAATAAGAAAATTGTTTTAATATTATCGTATTAATGCTTTTTACTAACTTCACCTTGAAAAAATTTTACCATAGACAGTGTTTATTTATTTGTATTCCATCATTGTTAAAGATCTGAAGTACTAACATAGTACTTTATATTTATTTATTACTTTATGCCTTTTCTTATTCGTTCCTAATTTTTGGACGTCTATTTGTAGCCTTTTACGACCCGCTAGACTCCTAAGCGGTGGAAATATTCTAAACCCCGTTTTCCACACAGGGAATAAAATTTTGCTGTGATATTGCTTATTTTTTCATTCTTCTATTTATTTTATTTATTTCTTAATGTTTCCTTATTTACCTTTATTATTTATTGTTGCCTTTACGATTTTTATTGTTTATTTGTATTTTATAATAAAGCAACTTCTCAAAAACATACCTGCTATTTGTGTTTAAAAAAATTTACTAGTATACCAACTCATATTAAATTATCAAATAATTTAGAAACCTATAAACGCAATTTAAAAAACAAAATGGATTGTGGAATAGTCCTTAGATTGTTACGCTTTACTAACAAAACTTATTGAATAATAATTTTTCGTTGTTATTTTTACCTGAATGTTTTTAAAATTTTGATATTTGCTTTTTATTTTATTTTTATTTTTATAAATACCAATCTTTATTTTAACATACTTACCTTACGCCTTGTTTAAGCTTGTGTGTGGCTAATACTGTGTTTATTTTTGTGTTATTTATATATTTTGTTTATTGTTTTTTCTTTATTGCTTATTTTTAAACTTTTTATTTTGGCTTCGCAATTTCTTTTGGTGAAATTTATAGTTTTAGCTTCACAATTTATTTTGGTGAAATTTATATTTTTAGCTTCATG
Source organism: Agriotes lineatus (assembly GCA_940337035.1). Taxonomy (NCBI): domain Eukaryota; kingdom Metazoa; phylum Arthropoda; class Insecta; order Coleoptera; family Elateridae; genus Agriotes; species Agriotes lineatus. Next base: position 402,999 of record CALNHX010000124.1, read on the forward strand.
ATTTATTTTGGTGAAATTTATATTTTAGCTTCGCGATTTATTTTGGTGAAATTTATGTTTTTAGCTTTAAGATTTATTTTGGTACGGGGAGGTAGTATTAAGTTTATATTAATTTTATTTCGTTTTTCTTCGTATTCTGCACTTTCTTGATTTTCTTGAATTTCATCTTTCTTTTTTCTTCGCCTAAGTTTTGTTTCTTCGATACACAAGTTTTTCACTTACCATATTTACCTGTTCCTTTACATAACTTCCTTGGAACACTTCTTAATAATTCGGTACCTTTTTACTTACCCATTTTAAATTTTCTTTCACATTTTAAATTTTCTTCCTTTATTTTCTTAGATTCTTCTTCCGAATCCCTACGTAATTTTTCTTCCTTCTTTTTCTTAGATTCTTCTTTCGAATCCGTACCTAATTTTTCTTCCTTATTTTCTTCCTTACTTTATTTTCATATTCTTGCTGCAGGATTTATTTTTCTTCTTCTTCGCTTAGTTTTCCAACACTGTGGATAAAAATATTGCCTACTTCATTGGCATTTCTATGTATATGCTTTCTCCTAGCATTTTTACCTTTGTGAACCATGGCTTCCTTACTGAACTTTTTCCTAGTTCCTTGTCACTTTTTCTTGTGACTTCTTCGGCATTGTTTCCAATATCCTCTTTGCACACTAAAGAGTTTAAGATTGCGTCTAGGTGATCAGCCTTTATGACGTCCCTCTTTTTATTGGTTTATTAGCCTACTTCCTTCCTACTGATTCTCTAGCTGCGGATCCTGTTTTCGGTTCCTTTGAGCTTTTTCTTGAGAATCTTTTTTCGAATTGTGTCACTCCGCCTCTTGTACAATGCAAGAGCGAGTAATGTTGCTGAGTGCAACCTCCGTCTCGAACCTCTGCCGATGATTGAGACCCACAATTCCCAACTTTACTTTTTTATGGGTATTCCATCGTTTTACCCTCCTACTTGGGGTTACTGGAATCCCTGAGATTTCTTAAATTTCGCATTGTGTCACTCCACCTCTTGCCGAATGCAAGAGCGAGTAATGTTGCTGAGTGCAACCTCCGTCTCGAACCTCTGCCGATGATTGAGACCCACAATTCCCAACTTTACTTTTTTATGGGTATTCCATCGTTTTACCCTCCTACTTGGGGTTACTGGAATCCCTGAGATTTCTTAAATTTCGCATTGTGTCACTCCACCTCTTGCCGAATGCAAGAGCGAGTAATGTTGCTGAGTGCAACCTCCATATCGAACCTCTGACGATGATTGAGACCCACAATTCCCACTACAATTTTTATGAGTATTCCGTCGTTTTTCCCTCCTACCTGGGGTGACTGGAATCCCTGAAATCTCTTAATTTTTGTACCTGACAGCTATATTTCCTTATTCTTCTTTCTTCTAAAATATCTTCATTATAATCTTCTTGTGTATCGCTCTTGTTATTTAATACCTCCTCTGTACTTATTTCATTATTAATTTAATTGTACCGCATTTTAAAATTGTTAATCATTGTTTTGGATTGGCGCAAATTGTTAGTTCCCTGCCCGATACTGTTAGGGTGCAGGTGGAAAATTGTTTCACCGTTTTATTATTAATTAGCCAAGCATAACTTAAAATGTTTGTTTACCTTATTGTGAGTTCTTCCCTAGTCCCGCTTTTTTTTTATTTCTATCGTAGCTTCTGGAGTTTACCTTCGCTTTAACGTTTCTATTACTGTTAGCGTTATTACCTTAACATTTTGTTGTATATTGCCTATTATTATAATTGATTTTTTTTTCTAACTGTGCGTACCTTTATAATTTTAAAATTTATTCTAGTGTTGTAACTTTTTTCTTGCATTATTTCCCATGTAATTGTTGTAATTGAGCGACTGCCACCCTGTCATTTGATTATTCTGATTAAATCCGCCCTGCGGCTTATAAAAATTGTGTTCCCTTTTATTGTTAAGATTGGTTTGAACGCCTAAGTTATTGTTAACATATCCCTGAAAATTTTCCGACCTAACCTTAGGATTTGCATTATTTTGTGCCTTGTAAAAATTTGGCTGGTTCCGCCCTGTGCTAAACCTGAAGTCGTTGTTTCTTGTTTGGTGATGTTGCCTAAACTTCAAATAACAATTTTGTGCTATGTGATTATTACGACCGCAATTAAAACAAGTTCTGCTTTGTGTTGCGCGCATTGTAAAAACTGTATTATTATTATATTTATTTATAAACATTTTGTCTGATAATTCAAATTGAATGGCAACTTGTCCAAATCTACGTTCTCGGTTCGCATTAATAGTGGACCTAGCTGTTTCAAAATGTTTTTGTGTACCCCAGTTCGAAATTGATTCAAAAGTAATTCCCCGTTTTTCTTCCTTAAACCAGGCTTTTCACTGTCCGTCGCATGTTTTAAATCGTCTGTTAAAATTTCTGTGCCTAACGTTTTTAATCGCAACACATAATTAGCTATTGATTCGTCGTATTTTTGATAACATTTACCCAGCCGTATGAGCGCTTCGCCCGGTATTTTCGCTGGTGTAAACTTGCCTATTAGCTTTTCCTTTAACTCATTATAACTCAAACTGTCGAGGTCTTGGTTGGTTCTAAAATAGCTATAAGCATCCCCTGTTAACCTATATTTCCATATGTTTAATTTTGTACTATCCAACCAATTGTCTAAAATGCCTCGTTTGTCTAATTTTTCAAAGTATTGCCTAATGTTATTTTTGCCACTAAAATTTTCCACGGTAGACGCAATCATACCTAGCGTCACAAATGGTTGTAATGTTGCTTGATTACCCGACGGCAATTCCGTGGCTGTTGCGTGCGATACCATTTTATTTTAAATTTTGACCTAAAATATTTAAAAATATAGCCTTTCTACGCTAATTACTTTATGATTTGCGAAATTTTTAGCTAAGTGCTCACTGATTATTTAAAAATCCGTATATATATGCACCTATTTGTGAAATTTTTCCAATATTATAAATGGTGAACTTATTTTTCGGTTAAACGCGTAAAATAATTGCCTTTATGACTCCCTACGTTATTACTTTCGTACTTGTCCTGATAATGCTAATTTTTACAAGTTTTTGTTTGATTTTATTTTTATGCGACGCCTATGTGTGCCACCCTTGGCAAAGTTTTAAACGATATTTAATTGCAAAAATGATGCAGGAATTGTATTTATTGTGATTGTTATCCCTAATTGTTGCAGATTATTAGCAGAAAAATTGTTTAAAATTGTTTTATTTGCCTACCAAATTTTTGAAGCCTCTTTTTACTGTTTGCACAGTATTGGGGATTAATATTTGTTACTATTTGTAGAGCGTTCGAATTGTTTTAATTACTAGTTGAATTCGAAATTATTATTGCTGTCTTGTTGCACACAGAAACCTACCAAAATTTGATGCTCCTAGAGGAAAAACGTAGAAAAACACACAAAATCGCACAAAAATAAAATTATTTAAATAGCTGCAAGCGTAAAATTGTTAGAAGCACATATTAATTTGGGCGCTCTCTGTAATGCCTTCCATAAATGTGATTTGATTTCCTTTTGATGAACAATAGATTTTATTGGGGGGTTGTAGCATTTCTTTTACCTAGTTATGATTGTTTGGCTGCCAAATTTTTGCAACCTATGATCACCCTGCGTATTAAAAACCGATAAATTCCTTGCAAAAACTCCTTCGTGCTGAAATTTCTACTAGGGGTTGTTTTTACGTTAGGGGGATGAAATACGAAAGTAACTCTTGTTGTCTGCCGCCCGATTGAGGGTTGGCAGATGTAATTTAGGTGTTGAAATTTTTATAAAAGTGAAAAAATTTATTCTAAGTTTTTAAGGGTGTATTTTCGGCATTCCTGAGGTGCAAGGGATAACCGACCGAGTTAAAGGGGTTGTGCTGCCACCAATGTAAAGTATTGCTATGATTGGCTGATTCTAATTGAGTTATGTTTAAATTTTTATGAAAACAAGAGAAAAAAATTCTAAGTTTCTTAAGGGGTTCAAACTTTTAATTCGGAGTAGGGTTAGTCCGCTGCCACCAATGTAAAGTATTGCAACCCTTATGTTAGGGGCTGCAACCCTTATGGTGGTCTTAGGGGTAGTTTTCCCTCTTAGACCACAAAGTTACGCTTCCTCGGAGGTTAACTCGATCGCTGAACCCTGCTCTTAATTTAGGGGTTGTAAAGCCTACTTTTAATAAAATAAAACGCCAAAGAATATTATAACACTATATTGGAAAACAAGTATCAATTTTGCCCAATTACACTGGTTATTCGCCCAAGCGGCTATATGCTTAAGTTGCTATAGTTTCGTAAATATAATTGCTCAGAATTACGCTTAAAGTTTATGACATCAATTTACTTTGGAAGGAAAGAATAAACATAGCAGCCCTGGTTAATAATATACACATAAATGACTGACCTTTGTCCAGATGCCGTTGCTTAAACTTGGGAGGGTGAATGTTAATTTTATTTATTCGCGGTACGCCCGAATTGACGTAGGAAATTTAAATATGTTCGACTAGATTTTAGATCCCCTGATTGTTGTTCCTTAAATGTTGAGTGGCTTGTCACAACACTGGCTCTCATAAATTTTAAATAGAACTTTCAATTTTAACTTAGGTTATTTCGCCCGGCTCGCGGCATGGCGCCGGGACGCGGACTCCGCGCCGGACGCGGTACGCCCGAAAACGGCTTTTTGCCGGTAATTAATTCATTAGCTCGCGGGATACGGAAAGACTGCCTGTCCAGTTTGCGTTCCCCAAAAGGTAAGTTTCTTTCGTGAATAGCCGGGAGTTCCCGTTTTGCCAACTTGCCAAAATGGCTTTATTCTTAGCGGCTCTTGGTACTGCATGAAACCAAATTGACTCATGGGTTCTCACAGTACAGAAATTGCATGTTTGCTGGCGCAGCCCGATTCTAAGAAAATTCTGCCAGTAAGTTAATATCGAATTTCTTGACTTCCCGGATGCAATTCAACCGTTGCTTGGATTATAACAATGTAACCTTTTACGTGCTGAGTAAATGACATTTTGCGTTCGCAATAAATTTAATTTATGCAGGAGCGGCTTTGATTTATTCTTCCTCATGACAACTTAAAATCTATAAGATTTATAACTATAAACGCAATTTCTTGCGGGTTGTTACAGTGTTCACGCTACCCAAACGGACCCCAGGTCTTTTGTTACATCATCTCGTGTGAGACCGCACGAGACCGTTGGGTTGCACCCTTTTTAATTCCTGCACCCCTAAGACATATCCTGTAATTTGTCCAAAATAAATTCATACAGTCCACTACAAGCTCCATCCTGAACAGAAATAATAGATTTGTGGAGAGCTACAACGAGTTTGGAGGTAAACTGGAACAACCAGAGGCGCAACGAGAACGAGCATAGTCCAAATTCAGGTACCATAGAAACAGATGTCAAGGTCAGTGAACATTCTATAAAGTTTTAGAAGAATCATTTTGAAAGCGAGTTTGGTGCGATATTTCGTAGAAAGAACCAAATTTAATATTTAATACAGGGTGTTATGGAAATGAGCTAAACTAATCAACTTCTCCATTTATCATTTTTTAGAAAGCGCCCTCAAAACCGAGTTAAAATTCAAAACAATTTTACTCTAAAAATGCATACCTGCATATGGAGTAATATTTTAAGTTAATGGCACAAAACACAAAAAACATTTCTTTGATATGCAAACCAACAAAAACTCCATATGTACTGATAAAACCTTTCGTTCACATCTGGTCACCAACGTACTTTATCAATTGAGGTACGTAAGTTATTGACCGCATGTTTTTTGTGCAAGAACTTTGCAGGTTTTAATATACCTTGTGCCGGACCTTTAACTTAGATTTGCTTACCAAGCGGCTCGTCAAATTTAGGGGAGATAAAAATGATTGAAAAAATATGCGATTAAATGAAAAACGATAAATAGAAAAGTTGTTCATTTTGGTGAGCTCTATCACTGGTTAAAATATTTGCACTCATTTCCATAAGACCCTGTATATTGTAATTAGAAATTAAGCCTAAATACTTATTTTTCTAAATTATTTGCGATTTGAGGCCTTTTTTGGCATTTGTATTTGGAAATTGAACATTTCGGTTAGTAGGTTAATTTTAGTATCATATAATTTTATTTACATTGGAAATATAAGATCAAGTGATTAGTACACCAAACTGACTAAGTTACATTTAAATACCTGTCTTAAACGAAGCTGCTCTTAAGAGGGGTTGCCTTAAATGGGGGCTTGATTGCTTTGGGCCGTTAGGGTACAGATGTTGTAAGCTCGATGCTGGAAAAACCAAACGCCTCGGATGAGCTGCTGGCTAACTGTTAAATTCGCTGATAATGTACTGCTACCTTAGAAGAAGAGTGGACACGGCCTGGGCTAGCTCATTAACTATCGGTAGTATATGCGTGGTGTAAGGACTAGGCAAAAAATGCTTCAGGCTTTAAAATTGAACAGTAGAATTATGTAAATTTGGGCGCCTTGTCGTTACTCACAACATAAATACAAATCTAGCTAATTTATAAATAACACACTACCTACCTTTAGTTCTTCGCTGCATACCTATATAAATTGTACAGGTGAAGGGGTTGCGGAGAGAACACACAAATATTATCAGCAATAGGGGCATTTAATCAAACTCAAAAAAACACAGTAGGATATGAATTATATACATAATCCATGAAGGCTAATCTGACAGCAACTTATATTTGTAGGACAATTTCCTAGTAGCATTGATTGTTGGGCCAACGTCGGGATATAGTTGGCATGGTTGGTAAATGGTTGGTAGATTTGCCAACTAATATCCTACGTTGGGCCAACATCGGTATAAAATGAAATATTTGTTGAATTTGTCAACAATAATCATATGTTGGCCCATCCAAGATTTGGTAAGTAAAATTAACAATAATATGATCCTCATATACTGTAACTTATTTATGTTTTGAAATAACCCACATTATGGATAAATAGAAAAGAGGCGTGCAACCTAACCTAACAAATTAGCTATAAACAATTTTGGCCGATATGAGTACTTATTTCTGTAACTCTTGTACTTTGTGATCACTCTTGTTTCTTATATATTCAATATTATAATTGTTTTTCCCAATTTTTAGAAGAATACACAAACATGTTTCACGTTGTGGTGTTCGAAGGAGGCCTGCTTGGACTAGTTCGAGATGATGAGTGGTTGACATCGAGGAAGCAAGAAAGTTTTTGGCCTCCGTTTAGATTAACTTCACAATAAATGTTTGGTTAATGGAGATCCTGCATGTGAAACGTGGATGGTGTACGCTGTAAAGCGAATATTTTCTAGTACTGGTCAGTATACGAACGTTACACAGTAATCTTGCAGTTTTGGGATCTATATTAACACGTGTCTCAAAGTAGCGCAAGTTGAAGAATAGATTGTTGCAATATTTCTTTCATACAAGATTGTTTGCTGTGCTCTTTATTTTCAGTATCGTTAATGAACCCATTAAAAAGCTTAGTTTTGTCTGCAAGTAGTAAAGAAAATTTAAACAAATTTTTGTTGAGTTTGGTTAAAATAATAGCAGTTTTCAAGAAAAATCGAGAATTAAATTTGTTTCTACATAGAAACAGATCTTTATCTCATATGTAATTTATAATGTTTATATCATACCAGTAGGTATATTAATTGATAATAATTACTCTATTTTAAGGTATGTTATAACAAAATAACGCTCCAGGGAATTTATTTTTTTATAATGTTATTATGAAAAAGTAATAGTAATTTACGATTCAAGTAATGTTATCAAGCTTTTTACATTACGAAAGAATAGTTTGAATGAACGAACGACGTTACGAGCGAGTTCTTTAAAATTCTCGAGTAATGTAGAAAGCAGATAACGTTACGTATATCGTAACACGGTTTATTTCATCCTAAAATTCATTTTTTTTTAAAAAGGAAAAATTGTTATTAGTGACACAACAGCGAGACTTATATCGGCTGTGGTGGTATCACTGGTAAGATGGTAACACTGTCAGGTTATGTTAAATTGGAGATTAGCAGGTTAAGTTTTGCGTCAGTCTGTGTCAAGTATTTGACATAGATTGACAATACACGTCAGTACTGCCAACATGTGATTAAATGCTAATAAAGTATTGTATGTTATTTTTCTTAACGACACTAGTGTTGTTAAATGCATCTTAACGCAACTCGTTGCTAAGGAGTTATGCTTATAATCATAGTAACATAATAGGATAAAATAAACAATATTTGTTTTCATTGAAAATTACAAGCGATAACTAGGAAAATGTAATTCAAAATCACTTTGACTTGAATTAGTTAAGAAAACTGGTATAACTTACAACGTTGAAAGCATTATGAACTAAGTGCCGCGATTGTTGTACACACCTCGGGCCAAAGGCTCTTGGTTTGTACACTAACAATTTTGGGGGCTTATTTTGCTCATAATGCCCTTGATACTTTAATAACTATTAGCACCCCACACTACAACCTTAATTCTACTTTAAACTAGATAATGCAATAGCAATATAAAGTTTTAAAATCTATAAACCTTGCCTAAACTATAATAATTATATTTGTATTTTGAAGTGCGATTTATATTTGTAGCGGGTCAAATTTAAATGACGTGGATTTAATATTAATTTTGTCTTTGCATTTCCAGAAAATATTTTAAAAGCAAGAGAAACGCTAAAGGAGGCCGAAAGTGAATCAAAACTAGTTTCTGCATCGGAAGAAACGAAGCTGAGAAAAAGGAAGGCGAAGAGAAGAATTTTATACAGCAGTGATGACAGTGGGGATGAAATAAATAAAATAAAATAACATAAACCTTATTTTGTGAACCTTGCAAGGTTGATATACTTGGTGCTTTTTAATATTGCTGAAAATTATTCGTTTTTCAAATATATTATAACTTACTTGTTTTATACAAGATTTGTAAGTATTGTATTTGTTTTTCTTTATGTATAATAAATTGCATTTTTATTTACACTTGTTTATTTGTCTTTTCATACCTATCGATTAATACAGAAAGCTGAGTTAGATTATTTGTTGGCTTTTGGTTGTTCAATTGTTGGATGCTGGTTGAGAATACTTTAATGTGTATAGTTGGCCCTCAGTTGGGAAATCGATGGTTGGGGTTTGACTGTAAAAGAGGACATTACCTACCGTTGGCCAACTGTGGGACAGTTCAATGAACCAACGTTGGCCCAACTATTTTGTGCTACTAGGGTTGCCTAACAAATAAATAAACCATAAATAGGAATCAACTTTCAAGTATTTTAGTCATGGTAATTATAGCTCGGGGTTACAACTCCGGATCGCCACTTGTGATATCGCATTTGACATGTGGGCACAACGTCCAAGGAACGCGGCGGAAGTGAGTTTTGGGTACATACGTATTTAAGCAATTTTGAAACGATCAATCACTCGTTCTTTAGCGTTATTGATTGATTGAACATAAGGAGTAAATAAACACGCTTCAGTTTGTGTTGATAAGGCCTTAGCAAGAACTGATTATGGTTGCGGCAACTACCTTTGTCGATAAAAACGCTGAGAAATACATGTACTTACATTTTGATTCGTTGTTATGTTCAGCGATCGTGAATGGGAAGATCCTGGTATGCTACATCTCGACAAAAAGGACTTCTGAGCAGGATTTGGCTGCATTATTTCATAGAATCCAAGGACGCCACTATCAAAGAGAGCAGCTAGCTACGGAAAAAGGGGGCCTAGGCATTCTGGAATTTCTAGCCAGCTTGCACGTAAAAGCGAAAAATGGGAGGCCCAGTTATTCTTTGAGCAACTGTAGAATAACCTTAAAGAAGCCGCCTGGGAACCGGCCTAAATATTGAAATTAGTATGCAAAATTTAACTAGAAGAGGCATTCTTACCACCGCTGTTACGGCCGTTCGTGAAGAAAAACAACGCCGCTGGCGATTTTCGTTTGTTTAAACAAGAGCGGCCTCGGCCTGCTCCAAGAATTTCAGATCCGCGAAGGTGCTTCGTGAAAAATCAATATCGAGAAACTCGACTGTTTGATAGCGAGCATATAGGAAAAGCCAAGCGAACGCCGATTGTGATTTCAGTTGACGGCGTTTAAATTCTATGATTATTGATGTGAAACGACCCACACAAAAGCTAAAAGAGGTATATTTCTAAATTGCTACGGTTATCTCTCCCTCGCGAAAAAAGCTCTGTAGCAAACTCTTGTATTGTGATATCGTCTACATTATTATCCTGTATTATTTCTTCAGATTGGTACTTTTATGAAGCAGCATTGTAGTATAGCTGTTTGTAGTATCCTTTCCGTTTATTTTCGGAGATTATGTTTAAGTGCGTTCTTGCTTGATTAACTTATATGCGCAATCTTGACTACTATATTGCTGTGGTCTAATAGCTTTCCTTTATTTAATTTAAAATAAATATTGTTCTCAGGTTTTTATCGAAAATTGGGCCTTAATTCTTATCGTTTTGATCCACAGTTTGAGCATGCAATTGTAATAACTTCTGTTATTAGATTCTTATATCTCTAGGTTACCGTTGAATGTTATTAGGACATAAACAATGAAAAGCTATAATGCAAAATATGAGACAATTGCGTTTATTAAAATAATATATCTGCCTTTATCATATGTTTATCACCTTGTATATAATATTTGACTAATTACTTAATTTCATTCAAATCAATTTTAGACTAATTATACTGTATGTTTACAATGGTAAATTATCTAATTTGTTGTTCAATTGAATTCAATTTTATTATTTGTAAGTACAGATAAATATTTCTTACTACTGCTGTCCTTTTATATTTGTCTTGTTTTATATTGAACTGTAATACACTTACTTGGTAATCTTCTGTCTTCAAGCTCTTTTATCTTCTGTGTTTCTCAATTCGCTTGCTATCAGCAACAGCTATCCTTGTCGTGGTTGGCAGCAATCTCTTCTATAGTATAAGTCTATGCACTCACTTAGTTTATTTCAATTTAGCACTTAATTCTTCTGTAAATCACTATTTATGCGTATGGCATTATGTATCTGTACATACTAGTATACTATTAATTAAGATTGACCATTAAATACAGTTTCAACTTGGACTTGTAAATCTCATTTAATAAATTTTTACACTCTATTTGTTCTGCTATTTTAAAATACCCGCCAAAACCATTGGTTATCAAACAATTGATAATACAGATTTCTATTCTTAATCGTTATGATTTGTTACGTGGAATTTTACATTTAGATACAGTTAAGGATTGTTTGGATAATTTCTTAGCTTAAATGCATTCACATAGTTAGATTCACCTGCATACGTTAGGTGTAGCTTTGGTTGCATACTCATTTTTGCAATTTTTGGGACTTTTGAGAAATCCTTGTTTAGGGAATTTTGAGTAACAATTTTGAAAATTGTTTTGATAGTACGATTTCCGGCGACCATTTTAAGTTTTCCTTTTTGGAGCTGCATGTAATCTTTGGAAATTTTCACTTAAGTGGATTATATAGTTTCCATAGTTCTTTGAGGAATCTGCCATCCAGAAATAGGAAATGGGTGTTATATTGCTAAAATGAATCCGATTGTATTGGGATAAATATATATTTCTGCAATTTACTTACTCGAGGCCGCATTACAACTCTGGTATGTTAAATTATGGTTGCCGTAGAATATTTTTCGATAACGTCTCGTATTTAGGCCTCCTCGTTCTAGTTTGGCCTCCTCGTCCTAGTTTGCTGTATCGTTCTCCGATTTTTCGGGATCCATTATGCCTGTGGCATTGGTGTTGCTTGGCTAAGGCACCTGGAGCAACAATTCCGTTCCAATCCGAGCCCCTCAGCACATGTGATAGTTCGCATGCAAGGCTTCTCCCCATGGTGACTGCACTCGACTGCGTTTCTCACCTGCAAAGTTAGATGAAGCCCTGACTCTTTGGAGGTTATTCAAGCTGGTGGACATCTTAATAGCTATCCCCCATAGCTGTTGATGTAGCGATCCTTCTGTGCACGATCCAGGTATCTGCAACACCTAGTGTTATCTACCTTTTGGTGTTTATTGAACTAAAAATATCGTTCGTTATGGCACTATGATCTTTACTTTATGTATTGTACTTACCTAGGTATATGCTAGCGAAATTCATGTCGTTTTACATGCGAAATATTGTATAGCTTCGTTGTACATCACGTGCAATTACTTTGGTGTAATAGGATAATGTCATTTTATGCATTTAATATCTTTACGTTTGGTAGTACTGCTTTAGTCGCATTCAAGTGTCAGATACTTGTCAATGTTCAAAATTTAAACCATTATTGGCGAGGGTCTCCGGGAGCATCAATTTAACATTTAACATAATATGAGCACCGTAAATACACCATGTTATGTGTATTAGCACTCCCCTAGGCGAAATGGTACCAATTCGAAGAGGTTCGCGACTAGATAGAGTATTTACCTAATTAATCAAGCGATATAGAACTTACTATTCTCCCGCATTCCGGTATCGCTGTTTTTAATTATATTTAAGTCACTATCGTAGTTGATACACGGGTACTCGAACGAATTGCGATTATCGTAGTCACATTTTAGACTTTATTAATATAAAATCTTGTACATTACATACCACTAAAATTACATTTACAAACTATTCCATTTACATACTATTATCACAGAATTGTGTTGCCTTTTTCCAAGTATGACACAGAATTCCGAAGGTGTACAAACTGTAAATAAATAACTAGGTTATTTCGAGTCTTGGTGTTTTCTGTCTCTTATTATTTTTTTTTTTTTGTGAAACAGCTAGTGGTTTAGGAATTTACACGGCCACCTGTAGGTTTTCTGGTTTGGACCGTCTCAAACCAGTGGCGCTTCCGGACAACCCACCCCATCCTGCTCAGGACCTAGCTTGGCAAACGTTTGCTACACGACTCGACGATTCCTGTACCACCCTGCTGTGAAGTATTTATAATTTTTGTTTTTACGTGCAAATAAATTCCCATGTGTAGCAAATGTAATAAATTTGGCGCCCAACGTGGGGCCTTTGGTTAAGTAGTTTGGCATTTAGTGCAGTATAGAGTATTTGATTAGTAACGATTGGTTCCTTGTCGTATCGGTAATTATCGGATTATAGCCATTTTGTTGCATATTTTGAGGAATTTTGTTAGAATTTAGGAATGTGTGTTTAGATTAGGTACATTTTTGGACATATTAGTAGGTATTAGTATTATTAGTACTGAAGGGCTATTTTTGTTTTTCTTTTGTGCTTTTATTAGTAAGGTTTAGTATTTTTAGTATAGGTATAGGATTGTTTAGTTACGACAATTACAATGGATGTTGGAAGATTATTGGCGGACGAGCTAACGTATGAATTGCTAATTCGTGGATGTCCAGTGGGTTCGAACGTAACCGAGAAGAGATCAATTTTGCGAGACGCTATGCATAGACAGCAGTTAGGAACGCTAGACGTGACAACAGGAATTTATTTCGAGCCTGATGAAGAACTGAAGATTTGTGCTACAAAACTTCACGAACTGCAAGAGGCATTAGAACATTTTGATGTCAATAACAAAGACAATGAAGTACAACGCATTAGGGCAAGAATGTATCATCTTTTAGGTCGCTTACGTCGAATTAATGCCGAAAACAACATGCAACAACAGCATCAGCAAACACTGTCTACCCAATTAGGTCAGTTATCTATAGCTATCGATCAAGCTTATTTAGGTTACCACGAACAAACTATACATGAGCAAGCAACAGTTCAGTCTCAACAACAATCTATTCTAGATGAGCCTAATTTACTACTTCCAGTTACCACATCCTTGGCAACTACAGGTGCAGAAGAAAATGCAACTGCCATCGGGCAACTCATTGATCATGAGATGTCGATATTCCCAACACAATTTGAACCATCGAAACGTCGAGTGAGCTTCCATGAGTCAACGCCAGAGCGTAACGCTGAAGTTTCCCATCACGACAGCAACTTACAGCAAAAACTGAAGTCCATGGAACTGAGCGAGATTGTGAGACCTACAACAAGCTTAGATAGACAAGCTGGAAATTTACATATACCTACCACTGAAAGTAAGATATATCCAGAGTGTTCTCGACCTGTGTACAGCAACTTTATTCCCATCAGCAAGTGGAATATTCATTATGATGGTGAATCGTCCAGTTTAACAAGCTTCTTAGTGCGTGTAGAAGAGCAAAGAGAAGCACGTGGAATTCCAAAAGCTCAATTGCTTCAGTCAGCAGTAGAAATTTTCACTGGAGACGCACTGATATGGTACCGAGCAGTGAAGCGTACTATCATCGATTGGGACGACTTGATCAGCAAGTTGAAAGCAAACTTTCTCCCTCACGATTACGAGATCCGCCTTTGGGACGAAATTCGAAGCCGCACACAACACCCATCAGAAAAAGTGGTCGTTTATATAGCAACCATGGACAACTTATTCAGCAGGCTACCTCAACTTCCATCTGAAACTACAAGATTGGCAATAATTAAGAAAAACTTACAGCCGTATTATGCTATGCAATTAGCATTACACCCGGTTTATACTATCACTGAACTTACTCAAACTTGTATGGCTTTAGAAGATGCCAAAATAGCTTCGACTAATTTTAAAGCACCTCCTACGCCTAACTCATACTTACTTGAACCAGAGTTAGCTTACTGCAAGCGTGCGGAAAGCCACCGATTTGTGCAGTCGAAGAAAAGCCTCTGATTGACTTCAGCGAAATGGAGCTTCCAACAAACACTTCCCAGAACCACCTAGCCAGAGAGAAGACTAGTAATAAAATTACAGAAGCCCCAACTCCTATTGCATCACTTACTTGTTGGAATTGTTCCAAGTCAGGACATCGAGCCATGCAGTGTACTGCTCCTAAACGGATGTACTGTTATGGATGCGGGCAAGTAGGAGTAACCAGCCGCACTTGTAAGAGATGCTCGGGAAACGAGCGAGGAGCACGGTAGGCGACCGGACCCGGTGCTCTAAAACAAGGAAGAAGCCGGTCAATAATTTCAAGCAATTTTTGCCGTCAAAGCCTGTTTCCAGATCGGATTATGTCGTGTTAACCATCGAAGAACCAGCACCCATTCGAGATCGTTGGTATCGGAATCTGAGGACAAAAATTATGTCAAAACCATTGCAATTTCCACAGTGGCGAGTTGAAGATAATAAAATCTATAAATATCTCAAGTGTACCTACCCGCGATTGAGAGACAATAACGAAACATGGAAAGAAGTTGTGCCGAAAGAAAAACGCCAGGAACTCATCCATGAACATCATGACGCATTAACGGCATGCCATGCAGGCATCTTCAAAACCTACGAACGCCTGAAGAATCGCTTCTACTGGCCGAAAATGCGATCCGATGTAGTCAACTACATTCGAAGGTGTAAGATCTGCGCTGCCATGAAACCTGAACAGAATCGTCCAGCTGGTATTATGGGACAGCGCCCGAATGTCACAAAACCTTGGCAGATGATTGCAGTAGATATCTGTGGTCCCTTACCTAGATCATCCAGAGGCTACAGTTACATTTTGGTTATTTCAGACCAACTTACCAAGTTTGTGCTACTGTTTCCACTCCGTCAAGCTACAGCTGCCGCTGTAACCAGATTAGTTGAGGAAAATGTTTTTCTATTCTTTGGATGTCCTCAGTACTTAGTATGCGATAATGGTGTGCAGTTCCGTTCACGAGAATTTATGCAGTTATGTGACAGCTACCATGTGAAAATTATTTACACTCCTGCGTATCATCCTCAAGCTAACTTCGTAGAAAGAGTTAATCGTGTCATCAAAACTATGTTGGCTTCATATGTTGCAGATAACCACAAGAAATGGGAACAACTTTTGCCTAAAGTGGGCTGCGCTATCAGGAGCTCGGTTCATGAAGTTACTAAAGTGACTCCATTCTTTGCCAACTTTGCACGTGAACATGTTCCTAGGGGTGATTATTTTAAATCAGGTGTAAAGGCTGAAACAGATAAATGTGAGACATCTGATAAACTTAAAGAGTTAGACAAGCTACATCAAGATATACATAAGAGACTTTTGAATGCTCATGCCAGATCTAAACAACGATATGACCTACGACGCAGAGAAGTGACATATAATGTGGGTGACAGAGTTTACCGACGCAATTTTGTGTTGTCCGACGCCACCAAACACTTCACCGCAAAGCTCGCTCCAAAATTTATTGGGCCTTTGATTGTACGAAGGAAATTATCACCTGTTACGTACGAGCTTCAAGATGAAGATGGGACATTTCGCGGCACATGGCATGTCAAAGACATAAAGCAACACCCGCCAGATGAAGAAAACTAGATTCTGTTGGATTGTCGTAACGAAGACAAACTTAGTATTGGACTTTGCATTCGAGTTTGGCATTAGGATTTTGAATGTTAGGTTAGGCTTTAGGGACCAAGGGTTTTTTGTTGAACCCTTGGGTGGATGGTTGGGCTTGAAGGGAGGACTCTCTGTTGGGGAACTCTATCATCTCGTTCTTTCCCCCTTTTGTTGTAAGGTCTTGGATGGTTGGTTGGGCTGCTTGAAGGGAGGACTCGCTGTTGGGGAACTTTATCATCTCGTTCTTTCCCCCTCCTTGTGGGGCAGTGACGTTCCATCATACAGGAGTGAGACATTTTTGCAGTCTCATTTCCGGTGTTCCGCCATCTGGTCACTGTGGATGGTGTTTCAGTGTGTAGTCGATCCTGGGCTGCACACTTTCCTTGACTAGTAGGGTGTAGGGTTTTTATTCTGTCTTCATGGAGTATGGTTACCTATGATCGCGGTGTATTCTACGGGGTCCCGCGCCTGGTACCTGTATTCTGTGGTGACTTCAAAATTTTTCGGCTATTTCCCACTTAGAAATTTTCAGTTAGCTTTCCTTTATACCACCCTACGTCGACTGACTGACGTGACATCGGACTAATCCTTTCTCATCCTTCTTCTGTGTTGTCCCCAATTCTTTTCTGGAGCTTTTGATCCCATTCCCCTTTCCTGCTATTCTGTTTCGTTTTTTTTTTTCTTCTTCTTGTTAGATAGTTTTTCCAGTGGACGTTGTCTCGAATTGGGCTTGGATCAGTTCATCCACCGGCGCGCCTTTTACACCCAGCAGCGACGGATGTTCTGATGTCCTTTTCGGAGCGGCATTCATTGTAAGAGCTATTTATCCCTTCCTTCTGTTCTTTGGTTTTGCTGTTGTTCTTTTTATTTGTGTGGGTTCGAGCTTAGGTTGTTGAAATTTATTTTGGATACCCCTTTGAGGTTTTTGAGTGTATAGCTGATGTTGTCGTGTTGCCTTCAGCTGTACGTTTTGTGTTTATTTATGTTGTGGTATCCTTTCGCGCATGCGGATTCTTGTTTCACAAGCGAATCTCGTTCCTGGTTTACGTTTTGTTTTCTTTTGGACGTGATTGGTGATTGAGGACGGTTTCTTTTGCGCTTTTGTAGTGTCAACTTTTGTTGGATTCATGAGCCGACTCTTTTGCTAAACCACGGTCCTTTTTTTTTTTAATTCTATCTTTAACATTCCTTTGTAATTTCCCTTTTTCCTTTCGACTTCTATTTTGCGATTCTTTTAGGCTGCTTATCCTTTTCTAAATTATTTGGTACTGCCGTAGTTGTACGTGGTGATCTTCCTTTTGTGTTTGAGGTTTGTTGGATATCATCGTGATACCTGTAAAATTTCGAAGCTTCATTATGGTGCAGGCATAGGTTCTACGTCGGTAAATTCAGGGAATTTACCTATTTTTAAGTGAGGGGAGAGTCTGTTACGTGTAATTTTACATTTAGATACAGTTAAGGATTGTTTGGATAATTTCTTAGCTTAAATGCATTCACATAGTTAGATTCACCTGCATACGTTAGGTGTAGCTTTGGTTGCATACTCATTTTTGCAATTTTTGGGACTTTTGAGAAATCCTTGTTTAGGGAATTTTGAGTAACAATTTTGAAAATTGTTTTGATAGTACGATTTCCGGCGACCATTTTTAAGTTTTCCTTTTTGGAGCTGCATGTGATCTTTGGAAATTTTCACTTAAGTGGATTATATAGTTTCCATAGTTCTTTGAGGAATCTGCCATCCAGAAATAGGAAATGGGTGTTATATTGCTAAAATGAATCCGATTGTATTGGGATAAATATATATTTCTGCAATTTACTTACTCGAGGCCGCATTACAACTCTGGTATGTTAAATTATGGTTGCCGTAGAATATTTTTCGATAACGTCTCGTATTTAGGCCTCCTCGTTCTAGTTTGGCCTTCTCGTCCTAGTTTGCTGTATCGTTCTCCGATTTTTCGGGATCCATTATGCCTGTGGCATTGGTGTTGCTTGGCTAAGGCACCTGGAGCAACAATTCCGTTCCAATCCGAGCCCCTCAGCACATGTGATAGTTCGCATGCAAGGCTTCTCCCCATGGTGACTGCACTCGACTGCGTTTCTCACCTGCAAAGTTAGATGAAGCCCTGACTCTTTGGAGGTTATTCAAGCTGGTGGACATCTTAATAGCTATCCCCCATAGCTGTTGATGTAGCGATCCTTCTGTGCACGATCCAGGTATCTGCAACACCTAGTGTTATCTACCTTTTGGTGTTTATTGAACTAAAAATATCGTTCGTTATGGCACTATGATCTTTACTTTATGTATTGTACTTACCTAGGTATATGCTAGCGAAATTCATGTCGTTTTACATGCGAAATATTGTATAGCTTCGTTGTACATCACGTGCAATTACTTTGGTGTAATAGGATAATGTCATTTTATGCATTTAATATCTTTACGTTTGGTAGTACTGCTTTAGTCGCATTCAAGTGTCAGATACTTGTCAATGTTCAAAATTTAAACCATTATTGGCGAGGGTCTCCGGGAGCATCAATTTAACATTTAACATAATATGAGCACCGTAAATACACCATGTTATGTGTATTAGCACTCCCCTAGGCGAAATGGTACCAATTCGAAGAGGTTCGCGACTAGATAGAGTATTTACCTAATTAATCAAGCGATATAGAACTTACTATTCTCCCGCATTCCGGTATCGCTGTTTTTAATTATATTTAAGTCACTATCGTAGTTGATACACGGGTACTCGAACGAATTGCGATTATCGTAGTCACATTTTAGACTTTATTAATATAAAATCTTGTACATTACATACCACTAAAATTACATTTACAAACTATTCCATTTACATACTATTATCACAGAATTGTGTTGCCTTTTTCCAAGTATGACACAGAATTCCGAAGGTGTACAAACTGTAAATAAATAACTAGGTTATTTCGAGTCTTGGTGTTTTCTGTCTCTTATTATTTTTTTTTTTTTGTGAAACAGCTAGTGGTTTAGGAATTTACACGGCCACCTGTAGGTTTTCTGGTTTGGACCGTCTCAAACCAGTGGCGCTTCCGGACAACCCACCCCATCCTGCTCAGGACCTAGCTTGGCAAACGTTTGCTACACGACTCGACGATTCCTGTACCACCCTGCTGTGAAGTATTTATAATTTTTGTTTTTACGTGCAAATAAATTCCCATGTGTAGCAAATGTAATAGATTTTTCTAGTTGTCATTAATAATAATTTTAGGTTAACAGTTTTCAACTGTGTATGGCTCCAACTACATGACATCAACCCTTTTATAAACCAAATATGTAAGAACTAAACTTTTGTGTTACATTTTATTATAATAATTATTTCTTTCAGATAAATCTTGACCCATTTGGATTACAATTGCAATCATAACTGGACTATTTACAAATCAACTGCAAATACCGTTGTTATCACAACCCATATCCTTTTAGGAACATTATTTTTAAGCTGCTTTATTATTACGTAGTTATTAAAACGCTTTGTCATTTCATGATCATATCAATATACAGGGTGTTTAAAAAATATACCGACAATCTTTTAGGGGTGGTAGGGGACATCAAAACAAACATTTTCTGTTTTATAAACATACTAGCTGAAACCCGCGGCATATGCCGCATTTAAAATGTACGACAAATGTAATAACTTTTGTTGCACTAAAGAAAGTTTTAAAAGCACGCTAGAGATTGGTAGTAAGGAAAAGTTCCAAAAAATATATTTTCAAATGGAAAGTTTCTGGAAAGGAAATGCTCGCCTCTGGAAGGCGTCCTAATTAATACGACGTTGTTGGAACGCAGTCAAAAAAAAATCAGGAAAGAATTAATACTCTTATGAGATTATAAGTGAGAATTATTTGTGCCACCGAAATAATTTTCAGCTGCTTGCAATCTGTGTTTCTTTTCGGGTTTAAGCCGTTGAGCGTCATAAAAATATAAATGCGGTAACTCAAGTCTCCAGTTACGCCGTTACTGTTATTGTTAAATAACTCGATTAATTATTATTTCTTTGTCATTTTAAACTGAAATTATTATTATTATCTATATAATAGCAACCATAAGTAACTGTTTATAATGTTTATATGCTAGCGAGTTGTTCTTAAATCGCTAGTGAATTAATAGTAAAGTACATTTTTTTTCTATAATTTTCAAGGTCAACTCTAGGGGAAAAGTTGCATTCCTGCAGGGTCCCTAGCTTTAATAATGTTGGTATATAGATTTTCAGTTCTTTTCTTCCATTAAAAAAATGATTGTCCTTTTGATAGATATGTCATAATAGTGGGTAAAACGAACAGCATAGTAAAATATTGCAAATCCTTTATCTAAAAGACGTGTCTGTCTGGGACGCTGTTTCAGCAGCCAAACCGTAAGAGATAGAGAAAAAAGTTATTAAAGTTATATGTTTGGAATGGTCATGTCAGGTCAGGAACCGAATTTCAGTCACGTGACACTTCCGGTTTTCGAGAAATCACGTGATTTCCGTCCGTCCGGGACGGTCTTTTTTGTTTTATTAAATGAGACATTTGTCTCACTGGACTGCTAGTTTATTAATTATTAAACTTACAATATTTGAAAATAAACATAATGAACGTTTGCAACATTAAAGAAATTTGTCAAGAGTTCAAATTAAGAAACTTTGACATTCAAAATTGACACATAACCATAATTTTAAAAAAGTGCTACCAACACGTGGTATAAAAATTTCCTAGCGTTTTAATCACATATCTACCAACATTGTAACACTTTGACAGTTATTATAGAAAAAAAACGTACTTTAGATTGTTCTACAAGTTAAGAAAAGGGAGAGTTTTACAGCGAATGTAAAAGTTTTACGTGAGCATGGACGAATCACTTTTCCAATGTGTTGAACATGCAATTTTTCCGTGTAGTTGACAAAAATATCTTTTTCAATAATTTTGGTCAAAGTATGGAAGCGCAATTTTTACTGTACTGTAAAAATGAACTAAATGAATTAATAACAGAATCATCCATTTTCAAGTAAGCTTTATTCTATAATGTATAATGGTTAATTTGTACAGAGTTCGGCAACGAAGCAGGGGTGGAAGATATTTCTAAAACTATTAGAGTTACATGAATATTGTGTATATAAAAGTTGTAGGTGCACATTACTAAAATATTTTTGATTATACAGGGTGTCGCAAAAAAGTATGGCGAATCAAACTTACTTTCTTTAAATAGAATGCCCTATATTTGGGTAGCTTAAAAGTTTTGTATTGAAATACTCATCATTTTCATATAAAGTTGTATGGGTCTAACGTCAACTGTTTTGGAGATATTAACGATTTTATGCAAAAAAATGCTGAACTTCAGGCGACTGCTGTAAGCGACAGAAAACAATTGAATGAAGGAAAACGTTACCAAAAAATTATGATTTTTGTCAACTATCTTTCAAGTGTAAAATGGTGGATCTGGGTATTAATTTTATATAGGGTGCTCAATATTTGCAAATTTAATCATTTCGATTTTTTTCAAATGGAACGCCCTGTATATTTTTGTATTTTTGAAGAGCCCTTTTAATGAGCTTTCTTTTGATATGTTACTTCATACTTCTAAGTTCAACTGTTTTTCAGATATGTGTGTTTGAACATAAAAACAATTTAAACGCCTTAAGATGCTTTATTTCAAGGGATAAAAAACAAACGCCCTTAAAATAGTGATTTAAACGCATGATCTCTCTAAAAATAAAAGCACAAAATCAGGTTTAGAAAATATAAATTCAGTCAGTGTTGATGCAGGAAATTATAAACACGAAAAAACGATAAATGCAGGAATAAATTAATTATTTTAAAGGCGTTTGTTTTTTATCCCTTGAAATAAAGCATCTCAAGGGGTTTAAATTGTTTTTTATGTTTAAACTCGCATATCTGAAAAACAGTTAGAACTTAAGAGGTCTGAAGTAACATATCAAAAGAAAGTTCATTAAAAGAGCTCTTCAGAAATACAAAAATATACAGGGCGTTCCATTTGAAAAAAAATCGAAATTAAATTTGTATAACATTAATACCCAGATCCACCATTTTACACTTGAAAGATAGTTTACAAAAATCCTAATTTTTTGGTAACGTTTTCCTTCATTCAATTGTTTTCTGTCGCTTACAGCAGTCGCCTGAAGTTCAGCATTTTTTTGCATAAAATCGTTAATATCTCCAAAACAGTTGACGTTAGACCCATACAACTTGATATGAAAATGAAGAGTATTTCAATACAAAACTTTTAAGCTACCTAAATATACGGCATTCTATTTAAAAAAAAATAAGTTGATCCGCCACACTTTTTTGAGACACTCTGTATAATCAAAACTATTTTAGTAATGTGCACCACCTTAGTACCTACAACTTTTATATACTCAATATTTATGCAACTCTCATAGTTTTAGAAATATCTTCCACCCCCGCTTCGTTGCCGGACCCTGTACAAATTAACCATTGTACCGTTGCGGCCAACTCAAAGTGCACGGACTTTCAGCTCTTAACATACAATATACTATTTCATTACTCTAAATCAAAATTATGCTGTAATACGGATTGGGCCATAATTATAACGGGTGTTCATAAACAGTCGTCATCCCAGTAGGTTTCGACTTCAGAAACGTATGTCTATTAAAATTGAGAATAAATGCGCTATGACAGTACTCAATGACGTTTCATTGTGTTGCACGAATTAATCAAAGATATAACATTTTGTTTTTCAAAGCAACTGGGATGACGACTGTTTATGAACACCCGATATATAACAGCAATGAGATAACATGAACAACAAAATAGAATGCTTGAGTAAGAGATGACCATACAAAAAAAAATTATTTTAGTAGGCATGTGTGGTTGACATCTGTCATAATTAAATGTGCGTCAGGCCTACTCCAATATTTGCTATTATGTTTATCTCTTTCTTACTCAAGCAATACGTGTTATTTTCTTGTGTTATCTTATTGCTGTTACAGTGAAATTCCCCTTCGCGGATACACGGTCACCTCCCTTGGACAGACAGTTTCTCATGGTCCCGACCGACTCTCATATAATTTGCATTGTGTTAACTTCCTCTTGGACGGACATTCTCTTGAACGGACGCGGACACAAGAAAATGTTCTCTTAAACGGACAAAAAACAAAATAAAAAATAAACGCCTGGTCTCATTTCTCAATCGCGCCGCGCGCCAACTTCGCTGCCTGCCTTCACTGAGGGACTTTCCCGAGTTAACCGGGGATTCACCGACTTCAATCTTTCGGTACACGCGAGGATTCAGTATTAGTCTGACGTCTATGCGGAAAAGACACAGTGGGCGACACATTCATTGTAGAAATGGCGCCAAATATAAAAATTCTCACGCTTAAACAAAAAATTGAGATTGTTGAAGTTCACAATACGGAAAAGTTAAGTGTAAGGAACTTATCCAAGCGTTTTGATATCGGAAAAACAAACTGCTGATATAAAACATAAAGAAAGTATTTTGTATGTAGTAATATTTTGTAAGGTAACAAATCCTTATTTTTTCCTTAAGTTTTAAGTTTTTTGTTTATTTTAAAAACATTTACATACATATACGTTTTAAATGTCCCAATTTCTTTAATTACAATTTTCATTAAAAAACAGAGTTTGTTTCGTATTTCTTTTAGGCGGACACCCCTCTTGAACGGACACTTTCAGTCGATCTATATAATAATAAACACAGAAAGGAACATTAACACATAAAATAACTTTTCAAATCCCACATCAACATCCTTCACGTTTTTCAGATTAGAAGCATTTTCCAAATTAATTTGTAGGATTTGCTGTATATTTAAATCTGATGTATCAACTTTTACAATTCGACACAATAAATTTCGGATTAATGCTTCCATATCGTCTTTTAAAAAAGATAACATTGGATTAGAAGTTTGATACTTCTTTAAAAATGGGTCTAATATAGAAGCAATCAAAGCAAAGAAAGCTAATTTTGGTTTTATAAATGAATCTTTACAACCTGACTTAACATTTGTTACTGAAATATTAACTGGCATTTTAGTTTTAGAGTGTTCTATGTAAGTTTTTATGTGATCTAGAATTTCAATAGCTCTAGTTGCTGCAGAATGATTCTCAACCCGTCATGTTACACAAAATTTCTTGGGAAAATCGTGGGATTCGGTCACGTTTTGAAAATTTGCCCTTCGCTTGGGAGAATCCTTAAATAGATAATAAATTCCTCTAAGGAATTCATTCATTTTCCAGCCAGCAGATTTGTGCCCAGTTTGCAATGCTCCATGTACTATATGAAGCCCACAAGAACCAATATCAAGTATCTTTTTTGTTGTTGACTTCATCCGATGTTCTTTTAATAAAGAAAAAAACTTCCAATCAACATTAGGGCCGCCCATGGAAATCTACAAGAATATTATTATTAGATAACTTGTTTAATGTAACTAAATTATTTATAAAACTTATTACCTGTAAAATCCTATTTAAATGAAGGGATTGAACTTCCTCTAAAAAATATTTTAAATGTTGTATAATGGAAGACTTGATACTATTAATTTAATGAAACGGCAGTTGGCCGTATCTGAACATTTGCGTCCACGAAAACAGACAGTAAAGGCGTTATCTAACAAAACAAAAAAAGAAGGCGGCTTCTACACGCAGATACTGCTTTTCACTTTTGCATTTTGCATATGACGCCTTCTTGTGCTTTATAAGTAACAAAATTTCTGTAAATACCGCCTTTTTTCATCTGAAAATCATAGTTACAGTGCAGATATCGATTTGTTACTTATCTAAAATGATTGGAATTTTGTACCAATTCCAACGATACCAATAACTCAATTTCATTGTTTTTGTAGATACCGCCTTCTTGCTTATGACGGCAGTATTGAGCTATACACATTTCAAACTAAATTAATCTTAATAGTAATTTACGTTATGAGACCGGAAAGCAGTGTTTTGCAGGTCGAACCAATAATAGTAATTTACGTTACGAGACCGGAAAGCAGTGTTTTGCAGGTCGAACCAAGTAGATTCCAAACTTGCTGAGCTCACGGTTTTCTGTATTTCTTAGGTAATCTTCAAAATGTCGCTATAATAAAGGAAACAAATTGTTATACTTCGTGTAACTCATCTTTGATCGGCATACCTGAAAATCAGCGCGT
The DNA here is from genome assembly GCA_940337035.1 of Agriotes lineatus. Taxonomy (NCBI): domain Eukaryota; kingdom Metazoa; phylum Arthropoda; class Insecta; order Coleoptera; family Elateridae; genus Agriotes; species Agriotes lineatus. Next base: position 428,478 of record CALNHX010000124.1, read on the forward strand.
ATGCAAGTTTATTACCGACGTCGGGGTACAACGCCAACTCTTTTTACTGCAACGTTTCCCTCGTATAATTCTTCGTTGATCGGCATACCTGAAAATCAGCCCGTATGCAGGGTACAACGCCAACTATGTGGTATATTTGCAGCGCAATCAAAGCAATGCACAACAATTTGCAAAAGTTTCGTAGTCAAAATATTGTATAGGTTATGTGTACACATCAGAGTCAAAGACACATTTAATACGCTCAAAAAGTACGGCCGTTGGTTGCATTCAGTAACTCTCATTATTATTAACCAAAATTCACTTGCCTTTGAAGCTGTGTCAACAGTTTTGAAAAAACACAGGTAATATGCATAATAAATAATTGTCTTCTGTGATAATATCGCTATTAAAAGTTAAGGGAAGTTTGTTTACAAAAACCCGAAAATAGAAATAAACGAATGCAACCGTGGTACTTTTAGTTGTGTAAACACGGCTTTTAGTCTTCTGCATTATTATAAGTGATGTCCAAAAACGCTTCATTTTCAAGATACAGGGTGTTAAAATTTGTAAAAAATTGTTCAAATTTTTTTCCTCGAAAACGAAGCAAGATACGCAAAACCCTCAAGTTAAAAAAAGATGTGTTTTTAGTTGCTTCATTTTAAAAAAATTTAAAAATTGCAAAAAAACTACTGGGTGTTATTTTTTTATGCAAAAACACTAACAGGTTGCCCCGTGAGCGCGCCCCTGGAATTACTGTATGAACTGTAATAAATCCAAAAGATGCTCCATAAAGTTACCAACAAACTGTGAAAACTTCATTAAAATCGGCTTAAGTGTTTTTTTCTACAAATTTTAACACCCTGTATCTCGAAAACGAAGGGTTTTCGGACAAATGTTTATAAATCAAAAAATGTTTGTTTTGATTTCCCCTACCACCCCTAAAAGTTAGTCGGTATAGTTTTTGAACACCCTGTATATCTATTGCTAAGCTATTTAATGCTTTTTTTCACGATCAGGAGGATAAATAAGTTTTTAGATTACAGAAATTGTGATTGAAGTAATAAATTTTTTTCTAGGTAGATAATATAAATATTAGTTCTCTAAAAAGGTTTTATTATAAACAACATAATAACGGTATAATGTCTGATGTCATCATCTCTTTAAGATAACCACAATTCTTAGGCTGCTAAATATTGTTGTATAATCTATTTGAAGTAATACTTTATTTATGAACTTACCGGTCTGGTCTTTCTACTGCAGGTTGAAGAAAAATAGTATATACACGGCAGGACAGAAAGCCATTTTTTCTCTGTGTCTTTAGAACCCCCGGGGCTTTGCACTTAGACTTCAAACTTATACCTTGCTTTTCTCTCCCTTGGTTTATAATGTAGGTACTACCAAAGAGCATATAATGAGAAGAGACTCAGCGCTGGGCAGTATTAGCGTATAGCTTAAAAGCTCCGGCCCACTAGGCTCCCAGGTCTTATCCCTCTGGCGGGAGGGATCCCAGTTAAACAGCTCAGAGCAAAACCATGATTCTAGAATTCGTTGGTTTAAACTGAAGTGCGATGACCTCTTATGGAGATCTTAATATATAGTTGCGGCACTATATCTCTGTCAATTGTTGTTCGATTTCTATGAAAATGGCATCATTGTAATCCTTGCACTTTTTTCTACAAAATAACCGGTCATTTTTTGGATATTCCGTTTTTCAACGGAAAAAAATGATTGTAACATGAGAGCGGTTTATGGGAAAAGATAAATATCCGTTTATCTTCGCTTATAAAAGCAATATTAAAAAACCACCGGTTAAATTATAGATTTTTTTTATTCTGCGTCTGTTAAAGCAATCCCCATTAAAATGTCTCAATTAATAAAGCCGCAATTATTTGCCTATAAATGTACGATGAAATAGTAGATTATGCAATAAGGGAGAGAAATTGCACTGAAGCAAAATAGCATTCTCTCCCAGTTGCATATACTATTTTTTTCACGTTGCGGGAAGATTAAAAACGAAAAACCCGTTTTTTAAACGTCATTTATTGACATTTTAGTTACAATTATTTTAAAATTAGTAACCTATGGTAAATTTTAAAATTGGTGGCACTGTAAGTCATTATGACAAGAGCTCACAAATATGTCAAATTCGAGGTTAGCAGGTTAGTTTTTGCGTCAGTTTGTGTCAAAACTGACGCAAAACCTAACCTGATAACCTCAAAATTGGCATAATTGTTGTGTCAGTCATAATGAAAACTCCCTAGGGAAATTTTTATCTTATTTAGTCTCTAGGGAGCAAATGTTCTACTTCTGTTACAATTTTAATGCTATAGAAACGGACTTCTACTCCCGATCGTGGAAAAAATTTTCTGTTTTTGTTTTGTGGCGTCCTTTTTCGGTTCAGGTAGTGGCGACCCAACCGCTGCTGATGACAATATTTATGACTGCACTATCCTGGTAATAAAGAGCAAGTAAACCCAACATTATCAATCATACAAGAGCATTGTGATTATTGAGTATATTTTTATTTTTGAATCGCTTTCTTTAATTATGTTATTATGTTTTCGTTGTATTTAAAACAAGTTTTTATTTAATTATCTTTATTTTTGGAAGACAAAAATGTAAAAATATTTAAAATTATTTAATACAAATGTTTGCTTCCAGAAATTGTGGATCCTAGACAAACAAGAAGCTTGCCTCTCAGAACTGTGATTTTGTAAATATGTATCTATATAAATGTAGCTATCTAAATATTTTCCGAATAGTACCGTTTTTAAACAGGAAATAATCCTATTTCTGGAATTCTGTTGCATATCGAATAGTATATTATGTTATTAGGAGCAAAAGTTATACTTTATGTGGCGTGGCTGGACGATTTATCTGCCGAGCTTGCGATTTAGCTAATTTTACTTTATCTGCCATGGCAATAAAGTGACGCTTTAGCATTATTAATCCAGCAGTATAATGTCACATTTTACGGGCGTTTGAAGAAACATAATTTTATTTGCTATTTACTTAAAATTAAGTTTGTATTTTTTGTATGCTGTACTCAAATAGCTTAACCTAATAAAGTTAATTTATTATAGCTTTTGCAAATAAACTTACTCTAGGTATGACTGACAATGAAGTTTTGAAATAATTTTAATTGTATGCACATTTCAGTGTCCAATTAAAAATTCATACTCACACAGCTAAAAAAAATTCTTTGGTAACAACAGTACATATTAAGTAATAATTATTAACCAATATAAAGTTTCGTAAAACTAAAAAAAGATCGGTAAGAAGTTAAGAATTAAGAAATTAGCATGGGTTCTATTTTTTGTAATTTATAAATAAATAAAATGTAACAGCTGATCTAAATCTAACTCTTTATTTCCGTTTTACCGACACTATGATTTACGTCTGTGGTGTATATCTATAGATAATATATTTTTCTAAATTTGGATGTGCAGATATAACAAGCCTCGCCGAAAAGGTTCGGGCAAGCAGGGCAATAAAACTATGGTTACCTACGCTCTATCCAGGGCCGGACTGGGTGTTTGAACCGGCCCGGGCGAATGACACCAAACCGGCCCCTTTTAAAAATTGCTCTTTTTATAAGGCAAACAAACCCAATTATTACAAATAAAAGCAATATTTTTTTTCAAAGGAAAATATATACTCCAGAAACATCATTCAGATAATACAAAAAATATTTAAAAAACATAAAAACGATTAGTAAACTCGTACTACACATAGGTGTAACTATGTATAAAGTAAGAAAAACACAAATATAGTATTCATATTAAGGTAGAATATCAAATGGCACGTACGTTTTTCATGTTTTTACACTTATATGTCACTTTATGCAAAATCTTACCAATTTCAATATACACTAGAACGTCCTTTTTGGATGACATTATCATGAAAGACCTAATGAGCTTCAGCCAAATAGCTACTTGCTCTATTTAAATAAATGTTACTTTAGAAAAGAATCTTTCATATGCAATAGAAAGTGTTTTAAATATTTTTTGCAATCGTGTAATATATTGTCAACGTTTCAGTTGTCATTATTAATGTCAAAATGAAATGTTTTTCACTAATAAATAAATAGCTATTTATCTACCAAGGGCGTAAGAAGGGGTTTATGGCCTGCGCCGTGAAAACAAGGGTAATAAACTCTAGTTATACACGTGGTGGATACAGCAGTTTATTAAAACCAGATTTATAATTCTTATAAATGTTGACTGGCAACCTACGATGTCATTGCTTGTCAAACTGACAAACAAGAGACTACTCGGGTCGTAAAGTACATTTTCCAATCTTGTATAAATATTTCAACTAATTGTTGTCGTTAGTAATAGAATTTGTTGAAAACTCCTTACCACACAAATATTTAACAACCGCTAAATACGTATTTCGACAGCTAAGCTGTCATCTTTAATAGCCTTACGGAGAGAGACTAACCCGACAAAGTTGGCCGAAGATAGACTCTTCACCAATTTCCCAGTGTAAGTGCAGGCTCCAGCAGTGTTTTGCTCATTGTTAATGTCAAAATGATATACTTTTTGTTAGGGAAAAAGGTTGCCATTGGTACAATTTTTTTTATTTATTACAGAATTGTAATAGTATATTACATACGGAGGTGGAAAGTGCTTCATTCCTGTCGAGAGATTAAGTAGTTAACCGAGACGCGTAGACTTTTCATCGTGGTGTGTATACTATTTTACTCACAATCGGATTTTGTCATTATTTATTTAATTAGGTAAGTTTCAAATAATACCTATTTTTATCCCAGTTTAGTCACTTTAAGAAAGTAAACTGCGACGCTGTTGCTAAGGAACAGTAAACAATGACTCGCTTTCCTACTGTTTTGAAGGTTAGAAACGTACCTATTATTAACCGATCGTGAGTAAAATATTTTGTATGCAACGCAATGCAAAATTAGTGTTTTTTTCACTCGTCGTAATTTACAACATTTACAACTGGTAAAAAACACCCACATTTTTCAACTTGTTTCATAAATAGCTCTTACGACCCGTTTAGTGTCGTTTAGCGGGCCATAAAGTAGGTAATCTTTGCCGTAAGTTGGAATGTTAACATAACCTATCTAAACACCATAACATATTTAAAATTTTGTGTTTATTATACAATTGTAAAAATTTTTTGCAATACATTGCAGGGGTTGCGGTATTATTGCAAGAAATCCATACCTGATATTTGCAGTTACTTTGAGAGAGAAATATGCATAAGTTCTTCTGACCATTTCAAAAACAACTGTCTCATTCTTCAAAAAATAGTAACTTGTGAATACGTGGTCGTGATTAACCAGCAGACCACCGGCCCCCACGACCACCGGCCCATCGGGCTAGCTCCCGATCGCCCGGTCCCCCAGTCCGGCTCTGGCTCTATCCCTCGCGTAGCTATGCGTACGTTGTTAAGATAGCTTACGACTAGAAAAGTTAAGACGAAAATTGAAAAGTTGACCACATGTTCGGGTAAGGACGGTTCTTAAGGGCATTTAAAATCTGTTAAAGGGTTTATAGTGAACAGCTGGACCCTCTTAAGGTCAAGCTGGCTTGCATACAATGCTTGGTGTTGAAAGAGCGGCGGTGCTCTTTGTCTCGCCCACGCTTTTAAATGGACAGGAAATGTTTATTTATGACTCTGTAACTTTAAACAGTAATCTAAAATAAGATAATTGTCTGCCATTACATGAAAGTAGTCTTTTTTAACGCAAACTCCTGAAAAAACAACACTTTTTATTTTAACTATTTTATTGAAATTGTGAATTGTCCATTTGACAGTATAAATCAAGAACACTCATTATGCATCCAACCCGCGATAGAAGAATCAACTTTAGAGAAATGTTCTTTTGTATACGTCGCTGGTTACGTAGCACATAAAACTTTGAAAAAATATAACTGTGCAGCTTGTTTAAGTTTCATGTGTACGAATGAGCCATTAAGCACAGCAAGTGAACTACTTTTATTAGAAAAAGATTATAGTAAAAATGAGTGCGTGAAATATTTGAAAACACCTATATAAATTACAACACATGTTGCAACGGTAGTGTTACAAATATTTTCAAAATATTTTTTAGTTGTTAGTGTTAAGTGTAAATCAGATAAAAACATTAAAACCAGAATGGTTCAAGGACGATAACGGGTGCTACGAACATAAAATGTTTTTCGTAAATCATTTAATAATGTGTAAATTATACAAAACACTTAAGTGGTTATCTCACGACTTGCGAGTAGCAGGTCAATATAAAAGTGCAAGTAGCAAACGGGTACAGCATTTAATAGATATTTATGCATTAAGGGAGATATGAACAAAGAGTCTTTAGCCTATATATCTGGACCCTTTTAAAGTAATTAAAAAGGCCGAAAAGTAGACCTCACCAAGTTTTATCATATACCTATATATACTGTGAGGATATTGTTAACAATTCCTGTTAGCGTAGCAAGTGCGGAAAGAAGTTTTTCCAAACTTAAACAAATTAAAAATAATTTGCGAACAACAATGACCCAAGAAAGATTGGTTGATCTAGCAACTATATCGATAGAGGCGGATATAGCCTACAATTTAAATTTGGAAGAACTTTTAAACAGTTTTATTGTGCGACATCCCCGCAGAGCAACCTTTTAATTATTAATATGTAATTGTAATTTATGTAATTGCTTTAAGTTTTTCTCTTGTAATAAAAACCAAATAGTAATTGGAGATATTTTTGTCTTATAATATAATAGATCAGGGGCGATATTTAATTGTTTGCCTCAGGGCGCGATCTAGTCAGTCGACGGCCCTGTCACCGACTTACACGTTTTAAACTCAAATTTATTCAACAGATCGATATTTCCATCCTCGACTTCACTGTCGGGATCTGGATAAAAGCGCTCAATAAAAGAACATTGTGTTAACAATATTTCTGCTTTATCTTCTATGGGAATTTGCTTCTCGAATCAATATTCAATTTCGCGAAAGAATTTCCTGGTAAACAAATATCTGGAGTGATGCCTTCAAGTTTTTCCAAACTTAAACAAATTAAAAATAATTTGCGAACAACAATGACCCAAGAAAGATTGGTTGATCTAGCAACTATATCGATAGAGGCGGATATAGCCTACAATTTAAATTTGGAAGAACTTTTAAACAGTTTTATTGTGCGACATCCCCGCAGAGCAACCTTTTAATTATTAATATGTAATTGTAATTTATGTAATTGCTTTAAGTTTTTCTCTTGTAATAAAAACCAAATAGTAATTGGAGATATTTTTGTCTTATAATATAATAGATCAGGGGCGATATTTAATTGTTTGCCTCAGGGCGCGATCTAGTCAGTCGACGGCCCTGTCACCGACTTACACGTTTTAAACTCAAATTTATTCAACAGATCGATATTTCCATCCTCGACTTCACTGTCGGGATCTGGATAAAAGCGCTCAATAAAAGAACATTGTGTTAACAATATTTCTGCTTTATCTTCTATGGGAATTTGCTTCTCGAATCAATATTCAATTTCGCGAAAGAATTTCCTGGTAAACAAATATCTGGAGTGATGCCTTCAACTGGTTAACTTAAAGGCTGAAGCAGGAACGGTTCTTCAAATTCTTCGGTGTTTTTATTATTAGTAAAAATTGCTGAAGAATGCTTCCCTAATATGAACCACCGATGCCACGTATATAAGGAAAAAAATCGATAACATCTTGATTAATTCTACTAGTTAAAAGATATTCTACTTTGTAGCGGCCATTTTCATATTGAAATAATTAGACTTCTGTTTGATAATAATATGCCCTTTTGAAAATGGAGAAGTGACCGGTGTTTGCCTACTCTTATTAATTATTTGAACTAACTGCGATGTCTTGTTTATAGTATCTACTTGCTTATCTAAATCAATGTTAATAAAACTATTTTTTAGGGCACTCTATAAATTTGACCTTGAATTAATTATATCGAACCAATCATTAAATGTTTGCATTACGTTTGAAATTTTTCCCCAAGGATAATTTAACGGTAAATGTTCAGTTCTTCCTAAATACGCAATGGCTTTTGCAACGCAATTGGATAATAATTGAACAGCTGGCCGTACTTTTTGTCTCTGGGACCCTTTAACATGTAAATGATACCGGCCAAGTTTGTGGGTAAGCGTTAATTCAGAAACTGAATTTTCTAGCAAAACTTCAAAACCAAGCTTATTAATTATTAAATTATCAACAATTAATCTCGAATCTAAAATATGTTTGCGACCAAGTTTTATGAGATGCGTTGCATCTGCAAACACATAAATATTTAAAGAATTATCACTTGGTTGTCCAAAAAAAAACAAGTTTTTTCGTAGGCAATTCCAAACTCCGATAATAATTTTCTATTACTGGGGCCGATATGACTTGCAATTGCCACTACATTGTGGAGATTAACAATAATTTCATTATGAATTGTACATGTCAAAAACGAATAATAGAGACACGTTGTTACGTTCGTACGTATTGCAATAATAAATTCAACTTCAAACGAACTGCTCGGAGATGATGTCATGCGGGACCAAGTCGGTTTTAGGGCGAATTAGCTGACATACCGTGTTTAGGTGTATCGTGCTACCCTTCTTAGAACGCGGTAACGATATGGCAACATCGCGCTGGAGTGACCAGTTTGTTTCAGGTAGAAAAACCCAAAAGCAAGGAATGCTCTTTGCCGAAACGATGTTTGCTTTCTGTAAATAAATTCCTGAAACGTGGGTAAGCAACACATTTAACAACCTATATATGTTGAAACCTATATCGTTGCGCCTCTTGTCATTATATGCTCTTTGGTACTACGTATTTTCCAGATTTCTCTATGTGCAGTTTTTACTGCCGTTTTTGCTTTCTTACGTTTTTCTTTGTTGTCCTTTATTTGTGTACGATAAACAATTTTTTATATTACTTGTTTTTCTGTAATTTTTTGTTGATTTCATATGCTTACACCTTATTTCTTAAAATTTTTATATTTTGTGCCCAATGCTTCAAATGCAGCCTTGTGAATGTCTATCTTTATCTTTATCCCATTCTTTTTCTATAGCTTCTCCCCGTAGTAATTTGAAGACAACTCTTTAATCTGGTTTATTATAGATGTTTAATGTATTCGCCTTGATATACATGTAGTTGTCTAAGCTTCATTAGTAAAATTAGATTTTATCCTTATCCATAATTTTGGAACGGTTATTTTGCTTATTACTAAGTAATAGTCACTACATACATCGCAGCCTTTATAAACGTGTACAACCTTTATTGGGTTTAATTTTTTTAATTTTTAATCTCGCGCCACTTTTAGGAGCGCAACCGATTACCAGTAGGCCAGCGATCATCGAGCAGAGAGCTTGTGTGAATGTGAGTGTTATTTTTCCTTGAATGTAGTTACTTGGGAAGCCCCTATCGTGCCAATTTTGGCAAATTACGACATTTGTCGGATTAGTTCTCAAATTGTAGCTTATCAATCTGAAAATCCAACCACGTCTCGTTTGAGCGCCGTGGAATTACATCTCAGAGTCAGATATAATTAAAGGAACCTTCGTATCGTCCAACCGATGCCCGCTAAATCGACATATTGTATCCCGACGCCGCCCCGGGAGGACCTCTAGTTACCAGAGTTTATATCAACGCAAATTGCTAGTAGTCGATCGCTCTGAGAAGTTTTCCGCTATATCGCGTGTAGAACGACGCCGATCCGCCGTCGACAATCTTAAAGCTGCAAATGTTAGTTTAATGGAAGCCCAGACTTCAAGCACGGCTCCGTCATCGAACACACAATTTTTGACAAACTTTTGACCACAATCAAGCCATAGATCCATGACAGAATTTTTGCTAACGAGCGATGACGCCTCTTGATTTTAGCAGCTTATCGTCGACTGAATCACTGCAGAAGCTCAGTTAAACTGAACCTGCTTCTATTTCTATTACTACAATGATTTGCCGAAAATTTTGACCTTGCTTATGTATTAATCTAAAGCTTTTCTGCATGCATGAATTAGCCCCAACTTTGTATGTGTTTATAAATAATGCTGTTGTGAAATACATTTTGGAGCGTGTTCCCATTAGAAGTTCAGTAAGGACTTGCCTTATCAAAATTATTTTCTCTTGAGGATTTGTTTTCCACATCAATACAAGTGTGGGGATTTTGCTTATCGCACGACGTGACAACACGAACAGGCTATATTCTGTGTTTCTGCGGTTGTAGCTGCAAAGCTAAACCGATAATGTATTTTCATAAATGTTATCTTAATAGATAGGCTTTCAGATACCACAAAGCAAGATAGGTCCAAATTGTGCAGTTGAACGCGCACACCTGCCATTGCTAAGGAGACATTTTTCTGGTTGAATTTAATTTTCCCGGTACATCAACGGCAAAGAGAGACCAGGTGGCGTCCAAGGTCCGTAAATCACGTTTGCTTTGTCCACAAAGCAAACGTGATTTACGGACCTTGGGTGGCGTCCATAGAAATAACACGAATTTGTCCGCATATTTATCCAATTGTTTTTATTATCACGAGCGAGCCCCCCTTTTATTTTAGTTTTAGACCTACCCCATACGCTGAACTACTGAATTCTCTTAACCTTGTTATATGTCGCAAACGGGATTTTCCCTGTGGGTATAATGACATGAGGTAGAGCGAAAAAGACAACTAAAGGTAGTTTTTCAAAGAACTCAATAGAGGCAGTTGTTAATAGTAATGTAGTTTACTGTGTGGAAAAAAGTTCGTAAAACCTCATCTTCAACTTTGTATATACACAATTCACCACATTTATTTGTAGGGTGATTTTAAAGTGATCCCTGTGCTAATTACAGGTGCCCTCGAGGAGAGTCGGGAGTCGTGGTCCGACAAATATCGAAAGAGGGTGGGTTTTCGAGTGGCCAACCCAGCATACAGTAGCAACGTGGGGGGCTATGGGTCGTTGTAGGTTTTTTAAATTTTGGTCGGATTTGACATTTCCAGGGCATAGATGAAGTCTGTTTAGCGAGGCATTTAAACAAAATTAATGTTTCAGCAAGATTGGCAGTCAACGATATTAAAAGTCATATAAGCGAGGATAAAATATTTTAGGTATTCTAACAACATGGTATAATATGATAGCAATATATGATTATTACAAAACAAATAAAATAAATTAAAATGTAATACTTCAGCCTAAAACAATGAAAATACACAGAAATCACTAAGCGACATTTGCAGGTTAAAAAATAATTGCCCAAGTGGCGATATTATGTCTCGCAGGAAAAGCCTCTCATAACAGGGCGCAGAATCCAAGACCATAGAATGTAGTAACCAAAAGCTAATAAAATTAACAACTTAGAAGATCGATCTACCGCCCACATTCTAAAAACAATAAAAAGGTTAATAATTCACCCATCGAAATCAACGTGATACTAAAGTTACATTTTCATATGTCTTCTAGCAGCTGGCAAAGTTTCATCACCTTCACGAAGGATGTACAGCCTAGCTGCATGGATACAATTAAAGAGATAATCCTCCAGGTCCAGCCCTTCTGCGTCGATTTTGTAAATTTCTTTCTCAGTAGCGTTTATCCAATTCATACTTTCAATAGCGTGCACGTTACTAAAGTTCCACTTATTATTGGCATAGTATTCGAGAACAGAGAAGCCTTTGGTTATCCTCTGTTGTATCTTCCACAACCTTAAATATTTGAACTTACAGGTCTTATCGGCAGCATTTAGGTATAAGTTACATACACTGGTTGGTTTCCAGATAAGATTATTATCGAATCGAAAAAAGCTGCTGGGATATAGTGGAACAAAACTACGTATATACGGTGAAGCAATTTGGACCTTCTCATAGTGGCACCCGGGTACCACACGACCCAATTGAATGGAATCCTGGTTTCGACTATCTTCATGCCCATATTTACAATTTCCGTCCAAGTGAATCTACATAGAGAAGATGCCACGCAGTTGTAAACCATCCTCTTTCTGTAAAATTACAAATGCTCTACTCGGGGGTTAAAGTAAAGAAATATATATATTATATATGTTGGTTGTATGGGCACATACTGCAAACGCCGGTAAAGGGTCTCGATAGCAATTATTTATGAAGCACAACAAAGAACTCTGTTTAACTTACTTATTATTTATAGAATTGTATGCTATAAGAGCAAGAGCATTCGCAAAAATATCCACGGATATGAAATCGGCATATCCTTTTGGATCGCAGTACAGAGTTCTTAAAACGCCTTTTCCACCAGCTAGCATCAACCCGAGAGGGCCGTTTAAATTGTCTGTCCATCCCGGAAGTGGCTCTTTCCAAATTGGAACAACTTAAAATGTCATAGTATTTTATCAAAGTAACCAAGTTTCTAAAGCTGTAATTACCTACAGAAGGTCGTACAACGACAACTGGCAGATTGTCCATTTCAGAAAATACGAGAGCTTCCGCTAAAGCTTTACTATACGTATATGTATTGGGGCAATCGCCTAGTAGCCTACATTCAAACAAACAAAACAGTATTTATCTAACTTTTCCAGATTTTAAAAGTAGAGTACATCTGGATAGAACTCACTTATCAGTAATTATATCTACAGTCTTTTCATCCAACCATTCCATTGTTCTTATTACATTATGAGGATCAGCTGGCGGAGGATATGCCTTCTCATATAGAACTTCCTCATGCGGGTAGCAAAAAGCGGTTGAGACATGTATAAATGCCTAAGAAAAAGCATAAGTATCCAGGTTAAAAAAAATTGAAAATATTACCTTTAGTTGTTTGCACTCTTTGGCGAGCTCTAACATTAGCTTCGTGCCTCTTGTATTAACCAGTACCGACCTTCTCAAAGGTTCATCAAATCGAATGGTTGCAGCAAAATGAAATATAAGGTCTACTTCATTTGCAATCAGCTTTCTGTCTTCTACAGATAAACTTAAATCAATGTCCCCAACGTTTCCAGAAAGTGCCACAACCTTCTTAATGATGTCTGGGCCTCCTATTTTCTTTAGAAGGTCGAATAACTATAACATAGGTATGCTTATTATTTACCAAGGTATTAAATAGTTTGACCCGCAAGTTGCGTTTTCTATAATTTCACAGAATTTCAAAATGCCATATATTCCAAGGAGCCACCCCACGTTATGTGTGTAGCTGATCTGAGAATGACAAAAATGTGCTGGTATATATAAAATGCCTGGATCTTGCGGTTTAAATTACATTGGTCAGAGTGGTCAGTCTATTGATAAGATATCATGTACATTAGGATAAGTGCAGACATAAGCACCTTGTCTGACTACCTTCCATGCCAGTTACTTAAAGCTATAGGAATAGAAAAACCTATAAACAACATAAACAGAAAAGATGGTTTCACAAGACTTAGTACAAATCATCACAGACGCAGTTCTTCAGCTGGTCACTCACCTCTGTTTTCGAGTGAATAAATTCTAGCGATTGGAACAGAGAACAAATACAATCACGCCTACTTTAATCTTCTACTGCAAGTTTCATTCTGTTTTATTCATGATGCAAGTCGCAACGTCTTGCGAAACGTTTACGTATGGGTGCAAAACGATAAAAAAGATCAAGTCGGCCTAAGCAACCCTTGTAAGGGTTGAAATAATCACTGGCATCGTTCAAAAAAGTAATGTCTTCAATTGAGCTGGTGAACCGCCTAATTACTCGTTCATCTCGAGAAACATCCTTTACTTTGCTGTACAGCTGCTGACCACTAAGGTTGTCTGCGTCACCACCAATTCCCTAAGGTGACGTCACGGTAGTACATCAAATAATAAATAATTTTACTAGGCTGGCGGCAACCCAGCCGACGGGTTCAAATGACGTTTAACCTTCCTAGAAAAGGAAAACTCAAACTTGGCGTTCGTTAGGCGAAAAATTACCAATAACACCTATGTAAATAGCATAAATCACTTAGAAAACAAAAGAGGCATAATTATTGCATCTACGAGAAATTATGATATGCATACAGAAATTACATATACAGTAACTGGGCAAGGCTGACCTACAGCTTGAAACGGCGACCAGAGACTCACCAGAGTGCTTAAACTCAAATATAGAGCAAAAGGCAAAATGGTTCACCTATACGCAAAGCATTCCATAAAAATATGACACAAAGAGATAAGTAAAAATTTGCATCATCTAAATTAAATATAAGACAAACTGATAAGTTTAAGGACAGCTGGTGTATATACAGCTTTTTACCTTTGCAACTCGGGTTACATTGAACAGACTAGTCTTTCTATCGATCTAAAACTTCATGAACTCAAATGTGATTGCAAACATAAATGTTACATCAAATCAGCTGTAGTTGTGACAATTTGAACACGTCAAAGTGCTTGGCATAGTACCTCACTACCTTTCAAGAATAATACGTAAAGCAATAGAAACATCGAAACCATGCAAACACAGAAGATAATTTCAAACTTGGAATCAATTACATTCACTAAAGCGGCCCACTAACAGCTCTTCAGCCAGTCACTCGCCGCTGGATACTCAAACGACCAATACGTACAAGCTACACACACTTCTGGGTTTTTATCTACAAAGACAACGCGGTCTAATCCGAGATTTTATTTTGATACTTGAAGTAGTTTCTCCATACAGTGCATTTCACTGTTCCCAAAAACACTGTAAATTGAACGTTTCTCTGCTTATAGGATTAATTCCCAAAAATGTAGTATGTGATATTGATTAAAAAAGTGTGAAACTCATGTGTGATTAATTTTATGCATGTCACATACAACTATTTAAAATATTGTACTAAAGCAAGATATACTTACGGGGCCTGCAAACATTTCGTCCAATCTACTCTTGGCATTTTTTCCTTTTTTTATCCTGATTAAAACATAAATCTTCTTTACTAGAGGGCAGCTCCTTAGAATTTTCTCAATAAATACCTTCCCTATAAATCCACTGGCACCAGTAACGAGTAATGTTTTATCTTTAAAACCTTTATCTCCAGCTAATCGGTTTTGATTTTGTAGCATGTTAAGGTTGTCAGACATATTTGTTGAAACTAAAAAAAATATCATCATTAGGCATTTTCGCTGCTACGAAAAGCATAAAGGTGTATTATATCTATAAAGTTTTCAGAAATAATAGCAATTTGAAACAGATGCGCATCCGTCCTGTCTTGCTAATGAGAATAGATATAAGTAGCTTTTATGAACCATTATCTATTCAAATTATTTCAATACTTGAAATCATTAGTTATTATGTCACTTCTGAACACTTTAATAAGCAATGGAACTAGAATAAACTAACGATAACCTACATGATTTCAATAGAAGCCGGATAGCAAGCTGTGAATACCCAAAGCAGTCTCGTAACCAACAGCGTTCAACGGGCTAGCTAAGCTGCTTCAGAGGAGGGAGTGGGTTAACACTAAAATGATCGAAACCAAATACGAGCGCCACCAACTTGGTTGTTTAACAACTCGCTAATCTAAGTTGGAAGATTCCCTGGTGAAGTGGTAAGCGCAACTAACGGTGAAGGGAGAACTCCCAAAAATTCATTTATTAGGGGCAAGTTCTTTGATAATATGTCATCTGTTATAGTAAGAATAAAGAAACAAATGCGGCACAACTAAAGTGATTTTCAATAAATTCTGACAAATAATATAATTCGAATTATCCTACCGAAATAAAATATTGACTGTATTATATCTAATGGTAAAGTAATTGGCGCAAACCCGACAACAAATTCACGACGTGTGCACATAGCGTCCACGGGGTAACGCATGTAATTGCTACTTTAAAGTGTAACTTAACCGTGCAAATAAACAAAGCAGAAGGTACATAGAAATGCGCAGATAAATCTCCACTGCGTAATGCATACACTGTAAAACCGGGATAAGCAGGGACATTTAAATATCATAAGCCCATAAACTTATTTACCTTAATATATTTTGAATTGCAGCAAAAGATTTATATATAGTAAAGCAAGGTTATGGTTTATCTGTTAAATCCAGCGTCCTACGAAAGCGAAATCAAAGGGCGAAAACCGCAACTAGAAACTCCAATATATCCAATTCACAAACCCAAATTTAAAAACTCAAAATCTGGAAAATAGCAAGCCAATCCAAAAAGAAAATCCCCGAAACAATAGAGCGCCATTTTCGCATAGGAGCTGGGCGCCTTTAGAAAACTCACTTCTGGTGTAAATCTGCTCAATGTTCTCTCCTCACACCTACGCAGCATAATCAGGAGGTGCAGACTTATCAAAAGATATCTAAAATGGGATAAAATAGCCTCAAATTGTTCAAAGATCGGACTAATTCTAAAACCCTGATATATCTAATACATCAACCCGCTGGTGTATTTTCTCAAATTCCATCATATTAATCGGACTTAAGGAAAGGGAAAAATAACCAAGAAGCATCATAAACTAATCACAAATACCCATAGCGGGCCAAACACAAAGTCTAACGATTTCGATGAATTGGTTTGAGCTAGTTTTGGTTCGCTTGGCAGCCAAAACAAAACAGATCAGTCGGACAAAAGTTAGTAAACGATCGTGACAACACTCACGCCGACCAAACGCGCAACTTTGTTTAGTAGATTATGCAATATGCCGAAACCCCAACAGAAAATGTCTACATAGCTATTCGATTCGCTATATCACGAGCAGATTCGCTCTAATAAACCAAACAATGGAATCTCGAAAAAAACTGTCAAATATTCACAGAAGTGGTACAAGGGACACTGCCTACTGCACTCGAATTCCAGCTGTCAACCTTCAACATGCCGAAATAAACACAATCTGACACATTCACATTGAACTGCCAAATCTGATTAATCAACATACAACCCACATAGCTTTAGCATTGTTAATTCAATACACAGCTGAAAAATCGAAAATCACCGAACCACATAGAGAACGAGTATGGAAGTGACATTGATGGATGAGTTAGCAGCTCTCTCTACACTAAGATCCTTAACTCAAAAAATATATATCAGCACCCTGAAAAGGCAGTGTGACGATCCCCATATTCAAAAGGTAGAACAAAGGCTAAACCAATCGCGCAATTACTTCGCTTAAGCGCTGCCTTAGGGTTGCCGTCAACGGAAATCGCATTCAAGTATAACGGATGACCTACAGGCAGGTATTTATCCTGCGCCAAATAGTAGAAAAAGAACAACGAGTAGAACAAACATTTATGTATTTCGTGACCTTACACTAACCTTGCGTAGGTAAGACTAGTAGATATACTAAATCTAAGTACTAAAATGCGAGGGGTCAATTATAAAATAATATCAATTATTAAAGAGCTTGACACAAAGAACATAACATTGATAAAGGTAAGCAACGAAACAACAACAACAATTCCAGTTGCAGACAGAATAAGACAAGTAGATAGCCTTAGCCCGATCTTATTCAACCTGATTATGGACAAAATAATCGATTGTAACCGAAAATAGCTGGAAGAGGATACCAAGTTAGCAACGACGCGATAATAATCGTTTGCTATTCCGACGCCGGCGTAGCGTCATCATAAATAATAGTGGATGAGAGTTACTTGCAACGGATGCTGCACAGGTTTGAATTGACAGCAAAAAGTTCAGTATATTTATACGTATCTGTGTGGAAAAAAGCCTCTTAATATCTCCAAGAAACTTGACGCTGCCCAAACTAGTAAAGCAAATATTTCCAAACTTCCAGGAAGACCACCAAAGAAATGGCACGAGGGCTGCATATTCATCTCACAAGAATGAGAAAGCATATGTTACAAATAACAAGATCTAAACAAAGCAGAAGAAGAATAAGAGAAATCATGATCTGTTATCAAACTGATAAATCACTCAGCAACTCATCAAATGGTTGTAGAATTACAATTTTTAATTATATAAAATAGCAGAGGAAAAGACCTGGTTGATACAGGATTAAATAAAGGCTTCCAAAGTGCTTTATTATTTAAAATTTGTCCACGTTCCTTGAGATATCGTCGGACTCCAAGACTCGAGTCTTTTCCAATACAATCAAACATGGCTCTGAACGTTTTCGTATTTTCTGTAGCGCTGTTTGAGTTGCTACGCCTACCTCAATTCCGAGCCCTGAAATTGGGTCAAACATATCGCCGATGATTCTTGGTTACTGGCTGCTAACCCCTCAGGCTTCCCT
This sequence comes from Agriotes lineatus, assembly GCA_940337035.1. Classification (NCBI taxonomy): domain Eukaryota; kingdom Metazoa; phylum Arthropoda; class Insecta; order Coleoptera; family Elateridae; genus Agriotes; species Agriotes lineatus. Next base: position 446,549 of record CALNHX010000124.1, read on the forward strand.
CAAATTTGAATCGCGGGCCGTCAATCAACGTATTTTCGCCTAGAACTCACCTTTCAAGCTAGAAGGACAGTGTCATCAGCAAAAGTGCCTATATACGTGTCAGGTGTTGTAGGTCTGTCTGTCGTATATAATATGTACAATAGGGGTCCCAGGACGCTTCCCTGGGGTACTCCGGAAGTAATTGGATGAATATCGGAGTATTCTTGTCCATATTTTATCTAGAACTGCCGGCTAGTCAAATAAAACTTGATAAGAAGATAAAATCCACTTGGAAGGACTGACTTGATCTTGTACAAAAGGCCATCGTGCCATACCTTATCAAATGCCTGCTTTATATCAATGAATACTGCTGGACAGTAAGACTTGGTTTCGAACGCTGTAGTAATTATATTTACAACCCGATGACACTGTTGTATAGTAGAGTGATACTTCCGAATTGATGATCCGGCGTGCAGTTTTCTAGTTGACCAGTTACATATAATCTTTTAATTAAAAGTTTCTCTAACAGCTTTGAGATTTGTGGCAATAAACTTATTGGGCGGTAGGATGCAACTTCTTCAGCCGGTTTTCCTGGTTTTAATATTACTATTATCTGTGCAAATTTTAGCTGTGATGGCCACTATTTAAGGCGTAATATGGAATTGAAAAGATTTCTTAAGAATAGTATACCATTTCTAGGTAATTCTGAGAGCTTTTTTCTTGTTGAGGTGTTGAATTTCTGTACATAACTCCATAAAGGTAAAGCTTTTAATAGGATATGATAGCTGTAGAGGTGCTTCAAGGAATCATATCGATTCTCAAGTAGCCTCAACAAACCTACAAAATCACTTATCCCTCCTAGAAACCTGGCTAGTTAAGTGGCGTATTAAAGTGAATGAAACGAAAAGTGCTCAAGTCAACATCACTTTAAATATGAAAGATTGCCCGGAAGTGTATCTAAACAACATAGCAATTCCTCCAGCAGATGAAGCACGTTATCTGGGACTCCATCTGGATAAGAAACTTACATGGAAATGTCATATAAATACTAAAGAAAAGAAAGGAGACTGACTTACGAATCAAGAAGATGTACTGGGTACTCGGTAGAGATTCATGTTTATCTTTAGAAAACAAGATCTTTCTCTACAAGGTAATAATTAAGCCCATATGGACGTATGGCATTGAACTCTGGGGATGCTCATGTAAATCTACAGTCTACAGTCTACAGTCTAAAACACTAAAAGGGTGCTCAAAAATGCCCCATGGTATGTTAGTAATTGGACACTACATACGGACCTCGGAATGCCAACAGTTCAAGAAAAGTGTACTAAAAGAAGCACCAGTCACTTCCTAAGTTTACAAGCTCATCCAAATATTCTTTCGTCCAACCTGCAACATGATCCTCCCACCAGAAGACTAAAAATGAAGAAATGGCCGATTGATCTAAAAGGAGGTTAGCTCTAAAGTACGGGATAACATCGCTGGATGGATTTCCTTCATGTTATTATAGCCATATAATTAACTCATAGAACTCAAATTTATTATAATTACGTAGTTCTGATTGTTAATATTCAAATAAACAAAAAAAAACCTTGCAAGCTAGATTTCAGCTTTTATTTTCAATTTGGTATGGTTAGTTACTTAATTACTGCTAAAAACATCAATAGATTGTATACTTTTGCATGCTCGTTATCGTTAATTTTGAACGCAATATTTATGTTATACTACTTGTAAAATTCGAAAAATCGTCCGTCTAACGTACTAAAATTTTGAGCTCATCCCCGTTTGGGAGGGCTAGTTGCTATTTGGAAACCGTGGCCATTTTACGGCCGGTTCATCAAATTTTATTTTATTTAATTTAGGAAAAATCCCTTTAATAGCAACTTGAGACAGTATTCAATTACTTCATGTAATTTTTCAAACACATGAAGACAAATGTAAACACTTCGAACATAGAGCAGTGCACTATCAACTACACATAGTTTTTTGTACCTGTCTGTAAGAATGAAAAAAGAATTAGATCATAGCAGCAAAGAACTGACATTTGTCAATGTGTTAGTTCGTTATTTGGGGATGAAGCACCGTCCAAAACTACGGTTTACAAATGGTTCGCAGAATGCAAGCGTGGAAGACCAACGTTTGATGACGATCTTCGCGAAGGTCGTCCATGCACCTCTGTTGTCGCGAAACATATCGATGCTGTGCGTGAAATGATTTTATTAGATCGGCATGTGACATATAGTGAGATCCTTAGACATTGCGGCTAAACAAATACATACGATTTTGCACGATGTCCGGAAGCTTTGTAGTTGTTGAATTTTTCACAATTTGAAAGAAGAACAAAAACGGGCACGTGTCAAGTGGTGCAAAGAAATGCTAAAAAAATTCGAAGGTGGTCGTTCAAAATCTGTATATAACATCGTAACAGGTGACGAATCTTGCATATATTCATATGAGCCTGAAACTAAACAGCAATCGACTGTATGGGTGTTTCAAAATGAACCTAAACCAACAAAAGTGGTGCGTTCAAGAAGCGTTTGGAAAAGAATGATTGCTTGTTTCTTCGGAAAAACGGGTCATGTTGTAACTGTTGCATTAGAGGATCGCAGGACAGTTAATGCTGACTGGTGTACTTAAATCTGTTTGCCGGAAGTTATCGCTGAAATCAGAAGAAACAACGTAAACCGGCGAAACATTGTTCATCATGACAATGCAAGCGCTCACACAGCACGACGAACTGTCGAGTTTTTGACCAGTAACAACATCCAATTAATAACTCATTGCCCATATTCGCCTAATTTATCGCCCAATGACTTCTTCTTATTCGGATACATCAAAAATAAAATGCGCGGCAATCGTTTTTCATCGCTTGAAGAGGCCGCTGAAGCATTTAAATCACTTGTTTTGGTGGTACCTCGCTCACAGTGGAAAAAGTGTTTTGCTGATTGGTGTCATCGGATGCAAAAGTGTATAGATTTTAAAGGGAAATATTTTGAGAAGCAATGAAGTGATTTACATAACGTAATTTGTGTTTTGTTTTACATTTGTTCACTTTATTTATTTTATTTTAATCGTAGTGTTTATTCGCAAGTGAAGTCGTGTAAACTGCAATTTTAGGTTACATATCTTGAGAGTAAATCCCTACTTTAACTCGTGCATTTATTCCCCCATTGCTTTACTGCCAAATTTCAATAATGCACTTTGTGTAGATACTGTTGTCCCCAAGCCTTTTGCTGTTCGTTATCCTTTTTATTGTCTCCAGAACAATTTTCCTTCAGCATAGGAGTTCTGCGTAGCTCCGAGAAATGCTCGACTGGTATCGTTATCCTATCTTCTTTTTATACCAGATTTACGTCCTTATCCCTAGAGTGCTACGTGGTAGCCTGATATGGTTTTTTGTCTTTATTTAGTATTTGGTAAAAGTATCAGCTTTGCTTTCTGTTAAACATGTGGTTTACATCTTCTACACATCTACACCTTGTCTTTGATTTTTTTTTATTCGTTTCATATTTTAGTTTACTATCCCATTTGTTTTTCGTTAACTACTTCTCTCTAGCCAACAACTGCTCTAAACTGACCTCTCATGCTCTGCATCGTAGTTATTATTTTCATATTTCCATCTGCTGTGGGGTTTTGTGACTGTTCTTGCTGCTTCACTGATTTTTTTTATTATGTTGCACTTCTTAAATTTTCCTTCCGCTTCTTTCGAAAACACAAATGAGTGCTTGCAGGATTCATCCCATTTTCCATTAATAAATAATTTTTTAAACTGATTTTCATTTATATTTTAAAATGATACTCGATTGCATACATTTTGAATTAGTCGCGTCAATAAAGCCTTATTCTCGGAAGTCCTCAGAAACAGCTCCGATTTTAATAAAAAAAATTTAATTTTGTTTTTTTATATTATTTGAAATCAGAAACCTTTTGGAGCGGGGACGAAATGATTTATATTGTTTAAACAATATGTATGCTAATTGTGTAGATTTTTTTATACCATATCTATTGAAAATGAGGAAAAAAGAGATATTTATGATATGTTTTCATATTAATATTGAAAACAATTGTTATACAGTGTGTCCCAAAAAGCTTTATACAAATGGAGAAAAAGTTTATGTTACATTTCACAAAAAAAACCTTGATAAAAAGCTCTGCATGACTTGTAGATCCATAATCAAGTACAAAATTTTTAAAACAATTGCTGATATACAAGGAAAATCAAAATTATGATTTGGAATGAGAATAAAATACGTTCTAACTGTAGTGGAGAGCAAAATGTTCATTGAAATTGTTATTAAGTAGCATTTGACAGTTATTAAATATTCCAAAGCACTCTATCTATAATAAGGACACAAAATCAGGCGCTTATTATGAACGGGATCTTACGATGTTTCGTACTGCGCATTAATCTAACAATTGCTGACATATTTATTGAAATAATCTTATAATTTTTATCTGGGAAAATCACTAATCTAATAATGTTTTGCTACTTAATAACAATTTCAATGAACATTTTGCTCTCCACTACAGTTTGAACGTATTTTACTCTCATTCCGAATCATAATTTTGATTTTCCCTGTATATCAGCCAATGTTTTAAAAATTTTGTACTTGATTATGGATCTACAAGTTATGCAGAGCTTTTTATCAAGAATTTTTTTTTGTGAAATGTAAGATAAACTTTTTCTCCATTTGTATAAAACTTTTTGGGAACACACTGTAGATTAATATATAACAATTATTTTCAATAGTAATATGAAAACATATAAATATCTTTTTTACCTCATTTTCAATGGATATGGTATATAAAAATTTTTTTTCTAGATAATTATATACATATTGTTTAAACAATATAAATTATTTCGTCCCCGCTCCAAAAGGTTTCTGATTTCAAATAATATAAAAAAACAAAATTTAAAAAAAATCTTTAAAATCGGAGCTGTTCCTGAGGACTTCCGAAGATTGCCTGTTTTATGTATTCATTGACGCGACTAAATGTTTGTAATCAAAATTGCATTCTGGTGTTTTAGTCATTTAAAATATGATTCTATAATGTGTTACAAATTTCGTCAAAAAAATACAGGTCTGTTTCTCTCTCATACAATTTCACTATTTAAGATTGCAAAAGTTCAAGTTTAGTCGAGAGAATAGATCTTTATGCAAAAAAAAACAATTAATATCGTCATTGTGTGCATGCGATCAAACTAAATAAATTTAAAGTGTCGAAACCCAAACAACAAATGCTTGTATGTAACTCGCTTCAGCAAAATTTAAAACATTAACGTCACCGAAAGGTCGAGTGACTCACAGACACTTCGTTAAACATATTCATAACGGAATCGTGTATAGAATAATCGAATAAAGTTCATTTTTACTTGAATGGAATAACAATTTTTTAAGATGTTTGCTGTTGATTGCTACAAAATTACACCTTAACAATATGAATTGTAAACATGTTTTTATTGCGCCCAAAAAGAATCTCAACTATAGATTGATATTTTCCAAATTTTATAAAAGTGCCTTAAAATTTGAGAATAAATTGAAATGCGTGACGAACATAACGCGAAATTTATACACATTGGCATGTTTTTTTCTTGCAAAAACTTGTAGTTTAAACGCTTAACAATAAAAATCAGTAACTGATTAGTTATTACGAGTAGGTATCTAAGGAGCGGTTCCTTTAACATGTTTGTTGTCGATGTATTAATTATGTTGGCATGAAAGAATCGCCAGTGGAATATAAATTATTCTGTACGACCACTAAATAGACAAGGGCTCAATTACACTTGAAAAAATGCCTAAGAATTTTTCCGTTAAAAAATCCCCTTCACTTCTGTCAATGCCATCAGACAAATGATGACAAAACGATAAAGCCCCTTAGATAGGGTTGCCATACGTCCCGATTTTTCGGGATTTTATCGATTTAGAGCGATTTGTCCCGTAATGAAAGGATGTCTGTATTCTCCTAGAAAATTTTACGATTTGCCTATTTAAATACATCAAATAAATTTAGAACAAATATATGATTGGTACAACATACATATGCAAACATGAATTGATGGTATTTTTTTTTTGGAAAAACGTTTTGAAGGTTATATTTCTGATATTACTCAAATTTATTCTAGAATCCCCAACCGCGTGAATGTGAAGGTTGCTCAAAACGTAAACACTTTTTTACTGCGAAAAGTTAATGGTCGCACTATTGAAAATAGATAACTTTTCTTCGCCCTACTTGCAAATTAGTTTATTATAGCTACATTATAATTATTTCTAGACGAGAAGACAAAAATGCAGCGATTTATCAAATCTACTAACAGGAATCTCAAACAGTAAATTATTAACATAAGAATAAAGCACGAAGCGCGTTAAGCAGTAACATAAACATTAATGATATTGTTATATGATTCCATTACTTAGTGGATTTTTAAAACAATTGCGAGATAGGTGCATTCCGATACCTCAAATTTTAAATAATATCCACTGGTCATGTCAGTACACAGCTTTTTCCTACAGAAGTCAATAATCTGGGCACACATTGTATATACTTTCACGAACTCTGTAAAACGGAGTTATATCTGAATTCGTTAATTGCGCTTTCTATTTTTAAATGACATCAGATTCGGATAGAAGATGAAACAGTAGAATAGGAAAGTCTGATAAATCAATCTCCTAACTCGTAAGAAACATGGCCAACTGCAACAAAATTTTAAATTCTCTCTAGGAGTCCGCCTAGGAATGTTAGACTTAGAATTTTCAACTAATTGGTTAAATTTAACATACAAAACAAATTTTTTATTTGTTCAGTTTTGTAATATTAGTTATAACTATAGAGTTTGAAAGCGCTTTAAAATTATCTAACATAAAATATAAACTCACTTAAATTCCAGGCTTCTTTAAGAAACAACAGCACGAGTGTTTCGTTAACGTTCACTGTCATCAATAATAATTAATTTTAAAGTGGGAGAGAAACAATAATTAAATTTACAAGAAAAAAATTTAAAATTAGGTGTGGTGACGTAATCAAATGAGGAAATGGAAACCTGTTTGCTTATTCAATGATTAAAGACGACAGTAGTAAAAGGACACCACTACTTGCATTAAGTATCAAATTAAATTAATCCACATATGATTGACCTAATTAAAACCACGGATTGCTCTAATTAAATGACCTAATTAAACCGTGAATTAAATGCTCTCATTAATTGACCTAATTAAAATCCTGCAATAAAATTCCACATATGAAGTTTGATCGCCGTCGATCATCTCTCGCGCACGCATGTCTATTTTCGTTGCTCGCATGGCAAATTTAATTTAAAAAATCTTTTTGCCTCAGCCAGAATTCGAACCGTGCATCTTTGTATTGGTAGTCTGGTGTCCTAACCATCTAAGCCACGAAAAGCCGTAGCGGTCTAGGGTTTGTTAGACTATGCTATTCAAGCAGCCGATTTTTAAAAATTTTATTTTATATTTTTTAAAGCCGATTGTTTTTAATTGTTAATTCGACATTTATTAATTTATAACAAAGAAATTACCATGCCTAATAGCTAAAAATTAAAAATTACTACTTTTTTTAAATAAACGGGGTCATGTTATGTAATTTTAATATATATTTTACGCAGCCGGTTTCAAACATGTTAGGTGATCTGTTTGTAAAATTGTACTTTTGGCTATATTTATTACTTCTTTGTTATATAATAATAATTATTGGTTTTGATTTAACTCATTTTTTCCAAGTATTTAAAAAATATTAGGGGTGTTTTAAAATATACACAGGCGTTTTGCGAATTTCTAGATAAATTAAGTAGTTTGCAGAATCTAATTAACGATGTATATCAAATACTACAGGTTTTATCTGTGTGCACCTTTAACTTAAGTAAATATCTTTTTGTTTATATCATTTTTGTCGCTTTTGAAATAAATAAATATTACTTTATTTCGTGCTCGAACAAATTTTATAATTACTCTGTGCCGCTTTGCTTTAATTTTGTAAAATCGTGGCTTGAATATTCTAAGCAAATCGTCCGTCTTATATTTTAAACAAACTTATGTAGCACCACCATTCATCACATCAGATGTTTGCAAAAATTATTTAATTAAACGAACACTATGCAAGTTAAAAAACACGTTCTCCATGGCGAATTTTATTATTTAACAAATCTATGTATCTGTCTGGGTTTGAACAACGTATCTTCGTATTGGGAGTCAGTCTGTTTAGCCGCTGAGCTAGCGGGGCTTGCTGATTTAAGGGTTGCCTACACTCGACCCTTCTCTTTCGGGTTTTTAAATATGATTGTTACCAAAGGGGGCAAAACATTATGTTAGGTTAATACAACGAGAGTAGCATGTGATAAAATCACAATTCGGTTTACATAACAATGTTATAATAACAAAGATTATGTAAGAAAAGTTTTAATGTTATTTCTAAAGTAACTTAAGCATAATATTACAATAATGTAGGTTCGAATGAATAATGTTTCACACTTTTTATAAATTGCACCTCTGACAATTAAAAATAAATCACGACAATTTAACTATTTTTTAAAATTTTATCAAGCTATTATGAAATAGTAGTTTGATTTATATGGATTCCCTTTGTATCTATAAAATAGCTTCACTTACTAATATTTTAGCTTTTAGATTTTTTAATTATTACAGATTTCTAAAAAACGAAAACCTGGTAGAAATAAGAACATAAATACTTTGTAATAAACAGATATAGGGTAGAATATTTAATAATGTAAAAATAAATGTATTTACAACAGTTGACTGTCTTATTTCTACAAATAACTTAGCCAATTTACCAAACTGTAGTTTGAGGTGCATAACATTTCAGATTAAAAAGACGACTGCATTGATGGCTGGAAGTAATAAAATCAGAATTCGTTTACAAAAAGTCGTAGAACAAATTTATTGTGGTATTTTAAAGTTTAAGATGCTCCCAATCCAGATTTCCAGTCTTTTTCGATGTTGATGACCGCCTCCTTATCGATGTTTTTCTGACACTTGGTGGAAATTTAATCCAATTAGTGGTGTCCTTTTACTACTGCAATAACAATGCTAAAACTGTTTTCTGCTAATGCCAATAACTCAGAAAAAATAGTTTTACAGAAATAAATTGAGGGAGGAATTTTGAACAAGATACTCTCACTTTTTATGTTCTTCTCTTCGCAATGACGTAACAGTTTTGCTTACGTTATGCACCACCGCAAACTCGGTCTGTTATTTCTCAATTTTGCATGCTCTCGCTCAGTCATCCGTCATTTTTAAAAAGCTCATCGCCAATCACTAAAATCAATCGATTCTTAAAGCAGATAGTTCAAGCTTCATTTTCATTTGTCATACATCTTTCTAACGTCATTACTTAGATTATACCACTCTCTCTAATATCAACCAATGAAAAACCGCAAAATGCATAGTTACGCATGTACTAACTTTTGATAATGTACATAGCAACTGATAATCACACAGGTACCTTCCTGACTAAAAGGTGAAAGTCACACGCCTTCACAAACATCACGTTACCTGCTGTGAGTACAATTGTCATAACAACCACATTAACTGTACTTTTAATATTTTTACCGGTTTCAGGATATTAAACCTTTGTTTACATATACAAAAGTGGGCTGGTAACTAGATCATAACTTATCTGTAGGGTAATGGAATATTACCCTACATGGCAACCATAACCATATAGCAACCGATAAACTATTGAACATATCACGGATGTTATGATCATAACAGCCTCAGATGTTTTAAAATCCTCGCTCTACGAGCTCGGATTTCAAAACATCTGCGGCAGTTATGATACTCATAACATTCCTAGATATGTTAATAGCTAAAAATACACTATTCAAACGTTTGATTATCAAATCAAGAACCCACTAGTTGCATTATATGTGAAAGCTATGGCGACTTGAAACGGCGTGATTTTTTCAAAAATTCTTAGTGTACCGGTTTTTTGTCCATGAGTGTAGTTTGTGAGCGATTTGTAACTCTAATAAAAAAATTTTTTTATCTATAGCACATGTTAAAGTGTGCTTTTATCAACTCAAAACAAAAAGTCAAGTTTTACTTTAACAGCAAGGGTAGATAAAGTAGCACTTTAACTTCAAGGATAGATAAGGTAATTTAATTTTCTAACTATTGTTTAAATTAAATATGACAGCTTCGTATTATCGTAGCAACCCAATCTAGCTACTGACATTTTGAAATGCGATTGACTGTCCTTATTTTGTTTTAAAATTGTTAAAGTTCTTGCTATAGAAAAAAATATTGTATTATACACGACGATAGAGTTATTTCTATCCACTCTTGAATCATTAACGTCTCGACTTCGTCTCGAAGTTAAAATATTCACTCGTGGATAAAATTTAACTTTATCGTCTTGTATAATAAATTACTATCATTATAGACCAAGAGCCCATAACACCCGAGTTACTAGTCATAGCGGCAAGCTTCGTAGGTAGTAAACCTTTTTATATTGCCTAAGTAGGTGTCAAAAACGCAAGTATGGCAGCCGAACTGCGGTTACAAATATTAACGGCGGCTTTGGAAAATTGTTAATAAAATTAAATATATTTTTTTTAAAGCGGCAAGGCTAATTTTAGTTTTAATCGACAGACAAGGTCCCTAAACCCAGACGAAAATTTTGTGCCATACTGATAGGAAGGGTATAAAGGGCCGCCATACTAGGTCAAGCTGGTAGTTTTTTTATTGTAAAAAAAAATAATAGCGGCAAGCTTCAATTTTTATTTACTACTTCATTTAAACACCAATTATCCAAAAATATAATTGCCATACCGCTTGGATGGTTATGTGGGTATCCATACTAGTACAAACATGTACGATTTTATTAGCCATGCTGCTATCACAAATTTTCGCCAATAAATTATACGTGTTTGTACCAGTATGGCTAGCCATATAACCATCCAAGCGGTATGGCAATTATATTTTTCGATAATTGGTGTTTAAATGAAGTAGTAAATAAAAATTGAAGCTTTCCGCTATAATTTTTTTTTACAATAAAAAAACTACCAGCTTGACCTAGTATGGCGGCCCTTTATACCCTTCCTATCAGTATGGCACAAAATTTTCGTCTGGGTTTAGGGACCTTGTCTATCGATTAAAACCAAAATTAGCCTTGCCGCTTTAAAAAATATATTTAATTTTATTAACAATTTTCCAAAGCCGCCGTTAATATTTGCAACCGCAGTTCGGCTGCCATACTTGCGTTTTTGACACCTACTTAGGCAATATAAAAAGGTTTACTACCTACCAAGCTTGCCGCTATGACTAGTAATTCGGGTGTTATGGCTCTTGGTCTATTAGTGGCATACAAATTAATTGTTAACCCAACTTCTTATTTAATACAGTAGATTGCGCTCTGAATTCAAACTCAATTTTAAAAGAGTAAAATATAAGTTTGTGTGACAGCACGTGTTTTACAATAATTTCGTCCTATATAATTCAAATAAACGTTATAGGCCACCCTCTTTTACCCACTATTTATTGGTTTTTCTTTTATATTTTTAGGATTAATTCCGAATGTCAAATTGACAATTTAAAAATTTAAATTAGTTTTAAATGGTTGTAATGATGACTTTGTTTCGACCAATCACGGCCATAGCTATGATTACTACTTAGTACAAGCACTGCGTGTCTATTTGAAATTTAGTGTATATATGAGCTTAGCGTTAGTTGCTGCCTCCTATGCCATCTAGTATTCTATTTACATTTTTCTGTAACCTGTAACCAATAAAGGACCCGCAACAGAACTAAAAACTGTAAAATAAAATATGTTTTGTACGTGAACTAATTTACGGGATATCTTGCAAGCAAAGAGGCCTCGTAGCGCAGTTGAGAAAGCGCTAGGCTTGCATTAAGCAATTTCTCGGTTCGAATCCTGCAGGGGTGGGAATTTTTCCTCAGTCTAGGCGATTAGAATCGGACTCGGTGAGACCATTCACAGTTGGGAACCAAATTAACTGTTCTCTACTCAGAACCACAGACCTAAGAGATAGAGTAACAAGGTCAACACAACACAGCATTGTACCGCCCGATGATAGCGTATAAAGCACCAGCATCTACACCGCAAGGTAAAATAAGGTTACCAATAATACTATGACGATTTTAACGTTTTAAATAGGGTTCGGAATTTATTTACGATAAATGTTCACTAAATATTTATTTAAACAAACCTAATAATTAACAATAACTAAATACTAACATTAATTAAGTAAGCCGAGCGATATTTATTTATAACATTTATCTACGACGTGAACTGTAAGACTACTGCGGCCACAACGAATCACGATCGGTCCGTCGAGCCACTTTATACCCAGTCACAAAATCATTCTAGAATTCAGAAGTTGCTGGAAAATTTCGACGATTTATCGATGAGTCACCCTGTGGAACGTTCGAGAGCGATGACCCAGCAGACGGTGATGTCATCGCTTCCGGCGGCTGATAGTCTTTTCACTGCCCCTTCCTTAAGACTGTTTCGTCCCGAAACTTCCTAATGGTTTTGCTGGGGTCATGAAGGAATCTACAGTTCGCTCCTTTGTTGCACTTTGAAATCATGTAAAAATGACAGTCCACTGTTTTCTGGTTGTTTTCCGGCTTCCATGGATTGTAGCAACAGACCAAGATGCTTATACCAGTATGTTGGAAAATCACTTCAATCATGCTTCGAACGACTCTCCAATTCAATACATCCATTCCACAGCCTACCTTTGGGATTGCCAGCTTCGTTATGTTTTCAAGAAGCAGTTCCTTCCGAAGAACAAGGGGGCAGTTCCATAAGGCTTTGTAAGTAGGCTTATGATGGGAAGCTTCTTTTGTAACCATGTAATTGATAAGTCGCCCTTGGTGTCTCAGCTGCGCGACACCTCCCACATACGGTTGTTGTTTCCGAAGCTCCTCCACCTTGCTGAACTTGTCTCAGAACACCACATGACATTTTGAAGTCCTTAGCCACACAGTGAGTCAACGAATATTCTTTTGGCACCGAGTACCAGTCTTTTTGCACTTCTTCGGTGACATCGTAGTACACCCTCTTGCCTGTCGTGAATTTCTTCATAAACTCTTCGAATTCTAGATCCTCTGACTCAACACTACATCTATGGACCTCTTCTTGTGAGCTACTTTCTGCGTATGGAGCTAATCGATTGAAATGCACCACCCTTGGCTTTCCACTTGGAACCTTCCTTATGCGATAAATAAGGTCGTTGATCCGTTTCATCACTTCATACGGTTTATCCCAGGATCTCTGCAACTTTGGGGAATAGCCTTGACGCCGTTGGGGATTGTAGAGCCACACTAAATCTCCATCCTGGTAGCCGCCTTCCTCTGCCTTGATGTCGTAGTTTTCTTTCATTCGGTTGCTAGCCTCTTGGATGTTCGAACGAACTTAATTGTGTATTTCGGCCATCTTTCGGCGTAGGTTGCTGACATACATAATAGTCACCGACTATTTCTTGGCCAGGTTTGCAGCCGAATTTAAAGTCACATGGCAATCTAATTTCTCTTCCAAAAAGAACATTTGCAGGCGTCTCTCCAGTGAGCGGTACGCCAGCAAGAACAGATGGATGTACTAGTCCCAGTCCTTTTGGTGATTAGAAACAACCTTTGACAAGTATTTCCCAACTGTCGTGTTCATTCTTTCTACGATTCTGTCAGACTGCGGATGCAAAGCAGTTGTTCTAGTTTTTCGTATTCCAAGCAGTGTACAGATGTTCTGGAAAATGGCAGATTCAAAATTTCGCAATTCAATGGGCACCCCAAATCGACTGATGAACTCCTTCACCAATACTTCAGCGACTGTCAAAGCTTCCTGGTTTGGAAGCGCATATGGTTCAACCCATTTATTGAAGTAGTCCATGGCCACCAGGATATATTTGTAACCATCATCTGTTAATGGAAACGGGCCGGATATGTCTATTGCTATTCTCTCGAAAGGGTTTCCTACGTTATACTGGCGCATAGGAGCTTTTCTTTTCTTATGTGGTCCATTGTTTGCAGCACATGTGGTACATTTTCGACACCATTCTTTCACGTCTTCTTTGCAATTTACCCAATAGAATCTTTGGCGCACCTTTTCCAGCGTTTTCTTCACGCCCAAGTGTCCACCTGATACACCATCATGCAGCTGCTTCAACACTTCAGGCACCCTTTTTCTTGGGACCAATAGCTGCAACCTTTGATGTGTACCATCTTCATTTTCCAGGACACGCTTCAAAAGTCCATCATCCATCCTGATGGATTTCTATTGCGCCCAATACGTTTTCAAATTGGTTGACTGCGGACATACTTCTTCCCAAGTTGGTCCGGAACCACGACTTATCCACTTCATCAAATGACCTAATTCTGAATCTTCATTTTGATCCTTGTCAAGATCTTCAAGCTGCCATTGATCTTCTATAACAGTTGTTCGTAGTACGTGTCCACACTTGTCCTCCACACGACTGCAGTGGGTGTACTCCAAAAGACAAGGTCTTCTTGATAATGCATCAGCATTGCGATTACTAATTCCGGCTCTGTGATCAATTTCTAAATCATATTCCTGCAGTCTCTCAATCCATCTGGCCACCTGTCCTTCGGATTCTTGAACTGCAGAAGCCATTTCAATGTTGCATGGTCCGTCCTTATAAGAAATCTTCTTCCATAGAGGTACTTGTAGTAAGGCTTGACACTTTAGACCACTGCTAGCAGCTCCTTTCTGGTCACACAGTAATTTCTTTCTGGCTTCGACAACACCTTACTAAAATACCCAATGACCTTTTCTTGGCCGTATTGTTCTTGGAATAACACTCCGCCAATGCCAACGTTACTCGCATCAGTATCGAGGATGAACTTGCCTTCTGGCAAAGGATAGCTCAGCACTGGAGCACTTATTAAGGCTTCTTTAAGCTGTTCAAAAGCATTTTGACAATCATGGTCCCAGTCAAATTTTCTGCCGTCTTCGGTCAATCGTATTAGTGGTTTTGCGATGTTTGCAAAACCCATCACACATCTTCTATAATATGTGCAAAGCCCAAGGAAACTTCTCACATCATGCTTGTCTTTAGGTATTCGCCATTCTTTGACAGCTCTGATCTTCTCTGGATCAGCGGCCATTCCTCCTCCAGACACAAGATGGCCCAAGTAATTGACTTCTTTTCTGAACAAGTTACACTTCTTTGGACTTAACTTCAGGTTGGCACTCCTCAACCTTTGGAAAACTTCCTCCAAATTCTTCACATGGTCTTCGAAAGTTTTTCCGACCACAATTATATCGTCCAGATATACCACGCAAGTTTTCCAAGACAACCCTTTCAATACGGATTCCATTAAACGTTCAAACGTAGCAGCGGCATTACATAGGCCAAAAGGCATTACTGTAAACTGCCATAACCCTGATCCTACAGTGAATGCAGTTTTCTCACGATCCTTCTTCTCCATTTCTACTTGCCAATATCTACTCTTCAAATCCAAAGTTGAAAAGATTTTTGATCCCGCAAGTGTAGCCAAGGTATCGTCAATCCGTGGTAAAGGGTAACTGTCCTTCGTAACATTGTTCAACTGTCGATAATCAACGCAAATTCGAGTGGAACCATCTTCTTCACCACTGCAAACGCTGTGTCCGGACGGGTAGTTACTTGCAAAAACATGAGATTGCCCACAGCTTCCCTGTACGGGACATTTTCAACACTTTTGTTTAAATCTGCCCGTTTGTTCCAACTCAAATCGATGGGTGTAGAAACTGGCTTACATTCGCTCATTTTGAAACGTCGAAGCACTTTGTCAATGTATGCACTTTGTTTAATAAATATCCCACTTTCTAGTAGTGTAAATTCGATGCCAAGATATGAACTTACATTCAAATTTATAACCGCTTTAAATTCATTTTCTAGGGCATGTAGGAACTTATCGGCATCTTCTTGACGAGATGTAAGCACTAGTCCATCGTCTACGTACAGTACAATTATAAGTCTTTGTCCATTTTGTAGGCTCACATATAAGCATGGGTCTGACTTTGATTCATTTAACCCAAACCCTTGCAGAAAGTCTTTGAATCGATTATTCCAACATCGCGGCGCTTGACGAAGTCCATACAAACTCTTATTAAGTTTGCACACACGATTAGTACCGTCTTCGAAACTGCGCAGCTGTTTCATATACACATTTGCATCTTCAAGCAGTCCGTACAGGAACGCCATTTTGACGTCAAATTGGCGTATTATAAAATTTTCCCTTGAGGCGACACTTAAAACTGCACGCACTGTATCAAATCGCACTACTGGGCTGAATGTCTTTGTGTAGTCGATGCCTTCTTCTTGCAAAAACCCTCTGACAACAAGTCGTGCTTTATATCTTGCCGATCCGACTGAATGTTTCTTCAATTTATAAACCCACTTGTTATCGATAACTTTAGCATTTGATGGCTTTTCTACCAGGCTCCAAGTCTCGTTTTCATACAGGGAGTTAAATTCGTCCACCATAGCAAGTTTCCAGTGTTGGACATCGGGGGATGCACAAACGTCATAAAAATTCCGTGGTTCCCCATCATCAACTGCTGCTAGTGCAAAAACGCCATAGCGCTCAGGCGCTTTGATCTCGCTTCGATTGCGTAGCTGCATTTCATGTTGATTATTGTGACATTCACGTTCATCTTCCGATTCTTCTGTAAATAAATCTGCTTCATAGAAATATTCAGATTCCGTTGGTTCTTCGCTGGTAACTGGACATTCGCTTTGAGATTCTTGCTCACTATTTTCTGAAGTTCCTTCAGCACTAATTTCCTCCTTACCAGATGGGGCCGAGGTATCCGCATTGCAAGATACCGTTACCGAAATGTGCTGTTCGTCCTTAAAAATTACATCACGACTAATTATTACTTCATGCTTGTCGGGTACATAAATGCGATAACCGCCCATACCATCATGATATCCCACAAAATATCCTCGAATAGCCTTCTTATCTAGTTTTCGGCGTAGTTGTTTGGGGACATGCACAAAGCATTCGCTTCCAAATACTTTAAAATTTTCGAGACCCTGTGGTTTTTTGTTAAATCATAAATCATACGGGGTCTTACCAGCAATTTTCGTTGGGCCTGTTTGGTTTATTACATAGACGGCAGTGTTTACTGCTTCTGTCCATAAATACTTGGGTAACTGTCCCTTCGAGTGCAGCATTGATCTAGCCGCTTCTACGATGGTCCTGTTTTTTCTCTCAGACGCTCCATTATGCTCCGGCGTATATGGGGGTGTCATCACATGTTTAATTCCCAAGTTTGCTGTCAATGATCTCATTTGATTGTTGTCGTATTCCTTTCCACCGTCCGTGTTAAGCTCCTTTATGTTTTCGCCGAAACGTGTTTGAACTTCGTTACAAAATTCTTTAAATTTGTCGTATACTTCACTTTTCTCGCGTAAAAAGTAAACTGTTCGAAAACCACTAGCGTCGTCCTTAAAAATAACGAGATACCGTTTTCTTCCCATTGATTCGATCTGCATGGGTCCGCACACATCAGAGTGAACTCGTTCGCGCACTTTTTCTGAGCGATCGACACGGTGACCGAAACTTTGACGATGCATTTTTCCGAATGCACAGCCGTCACAAAACTCGTTGTCCACTTCGACACTTATTTGCATGTCTTTTAGAACACTTTTCACATGTCTCTTATTCTGATGTGCTGGTCTCTCATGCCATAGCTGTAACTGATCACTTTTATTAGCTAAGCACGCTTTTGCTGGTACAATTATTCTTAAGTTTATTTTATATAAATTTCCGAATTCTGATTCCGTCGCAACCACTTCATGGTCCTTCTCAAATACACATTCGCGCCCTCGGTTCTTTATTAAAAAGTTTATTCCCTTTTTCGCCACTGTTTTAACTGAGAGCAGGTTGCACATCAAACCCGGAATGTATAGCACATCATGCATGACTCCAGGTAGCCATTCGTTGTCGACAGACATCTCGATGTTTATTGTGCCCTTCCCTAGGGCGTTAATCCTTTCGCCATTCCCGATGTTGATCATCAATGACTGATGAAATTCGTCGAAGCTGCTGAACAAATCTTTCCGATTAGTTATATGCTCAGAAGCACCTGAATCGATTATCTATTCATTCTCACTTCCAGGCCGAACAGAATGCCCAATAAATGCCACCGGATTTCTTCCAGATGCAGTTGACTTTTTCGGACAGTCCTTTGCCAAATGGTGTTTTGATTTGCATGTAAAACAGCCAGGGCAGTCCTTGCGCCGGTGATCCTTCTTGCCGCAGGTATAACAACCGCTATTCTTCCATTGTTTGCCTTTCTGCCTGGATATCACGCCCACTTTCACTTTTTAAAATAAGGCGACTGCTTTGTGACCTTCATCACTTTCATCTTTACCGTTTCGTTTTGTTAATCGCTGTTCCTGTGTCAACAATCTGGTTGTCAGATTTTCCAGAGTCTTCCTAGTTGAATCTGTGGAGTCCAACGCACTGTGGAAATGATTGAACTCTTGAGGTAAAACCGACAATACTCTCGTTAAAAGCATACTTTCCGGTAAAGTACCACCAAGATTTTTCATCCTATTAACTAATAGATCCAAATTAGATATATGATCCGCTACAGACCAGGCACCATTCCATTGAAAATCGAAAAACTGCTTCTGTAGTAAAGACAGCGATTCTTCAGATTTTTGTTCATAAATAGAGTGCAGCTTTAACCACATTGCAGACGCATCCTCGCAGTTCATTAAAAATTGCAGGGGCTTTGCTTCAACAGTTGTTACGAACAATTTTCTAGCAAACCTATCTGCTTTCTGCCATTTCTCCAGTTGTGTGGCAGCAGCACCGCCAACTTCTCCATCAGCCTTCGTCGGTTTTTTAAAAGTGCCATCACACACTTTTAACGCACTATTACAGTCTAGCAACGTACGAATTACAAATTGCAACTGTGGCCAATTACTTTGCTCACGGAGCTTCTCTACAGGCACTTTCTCCATATCTATAATAAACTTGGCAGTCCCACAACTGCACACACACAAAGTCCTCGTCTACACCGAATCAAACCTCGAATTACCGCGAACTATAAACGAAACCGGAACTTCCGAACTAAGCGCAAACTGGGCACATAACCTGTTAAGGTTTTAGAAATAAAACACTCGGGTGTAACTTAACATTTGTTGTACAAGTTTATTAATAATGAAATATGTCTGTATTAGGTGGATGGTTACAAGAGACTGCTTAGAACTACCTAGAATCTAGTATATATCGGCTGTTTATGAGGGTAGTCATAAATCCAGCAACCCAAACATTTGGCAAGAAGCAGCGAGTCCAACACCCTGTCATAAACCCAAGGTTGAGTTTTCTTACAACTAGCGGCATAATAAAAACGAAAGTTTCAAAACATCAACAGATCCACTTTATACCCAGTCACAAAATTATTCTAGAATTCAGAAGTTGCTGGAAAATCCCGACGATTCATCGATGAGTCACCCTGTGAAACGTTCGGGAGCGATGACCCAGCAGACGGTGATGTCACCGCTTCCGGCGGCTGATAGTCGTTACAATACATACGACAATACATTTTAATAAATAATAATTTGCCACATGATAAAGAATGTTGCATTTGGCTAGTTTAATTCAAAACGAATAAGTGTATAATGGTATGTTAGACGAGTGTTTATGTGTGTTATATTAAAATTCAATTTCCGATACTTTTGAAATGTGTCAACGTGGTGGATGCAACTCACCCATGACCACAAGGCGGCAACGGGGCGCAAAAAGTGCAGTTTCGAGCATTCCTTGATCCAGTGGCGGAGGCAGGCAGTTAAATGTAAAGGAACATAATCTTACTGATCTGCAAATTTCATCGATAACAATAATTGTACTCACCGGGGGTGGCCTCTCCCTGGCCCCTCCGTACTGCTGACAGAGACGCTACAATGCTTGGCCTTGCATCAGGCGGCATCAACCCTTTGGCCCCTCATCGCTGTCTTCATTGCCTGGGTTAGCTGTCTGTACCTTTCGCTAGTACTGCCCAATAGTAATACACTAGATTAACTATTCTTACAACCCGTACAGAGTCGGTAATAACTAACGTAGTATACTGGTCTTTCACAGTACAACAATTACCGTAAATCTTGCTATTGCTCTAACGGGGCTTATAATTTGGAACTCCATGCTTCCGGTGCGGAACGACATGCTTCCGCGAATCACTGTGCGAAACGTCGTGCTTTCGCGGGATTCAACTCTGACTATCACATAGTCGACTAGCAAAGCAAGAACCTCTGACCTATGCCGGACGCTGTAATTGCCAAAAGGCTGCCAAATGCCATTCAACTAACTACGATAGTACGTACATTCTACGCTAGCTAAATTAACTCACTACCCAGAAAATAAGCATGGCCGCGCTCGCAATTTCGCCTCACATTGTAGCATCTTATCACCTGATAATTAATTATTGGTTCGCATATAATCGCTTACGCCAGGGCTGTCCAAAATATGGCCCGCGGGCCGCATGCGGCCCGTCATGATATTTTTGCGGCCAGCGGATCGTATTCCCCCTTGCGTCCACCAGTCCTGATCCTGTCCTCTCCTTTTCTACCTGGGCCCTCCGGTCTTACACGCTGAACTGTCTAACGGAGTAGACCTCCAACCCTTACCAGACCAGGCTTCACGGGAGATGACGTGTTGTACTGTCAGCCCGAGAAGTTCAAATTTTCCGCTAGAATTCGATTTTACCTTGATTGTTGAACTTTCTTGGGAAATCGAATCACCGAGGCTTTAACCCTGTCTTAACACGCTGTACTGTTTTGCAGGGCTAACGGCTTAAAAGCCATTTCCGACCGCGTAATTTATAAACGCAAATTCCGGCGCCCCGAGAGGTGAAATGTAGGAATAGCAGTCTCTACCCCGCTTGTGAGTCCTGTAGCCGCCCCTCATAAACTCACCTGCAGGGCCTCTTTTTGGTTATTAAAAGGCGAATTCCTGGACTTCGACGTTCGATTCCGCAGCCCGCAAATTCCCTATCGGGGGAATGTCAACATCATTTTCCGGCTCAAGGCGAAAAAAAATCATCTGCAGGATTTGACACCGCGTTCGCTCCAAGAACGACGCCTAGCCGTCGTAAGGTACCGGGAACCTCTGCACCAGGATTTAGGCACAAACGCCCGCCCCAGGTAACCCTTACAATCTCTAAATTCAAAGGAAAATTACAGCTTAAAATCACTGCTGAGTGGAATGTCAAGTTTGCAGGAACAAAAGACCTACTCAGCCCATTCCCCGAAGAATCGGCGTGCGTACCGGAGGACTACCAATAGGGACCCGCAACACTCGCCGGTGCATTGGGTTGCAGCTCGACCCACGAAACCAGACACCGTTGCAGAAGAACATGTTAATTTTACATAATGTACAACTCAGCTAAAAACATTATATTTGTTTTGGTAATTATCTGGTGTTTTACCTAATCGAATATATATTTGAGTGAACGTATTTCTCCGATTTGATCTTAACCCGAGGGGTAAAAATTTGACGCCCTTAGTAAGGGGGTGAAACGTCATATCTCTATACGTAAATTTACATTAATTGATGTAATTTTTTCCTTTCGTCGGTATCTCAAGAACAGAAAGGAATTAACCTAAAGGGAATATGAATTTTTTTGTTTAGAATCACTTTTAGAACATGTAATGTAACCTAAGCTTCTTGAATAAATAAAAATTAGTATTGAAATATACACATTTTATATTTATTACAAATCACTCACAAAGTCGCATACGACACATTTTATGATGCGGCCCTCATAACCTTCAAATTTTTTACAGTGGCTCTTGAACCCCTTGAAGTTGGACAGCCCTGGCTTACGCCAAGAAATAACTACGCAAATAGCCCACTTTAACTAATACGTCGCACCTCTAGCACAACCCCAAACGTTCTATCCTGTTTTTAATTCCATTGCTAACCGAGCCCCCTTCGACATGGTGCATTAGTTGCACATGTTCTCCGGGTCCCTGAAACAACGGACCGCGAGCCCAATACATTCGTCAAGATTATATTACATTCTAGGGCTCAAAACATGCCAGCAATGGCAAACGTACTAATTAAAACTTAAAAATAATGCGCTCTAAAACCGTTAAACATTTCATCCCTAACAGGTAATTGCTCTACTGTGCACTTAATCCTTTGGGATTGATTTAAAATTTTGAATTTTCGAATTGGTGCTATGGCATTATTTGAGGGATGTATACAATAGTCATTCTAATCAAAAATATCCAACCAGTGCCCATAAAAACTGTCAAAGAGACAAGCTGATAATTACAAACTTAAATAAAATGTAAACGAAAAAACATTGTAAATTTTAGGAAATATTAGTAGTTATCTATTTACCTCATTGTAGTTAGAATCATGCATTTATTAGTCGCGTCAATGAATACATAAAACAGGCAATCTTCGGAAGTCCTTAAGAACAGCTCCGATTTTGATGATTTTTTTTAAATTCGTTTTTTTATATTATTCAAAATCAGAAACCTTTTAGAGCGGGGACGGATTGATTTATATTGTTTAAACAATATTTATAATATTTATGTAGAAAAAATTCAGTTTTGTTTCTACTTTTCAAATTGTTTTTCATATTTTAAGTATAGTAGGAAAAATAATTATTTTTGTTCGTTTAGTATGGAAAGTAATTGTAATTTTTTTTAACAATAATTCAATATTTACATCATATAAAAATATGTATGCGTTACGTGTAAACGCTACATATATTGGCTTCTGCTTTACGTTGTATTAGAAAGTTTGCCGTGTTATAGCACTATACGAACAATAGAAATAGACCTTTTATTATTTAAACGTATAGTTTAGATGAAAATTAAAATAGCTTTTTTCGTATAAAATTTAATAAAAGAATTCTACAATTAATAGTTTTCCTAATTTTTTCCATAAATTAATTTTATCTCATTACACAATAATAACTTTTTTAAAGTTTCATTTAAAAAGCAGGCTTTTTACTTCCTTTTGCGATAAAGGAAGTATTGGATTCACCCCAAAAATTCGAAATTGAGTTTACAACAGATCTTCACGTTTTAGAGTCCCCTGAACAAAGAAACATGTTTTTGTTCATTGATCTGTCTGTCTGTCTGTCTGTGTGTCTGTCTGTCTGTGAACAGAATATCTCAAAAACGAAAAGAGGTATGGCGTTGAAATTACATATACAGTGTGGTCCATTAAGTGTGCAACAAATGGGAATTTTTTTTATTAGTCGTACAATCGAAATTTAAATATTGCCAAAAGTTAGTGCATGTTGGATAACCATATCAGATGCCCTTAGAATGACTTCAAGTCAAACAATATACAGAGCAGGACAAAAAATATGAAATTCGTTCAAGAACAAAGTTACCTTATTTCAAAAAATATAGCAAAATTTTATTAAGAAAAGTTGTTTAGAATTAAAAGTTATACTCAAATACAAAGTCACGGCCTCCTATTCGAATTTTGATTCTTTTTCTTGTCAAATTTTGTATTATTCCCGTATGATACATATTTTTATTATTCTGATTTTATTAAGAGTTTATCATATGTAAATTATTATTAGTAAAGCATTTGCCTTGTTAAAAAGAATATTTGCGAAATTCTAAAGTTTTGTTACATATCGTTGCAACAAACATGAAGTGGACGCTTACCTAAAAAAATATAAATCCAAGTAAATTTTACAAATACGCTTCAAGTTGCTAAAAGTTATTTAAAAGGGATGTGGTTGTGGCTACTTTAAATACATATAAAATAAAAATAATAAAAATATGTATCATACGGGGGTAATACGAAATTTTCCAAAAAAGAATCAAAATTCGAATAGGAGGCCGTGACTTTGTATTTGAGTATAGCTTTTAATTCTAAATAACTTTTCTTAATAAAATTTTGCTATATTTTTTGAAATAAGGTAACTTTGTTCTTGAACGAATTTCATATTTTTTGTCCTGTCCTGTATATTGTTTGACTAGAAGCCATTCTAAGGGCATCTGATATAGTTATCGAACATGCACTAACTTTTGGCAATATTTAAATTTCGATTGTACAACTAATAAAAAAATTTCCCATTTGTTGCACACTTAATGGACCACACTGTATAAGTTTTGTCTACTATGTAGATGAGACAGCAAGCTTTCGAAGACAAGCGCATAACCGGAAGTAGGTGTTTACTTTTGTAATTTTTCAGTTTTTTTCGATTTTTTCAAAAACGGCTCTAACGATTTTTTTCAAACTTTACATTTTTATTAAATTTTTAATGTGTATTGATGTGAGATAGGTGATTTTCCCGCTGAATACTTCTAAAGTGGGTTTTTTTTGTTTTTTTTCTATTTGTTTAATAACTCCAATTTTAAATAGAATAGAATATTATTACACTTTGAATTCAGCTTAAAATTTTAGAGAAATTTGTCCCTCCAACTAACGCTCTATTTTGTACCGTTTTTGTAGAATTTGTAAGTTTTGAAAATTTTTGACAAATGCTTAAAAATTCAAAATGAAATTCTTGACTAATTATAAGATCATTGTAAAAGGAAGTTGTGTGAGTGTATCAGACCAGATTTTTTAAAATAATTTCGGCGTGTGAAGTGCCACTTTTTTTCACTCAGTGAAAAAAAGTGACACTGCTTTTAATTTAGGAATGAACGATTCTAATTGGACGTTTCCTTAGTTACCAATAGGCGTTTTCTTAGTTACCAGAACTGACCAACGCACTTGACTAAAATGAAGGCAAATACAATTCTATACAAAATAGGCTTGGATTTGAATCTTATAGAAAACTCGTGTTAGCGTGCTTATTTTAAAAAAAAGTTGCACTTCTAACACTTGTGGTTTTAATAACTAATACTTAATTGTTTATATATACAAAAAATAAGAATTGTTTGTATATTAACATATAACAATTATTTTTAATAGTAATATGAAAACATATCATAAATATCTCTTTTTTCCTCATTTTCAATGGATATGGTATAAAAAAATTTTTTTTCTTAATAATTATCATACATATCGTTTAAACAATATAAATCATTTCGTCCATGCTCCAAAAGGTTTTTGATTTTAAATAATATAAAAAAAAATTTTTTTTAAAAATTATCAAAATCCTAACTCTTTCTGAGGACCGAGAAAAAGGTTTTATTGGCGCTACTATATAGACAGTTTTGAAGTAATGTGCAGTAATTTAGTTTTATCGGTTTCAGGATATTAAGCTTTTGTTTACATATACAAAAGTAGGCTGGTAACTAAGTCATAACTGTATCTGTACGGTAATATTCTTTTACCGTACATGGCACCCATTACCATACTGCAACCGATAAACTCTTGAACAAACCACGAATGTTATGAAAGATAAAGGAGGTTACAGATAATACAAATACATACATACATACATGAATATGTTGCAATCAGAATAGTAGACATAAAAAGAAATAAATGAAAATTGGCCACAATAGCTTACAACAAAAGATAAATACCGATTTCTTGCAAAAATTTTACTTGCAACCGTCTTCAAAGACATTACCTTTAATATCTACCAAAAGTTGTCATTGAAAATGACGTTTCCCTTACTGATACGAGTACAAGAAGGTATATGTTGCTAGGCAGCACTTTTAATTTCTAGGTTTAAAAGTACTTTTACGTTTGAGGATTTAAAAGTAAGTTCTACTTGGTCGTCCAACACAAGTACATTGACCTCCCGCTCCAGCTCTAGATCTTCCACATGTCGAACAGCGGTGGAGTGGGGCACCCTACAGTCTTTTATTCGTCACTTAATATTTAACGTAAAATTAACTTGAAACGTGAGTCACGCCTTGGACATTTTTACTCACGTTCACGTCTCGATTTTCAAATATTACTCACGGGACCCACCGGGACCCGGCGTGACCCGACTGTTTTCACGTCACGCGCCCATCTCTATTCTCCATAAATAATTATTATACATTCACGCAGAATTAATGTAGAAGTTAATGTCGTTTCCTGATTCTCAACTACAATATTATAAATTAACGTAGAATGTAAACTTTGTATTAGAACTGAAGCGCACATAACAAAGTTGAAAGCAATAGGCCTTCGCCGCCGAACACGGAAAAGGTTCTTCCGCTTTTATATAAACAAGGAATTCATATATCCTTATTAACTTTATAATAACTAAAACAGATATATTTCAATAGTTATTTGTACAACTAGTAGTGATGAAAACGATACTATTTTTATGAGTTTGAATCAAACGGAAAAAAAATGCTTTCATAGTTGTTGCACACGTCACTTTTTTATAGTGATATCATGTAACTCGAAATTTGGTTTAAGCTACAACTGTCAAATTGGCAATTTACAATTTCAATTAACTAGTTAAAAAGTTCTACTTTGTTTACGAATTTTCGTTAAAAAGGTGATACTTTCTTTGCTATTTTTACTTAAAGCGTTTCATTGCTATCCTTTTAAAACGAATTAATTAGTTTTTTAAATTTTAATATAAAAAATTAATTATTCATAGGCTTTTATTTTTTTTTCTATTCAATATTTAGACCGTATCGAACCAGTGGCGCTTTCGGACAACTCACCCCAATCCTGCTCAGGAACTAGCTGGCAAAATTTGCTTCACCACGAGACAATGCCTGGACAATTGTGTTGTAAAGCAATACCGATTAATTTATATTAGTAATTTTTTTGTGTACAGAAATTCTCCGTCTAGCAAGTAATAATTTGCTGCATATCTTTGTTGCAAAGATCACTGGAAGCGTCCTCTTTTGATAGTTTAGGGATTCTGTAAATATGTTCAGTGTCAATGAAGAAGTTGATTATGAGAGATGGCAAACTGAGAACCTTGTTCACTATTGGAAATCCATGTTTCGGTAACAGCAATCAGATCATAATCCTCACTCTGGGAATGTGCCGTAAATTCGACAAAATGAGAAATGATCGAATACTTAAATGAGCAATATTAATTTTAGTAATAGTCATGTGAAGGACTAAAATCAAAGATACAGTAATTAAAGATTAAATGTGAAATTATTGAAATTAATGTAGTGAAGTTAAACGAACACCTTTAAAATAAGAATGTGACTTTTTTATAAATATTTTGCTCTTTTCGTTAATTCTCATAAAAATGCTTGCATCTTTTGTCATAGGAAACTACGTTATTTAAGTAATTTAAACTTGAAATGTTATTTCTATATTAAATGCGCGAAATTAATGATTGATCTAAAACATTTCGCGTTCGTAATACTTACAAACAATAATTTTTCTACAACCATCAAACAAGAATATCAATACTGTTTCGCGCCATAATGCGCGAAAATTTTTGGCGTTCTTCTTCCATGGTAGCGTAAATAAATATTCTATTTTTTTACCACGTTAAAAAATGGCAAACTTCGTGCGTTGATAGTGATGCGCGAATGTTCCTTTTTTTTAACGGTTGTCGAAAAAATAGTAATTTGTATACCAAGGCACTGAAGTTTGACTTTTTTTCACGAATGTGTAGGTTATGTTGAGGTTGGTTGACGTTTACCTGTCGCCCCGGCACCTACAAAAAGTTGTAAAACAATGGATTACTTCACTGACGATTTCTCGTATTTTAATGACGATTTCGAGGTACTTCAGTGCCGATTTCAAAAAATTTATTTTACATGATATTTAGTCAAATATTCATTTATGTAAATTGCCTTATCTAGTGAGAGCAAGGTTGGATACCTTGAGATTGTCCACAGTGTTTTTCCGTATCTGAGGATATGCCGCATCTATAGAATCTGTGCTGATATCGACGTTCAGTGTATGACCGATGACTTGAACCACTGACGTTATATTTTCACTTGGATGCTTAGGTATTCTCTGTATTTCGCCGTGATCCGTGATAATAAAGCAGTTTGGTCTAGTACGTTTTTTCAATTTGCAGTTCCTTATATTGTTTTTGCAGCAACTTATTTGAAGTTTACAAATTTTATTTGTATATTGAACAATTGTTTCTTGTTGCTACGTTATGATACCATTTCCATCTTCTATTCTATCAAGAGCGCACGCTTACCTTGACCGTTGTGTTGATATTTGCATCTGGCGATTTCAGTGACGAATTCTCACGTTTATCTGATAGTGTGGTATTCTTATTATTGTATTGCCAATGTTGTCACATTGGGATTGGTATAAAGCACTCCACACTGCGCAAAGAAAACATGATGACCGGGTAATGGGAGTCACGCAACAACATTGCAAACATATTGAATACACAAACGGTCTGGCAAAAAAAAATCACTAGCGTGCGTTGCTCTCTGCACGATCGACAATGACATTTAAATTTTTCTTCTGCATTTATACCTTACTAGCTTTTGAGCCCACCATAATGGTGGCCTTACTCCACTTAAAATAGTGTTTGTATTTTTCAAATAGAATTGTAAATATAAGAGTTGCAGATGAAATTGTTTTTACGTCTTTAATATAAAAAGAATGATCAAAAGCGTATACGACATAGGTAAAAATATCTTAATGCTAATACTAAACTGAAACAGCAAAAGTAAACACTTAGCAATGAAACAAAGTTGCTGTTCGTGGCATTTGAAACTGGAGCATCCGATTGTTAGTCAACGCTGTAACCACTCGACTACAAAGGCGTACAGGGTTATTCATTATAAATTACCCACCCCTTATCATCGTTATTATTGTCTATAGAAAAAAAAGTTTTAAATAAAAGTTGTGTGGTTATGACTGAATTTTGTTTAAATGCTATCAAAAGTACAGTGGCGTACAGGTTTAAGGGGATACAAAAAAAGTAATATATTTTTTTAAATGGAACACCCTGTATATTATTAAATTTTTGGAATGATCTTTTTCTCCTGATTTCAAAAATATATTATATGTTACCCCTATATTATACCGTTTTTGAGTTATTAACCGTCGAATATCTTAGTTAAAGTAGTTACTGTAAATATGGAAAAGTTAACATTATTAAAGTAAGCTATGAAAATGACAACTAATGTTTGATAAGTGACATTTATTTAATGAAATAATCAAAATGGTTTACAGTGAGGAAGAAAAAGTCCAAATATTTACTTGTTATACTATACAAAATAATAATAAATAATAATATTCGACGTTTAATAACTCAAAAACGGTATAAGGTAGGGGTAACATATGGTATATTTTTGAAATCACGAAAGAAAGATCATTCCAAAAATTTAATAATATACAGGGTATTCCATTTAAAAAAATATATTACTTTTTTGTATCCCCTTAATTATGCACGCCACTGTACTTTTGATAGCATTTTAACAAAATTCAGTTATAACGACATAACTTTTATTTAAAACTTTTTTTTCTATACACAATAATAACGATGATAAGGGGTGGGTAATTTATAATGAATAACCCTGTACACATCATGCTTGGTTATCGCTGCCCTATCAAGTACACGCGACGTGACGGCTAATCGCCGACGAAGTGCACCCGATCATTACCAATGAAGAGGTCGCGCAGAGAAGCAGTCACAACACACGTTCGTGTACAGGGTGAGTCAATAGTACGAAGAAGCTCGATTGCACTTGCGTCGTTAAAGATATTTCAATAAACCAAGAGCCATATATACAAGAAGTCAGAGTGTAGTTTGTAAAATGATTTGGGCTATACAAGGGTGCTCCATTTTTGCAGAGCCGTATTCAACTTAATTTTTTTTAAATGGCACACCCTGTATCTGTTTAGACATTTGAATTTTTCCTGTTTTAAGCTTGATAAATACATTCAGTTTTTCCACTTTAACGGTTTTGGAATTATTCGATTTTTTCTGTAAAATCGTGCGCTTACAAACACTTAAACACGCTTAAAAAAGATTACAAGGCACTTGATCATTGGTATATCAAATTAGAATTTTGTCCATGCCTAAACAAATTGTTACTTTACTATGACCCGTTAACTTTCAGAAAGTTTGAAGGGCGATAACTTATTTTTTTTCAAATGTTAGTCCCTGTATTTTATTTCTTAGTCGTCTTCACTGTCTTATTTTACATCTTTTATACCATATATCTCCTATACCAAAAATTGATAATTTAGGAAATAAATAGAATTCTTTTCAAAATGCACCCTATCTCATCTAGCTATTGAGTGTGTATAGGAAATTGCTTGGGTCAAGCACCCGTTTTACGTCACGTTTTTAATTTGTCCAGATACTGCCTTACAATACGAATATTATGTGATAGGGCACCCAAGAACCCTACGACCCACTATATCACTCCAAGCATTAAGCGACCATGTTGGTGGTCGAGTGCTCGAATGGAGTGGAGGTTTCGAGTGTTGTAGTAATGAAAATTGTGAAGATTAACTTTTCCATCTTTTGTAAATGTAGCTTCACCTGTAAATAGCAAGTTTTTGAAAATAGTATATTATGATACTAGTGTATAAGTACTCCTTTAAAGCATGTGCGACGAGTTTAAGAGCACGACGCGCTAGCGAAGTGCTATTAACGCCGCTAGTGCCTTCATGGCACTTATACACGTGTATCATACGCTATTTGTTTTACCATCCTAACAGAAATATAAAATCTTAGTTCGATGACACTTTTTCCGTCACCTTGTGTTAGATATTCTAGGTTATGTTGACAGTAAAACTTAGGGCAAAGCGTGTTTTAATTTAGTATTAAAAAACACGTCCAATGGCAACGTGCGAATAAGACGTATTTCGGGCGCTAATATTAAGAGTGCTACAAACGTCGCTTTTGACACTAGAAACTGTGCAAAAAGTTGTCATTTTGACACGATCGTATTCGATTCGGGCCCATAAACAAAAATTTTGTCTCGCAATATGGTCGTTCGTACGTAAGTCCCATGCTAACAGGACATTTTACGAATAAAATTTGATATGAAGAAAGTCTAGCAGACACTAGTTTGGGAATTTCGCATTTTTAAGTTAAGGCCCGGGAACTTGTGTGCGGGTTTTCTACAACACTTTGCACAAACAGATCTTCATCTTTTACCTTCGGTCGCTGCGTTTCTCCGACGCCGACGCGACGGTGCTTCTCATACTAGACACTGCCTGTTTCTTCAAATCTTGCTTGAACATTTCCGAAGTTTCTTGCTCTTGGATGCCTCCTATCGGGATATCTTTGCGCATAAATTTTAGACGTTAGCAACGGGTTTTCTTCACTTTCACAAAACGCATAAACCATATATATCTAGCATTTGATCGTTGGTTAATTTTATTTTCCCGGCAAATTAAAAACGTGATGTAAAGCGAGTGCAGTTTTGATGTGTCAAGCAATTAGTTATTTAAGCATCAAAGGAAGTAATTAGCTTTGACCAGTCGAGAACGAGTTTGCCAGCCCGAGCGAGCGAGGGCTGGCAAAGTTCGAGACTGGTTATAGATAGTTACTTCCCGAGCATGCTTATAATATTTTTCTCCATGTCGGTATATGCTATGTACCTTCAGGTATAGTGATATTAATGTCTTTGAATTATATTTTTATTTTATCAAATTAAAATTGCCCTATTTTTGTTTAGAAGATCAATAATTATTATTTGAGCTAGCTCTTGAAAAATCAGGGGTGGATTTTTTTATCTAGATCGCTTATTTCTGAAATTTGATGTTCTAGTTTTTTAATATCATTCCCATGAGTCAAAATAACTTATGTCAACTAAATGCCAAACAGATTTGAAATTCAAATGACAAACACTAGATTGTTTCTCTCATGAGCGTAACTTGGGGCATCACTTTGGGGGGGCAAAATTAAGACTTCACAAAATTTTTAAACCTAAATTGCAAGAAAATGCTCAATTTGCACTTTGAAATGAAAATTTTGGGGGGGCCACGGCCCCCCGTTGCCCCTCCCAAGTTACGCCTATGGTTTCTCTAGTATGCAACAATATTAAAAACAGTAAGTAATTCTTCAACACAATTTGCGCTCGCTGGAGGCAGTAAAATCAAGAACTCCGTCCGCGATAGATTCGCTATCTATTCAAACATTACCTGCACGACAAAGTGAAACGAAAAGATTTAAATTCTTCAAATAAAAATAATTCAGTTGTTTTGGAGACTAATCAGAATAAAAATGTAGTTAAAACATATAGTGCCGTGGCTAAAACTCAAACGCTGCTACAATTCAGTCGCAAGCAAATAAAGCAGAAAATCCTGCCAGAAGCACGGATACGAGGCCCAAACGTTCCGTACCAGTGGCGGTTGGAGCAAATCTGACCTCTAAACTTAAAGCTGTACAGAAGAAATCACATGTATTTGTATCTAGAATGTATCCGCAAACTACTGACGAGGAAATAAGAAGCTTATTAAAACACACAACTCCTGAGGTGGAATGCGAAACATTGCTAAGTTGATACCCAAATAGTTATAGTTCTTTTAAAGTCACAACGAACGAACAAAATGTAGATTCAATACTTGATCCAAGAATCTGGCCTGTAGGAGCATTAGTTTTTTCGTGAAAACCTGACACAGTCAACCTAACAACTTAAAGATTTTTAAAACTCTTCATGTCAATATACAATGCATTACAAACAAGTTAACTGCATTCGACAAACAATTTTTAGCAACCGTGCATTTTTCTCACACAATGACACCATACACTTATTTTTAGCAGCATTCTATAAATTCCCAGACAGTAACATCCGGTGTAGACAATAAAATCCGGTGTAAATTTTTCCCAGACGCCTACATCGGCTTAAACAAATCTCGACAAGTCTGCCATCTGCATTCCCAGACAATGATTCACAGCCGGTTGAGCCTGGGAAAATTTTGATAAGCGTAGGAACCTTGTTTTCTATATTTTTGGAAAATACATTTTCAAAATTAGACCTTTAGTCTCAAAATTGACCTTGATGGTATGCCACGTGACCTTGAAAGGCATGTCCTCACCACGTAACCTTGAGGTCAATGACCTCACCACCTCTTTGTGACCTTGAAAGACATGCCATCCAGTTCGTAGCTGAGTTTCAAACCTGCGCCTGCGCCCAGTTCTTAGCCAAGTTTCAAACCTGCGTCCAGTTCTTAGCCAAGTTTCAAACCTGGACCCAGTTCTTAGCCAAATACATCTTAACTAAGACTTACTTTAATTACTCTTACTAATATATATTTTAAATGCTACTAGTCGAATCTATTTGGTATGTTCAAAGGTTTGTAACACTTGAGTCAACGCTTCATTGCGGAGTCTACATGCTAAATGATAAAATGATATGGATGTACTGATAATGTTACACTATTTGTCACAATGAACTGTTTGACTACATCTTTTACAGTGGGCATTTACAACTCTCTTGTAATTGGAGAAGCTGAGTTTTATCCGGACTGCGCTAATGATGTTTGAGTAGAATCCGAGAGATAGTCGAATAGAGTTCAAAGCTTATCATCTTAGGTAGCTGTGTTAATAGCAGTCATAAATATTAATAATAAAACTACCAGAAATGTGTGGTTTGCTGTTGTAGTTTGAATTTCAAGGTAAGAAAAATATCAAACTGTTATTACTTTATGTTATATTAACGTAACTTTACTCGTATCTTTATTAAAGTAGAAAGTCATAACTACATGTCTTTTAATAGAACAGTAATGTTGCAACCTGCAGATACTTAGGTAATAATTTATCAACAAAATAAAAATACATTTATTCATCGTATTAGAATGCTACAATGTCTTAAAACATACATAAGAGATAATGGCAAATAGATAAAATTACAAGTAATACATATATACATCTATGGTGTTTCCTAAAAAGTTAGTAATTCTAAAAAACTTTTTTCTTGATTTTTCAAAAAAAAAACTATAAAGGGTTATACTTCATTTAAAACCAGTTTTAGAAATAAAATAAGGTTCAATTATTTTGTTTTGGGGGGAAATTAAATTAATTTATAATTGCGAAAACAATGTAATCCTTGTTTTTTAAAGAAAAGTTATAGCTAAAATATATTGGAAAATTAAATTCAGATACAACTTTTTTATAAAGAATAAATTAGTTTAGGTATATTTAACTGACTATTTCGTTTAATAAATCTTGAGAATAATAAAGAAAGTATTGAAAGTTTAGTGGAGGAAATAATCAGTTTCGTCGACTTATTTAGTATTTCAATTATAAAATAAATAAAAATGTATCTATCAAAACTTTACTTTTGAACTTAATTTTCAAATATAATACTTTATGCGTATAAAGTTTTTAAAAATCTTTAGAAAAAAGATGTTTCATTATTATCGCAATTTTAAATTAATTAAATTTTTCGTCAAACGGCATAACAAAGTACTTAAGAACAAGGTGAACTTCTTGTTAGCAGTTTTGGTAGAACACTTCTTTGTATGTGGTATACAGCCTGTTCAAAATTAAGTGTCCACTATTCCTATCTCGGTTGCTATTATAGCTGCGAAGTTGGTTAAATTAGTAAAATAAAGTCTGTTTCAATTTCACATGACATCGAGTAAACCATGAATTGAATTTTTTTTAGAGTGTATTCAGCGACTGACACCTTAAAGTGATTCTGACAATTTGTCTTTTGTACTCAAAATACCAAAAAAGCTTTATAAAAACGCCAAAGTAGCAGTTTACAAATGCTTTAATACATTCACAGAAAAAATGGCCGTACTCGTACAAAAAGTGAAATAATAAACGCGGTAGCAAAGATTTTTTCAGTAAGTATTCATAACATAAGGTATCCAGAGCAGAGGTGTACAAAATTGTGCAAGATGAACTCAATTTGGCTACAACTACGACGGAAAATAGTTCAAAAAACGCAACATTTTGGAATTTCACATTTAATGAAGACCTACAATTAAAAATTTGGGATTTTCATGAAAAAAAGGAGTACTTTACTGTGCAAGATCTTTTAAATCTACAAGTAGATAAGTAGTTCAATAAGTTTTTAGAACATTTTACAAATATAAGTTAATTTGTATCTTGCCTTTGTGTGCTGTAATAACATTCTGGCGTTAGTTTATTAGATAATGGTTCACATGTTTGTAATTAATGTATCTTCTGGATCAACATTAAAGTATTGTTGAAAAAATGGGTTAGCAAGCTT
Organism: Agriotes lineatus; assembly: GCA_940337035.1. Taxonomy (NCBI): domain Eukaryota; kingdom Metazoa; phylum Arthropoda; class Insecta; order Coleoptera; family Elateridae; genus Agriotes; species Agriotes lineatus. The sequence continues at coordinate 481,494 of CALNHX010000124.1, forward strand.
AAGTATATACTTATTAATAATTAATCTCAAAAAAATATATATCGCATTTTCAATAGTTAAAGCTAAAGCTGATGTGTCAAACATTTATAACCTAACATTTAAACTGACACTTTTTCTACACTGTTATAAAAAACGTTCTTAATTTCAACGCCTACTCGGTGTCATGTGAAATTGAAACGGACTTTAGTAGCATATTTCGTGCCGATTAAAATGGAGCAAACAAAAAAAACAATTGAGCGTCGGGTTTTTGACATACGCCAAAAAATGCATTTTTTTTAATGGAACCCCCTGTATATTTTGACGTCAATCGATAGCCAATCTTCTTCTAAACAAAAAACTTCTTATACCCTACTATCCTAAAGTTAATAACAATGGAGATATAGGCCTGTTCAAAATTAAATGTGCACTATTGCTAACTTGTTTATTATGGGAGCTACGTCGGTTAAATGGGCGAAGTAGTAGTATTTTTTACGTGAATTACGGTGGTAATTATAAAAAAACAATTAAACATCGCATTTTTGAGATATTTAGCAAAACTTTTGTTTTATTGGAACACCCTATACGTTTTAACATATTCTGAAGTTAACATTACATTATCTACAAACAAGTTTAAATGAGTTGCTAGAATTTTATTTCAAAATATGTTAAAATGTATAAGTAGGGTGTTCCAATAAAAAAAAACATTTTGCTAAATATCTCAAAAATGCGATGTTCAATTGTTTTTTGATAATTACCACCGTAATTCACGTAAAAAATACTAGTACTTCGCCCATTTAACCGACGTAGCTCCCATAATAAACAAGTTAGCAATAGTGCACATTTAATTTTGAACAGGCCTATATCTCCATTGTTATTAACTTTAGGATAGTAGGGTATAAGAAGTTGTTTGTTTAGAAGAAGATTGGCTATTGATTGACGTCAAAATATACAGGGGGTTCCATTAAAAAAAAAAGAATTTTTTGGCATATGTCAAAAACCCGACGCTCAATTGTTTTTTTGTTTGCGCCATTTTAATCGGCACGAAAAATGCTAATATTTTACTAATTTAACCAACTTCGTAGCTATAATAGCAACCGAGATAGCAATAGTGCACACTTAATTTTGACCAGGCTGTATATTTCTTCTTATACGCTTGATATCGCAATTGGTCAATGTTTCGACATCTCCTTTCCTCAGTTCCCGGTGAATGAATTTTATAGGCTTCTCACTTAAGTATTCTGAAGCGTTTCTTCTCAAGGAATTACTCAATTCATTCCTATTAAGATTTTCTTTTCAAGTGGCAGATGGTTATGGTTATCAATAACTTCAACTATATTTGTTTTTCCTTCTGTCTTCAAACAACTTTTTATTTCCACTTATTGAACATCCCCAACGTTTAGGACCACCAGATAGTTCTTTGTGTAAATGTTATTTAAATCTATCGAACACTAAAGCTCGTTTTCTTTCTCGCTAGTAATAAGTTTTAATGCCGTCATATTTAACTAACTGGGTAGCAAACGGTAACTAAACAAAAGATCGATCTAACTGAATTTTCTGGTTTCTTATCTGTTTTGATGGTTTGTAGAAGGGGCGGGGAAGTGACCAATAGACTTGAATTCTATACTAGTTTTTGGAATTGGTATCGGGTACCTACTTCGGAGCAGAGAGGACAGTTAATTCGTTAATAGCAGGAAGGACAGAGAATCCTTTAATAACGTGCATAAAGCCATAAGCCGATGGACTCTTCTCAGTCATCAAAATTTTCGAACTCTCTTCAAATCAGATAAACGGGAATCTACTCGGATCTCACCCTTCTAATTATTGCATTGGTAACAAACCATGGGGCATTGGTCATTTCACATAGGAGTTTCGACTAAATATTGTTCAGTATTTTAATATTGGAGGTAACTGCAGAGCCCCACAGCTGTATTCTATAGCTCTATATAGATTTTAGTATTGCTTTATGCAGAAGTACTTTGTTTTCTAGCATTAATTGCATGGTCCTTCCAATTGGCCAATACAGTTGTTTGAGTTTAATGTTTATTTGTTATTTTTTGCTTCAATGTGTGCTCTAAACTTAATCTTCTGTTCAGATTGATACCAAAATATCTAGCTTGCGTGGATTAAGGTACATTTTGGTAGTACATATATGGGCAGGCATGAGGATATTTTGGTTGTAAATGTTACATTGGTTGACTTCAGTTCTTTGAACCTGATTCTCCATGTTTTAAGCCATTTGTGGATGTTGTTTATATTGTTTTGTACTAAAGAAAATTCTTCCTTCGTCTCTTCATCCGCGTCGTTCGTTGGCGCATAAGCGTTTACCAGTGTTATATTGTAGTATTTTCCCTTAATTCTTAGTTTGCAGATCCTTTCGTTGACCGGCTGAAATTGCAGTACATATTTTCTAACGTGTTTTCCTATTATGAACCCAGTCCCTCTATGCCTTTGTTTTGTTGCGCCACTGTACATCATAGTAAAATTTTCTTTATTTATCGTTTCTTGCTTTGTCCATCTCACTTCTTGCAGCGCTACTACATCGATTTCATAGTTCCTCAGTACCTCTGCAACTTCATTCATTTTACTTGGCTGCAGAAGCGTCCGCACGTTCCAACTTCCAAGTCTTATCATCTTCTTTTCCACCATGTTGCTACTGCTGTAACTGCTAGTACTATTACTCGTAACATCCTTAATCGTATACCTTTTCATTGCGTGTTTCGACATCGTTTTTCCTTCCTCGTGATCCGTTAATCGTTTTTTGTCTCGGTTTTCTTAATATCCCGGGCACGCGCATCCCAATCGTATCTCTGACCATCAATTATAATCTTTCTGTATCCCATTATTGCTTTTCTTCCCTTTTCTCTTTCGTCTCTTGCCCTGCTTCATAGTTCCGCTTGCGTGCTTCGCTCCTCGTACGTTAGATCACTCTCGATGTAAATTTTGGTGTTTTTAACAACTTTTACTTTTCCATAATCTCTTTCTTCATGCTAGCCGTTTCCATTTCTGCGATAATAATTTCTTTACCTGACTTTCCCGTAATTGTGTAGCTATCTTTAACTTTTACTATGGTTTCCAGTTTGTCTTCCATGAACTGTTCCACTCCCTGTTTCAAGTCACGTTCTGCTATTGATATTCCTTTTATGACTGCCTTATTCCTACGCTTCTCTTTGTCCTGCTTCTCTAACTTATCTTCCAGAACCGCTACTCTCTCTTTTAGCTGCTTGTTTTCGCCCCTTAGCTCCCTTATCTCATCTCTGTAATTTTGTTGTTCAGTCTTTATTTTTTTCACCTCGTCTAGGACTTGCTAGAGCATTGCCTTGAGCTCGTCCATTTTTTGCCCTTGTGCCTTGCTGGACTCTTCCGTATCTTTCTTTTCCTGCGCTCTATTTATTTTCTTTGCTTTTCGCAATTGCTCCGGTGGGCTGATTTCCTATCTTTTCCTCTGTCCCCTTACCCCGTCGATATCACTATCGTCACTACTACTGGACATCAAATTCGGGCTTGCGCTACTAAACTCCCTACTCGCCACTCGTATTATGTGTTTTCGAATTTCGCGGGCCGGTTGTCTGCCGGCTACGTTGCAGCTGCGCGGCCTTCGACTCCGAACTCGTACAGTTCCCGTTATCAGTACACAACTTATTCCCTTATTATTCCCCTTACTTACAATCGCCCTCAGTAAACTTTACTAATTGCTATGAACTTTGGGGTTGACTCACCCGTTCGCACTATTACACTACTTTATTTCGCCTTTGAACACTAACAAAATTGCCAATTTTCACAGGACGTCGGAGCCGCGTGTACACGGTTATCGCGCCGGTCCAACTTTCCATATTAAATGCGATAAAATAGTAGACGTAACGGGTTAGAAAAGTGATTTTACTGAAGTCGTATGGCTGCTTAAGTAACATCACTTCTTACTTCCCTCGTCTGAAAGTAGCCTGTTCACGTGTTGGTAAACCCAACGATTTATTTGTTTCTTTCGAAAATGGAGAGACAATAAATATTGTTCACTATTTAGCATTACAATAAAGTACCTATTATTATATTTCACATTACCAACAAACACTGTGTTTCATTTATGTCAAAATATTTATTTTTCTTAATAAAAAACAAATTACATTTTAAATAAATTATTTTTGGACAGAACAACTTTTGCCGGGTCAGCTAGTGTATTATAAAAGAGGCAAAGAACTTAGGTCTGCAAATGTCAACTTTTTATCATCAAATGACGTCTAAAAACCATATTTTGCAGACCGATCGTACAAAAAAACGTTTGAATTAAATTACGCGAAAGCAAAGGTGTACAGTGACACTGTTCGATTGTGTAACGCCGACGTATACTACAATTTCCCTCTTAGATCTCCCCCAAAGCAAAATCCCAGTTACGCCACTGTGCCGTTGAACCTTTCAGTCTAAACAGGTCGGAAGACCGGTTCTTTCTGGGAAAATACTGTGATTCGTCTGTTGAATAATTTGTGTCCCGAACATTATTTTACGTATACCTACTAGACTAGTTGTAAGCACAATACCAATATGGAATTACTTTGGTTACTTTTCGTTTACGTATGTAGTGTCACAACAGGAGAAGAGGTACCTTGCACAGAAGGTATGTAAATATGTTAAACACTAGCTTATTAACACACGCTCGTGACACTGCATAGTACTTCAGCTACATGCACTTTTGCAAGTTTAGTCCTATTTGTTTTTATTACAAATATACAAAGCACGACGCTTCTGTATTTAAAAATAAAAACAAATTGGTCGCAACCATGTTAGAGGTCTCTGATGAATGAAAGTGGAAGTATTTATGAATAATGCTGGTTTATCTAAAAATAGCAGTTAATCGTTGACCTCTAAATCACATCTAAATTATTTTTGCAACATTTGACTTACCGAGTGAACAGACTCCATTCGCAATAAATAATCAAAATAAGAATTGATAGCTTCGAATTGCCCTAGTGGAGAGTAATAATAATAATAATAATAATAATAATAATAATTTTTATTTCCAAAGACAAAAAATATTTATACACTATAATACATTATATACAGTAGCTTTACATTAGGAAATTCGAAGAGAGTCAGATGACCTCCATAAAGGGGTCGCTGCTCTTCCCTCCCTCCGAGAGAGGTTGAATAAATACTGATTGGTCACAGTCACAGAGTATTAATACAATAGTTTAAGCCAAATCACTCACGAAAGAACAGAAATTACACAGTAACAACATAAGATACAAAATAATAATAATAAAAATAGTAAAGTATTTTAAAAAAAATTATGGAAATTAACAAAATGGATACTAAGTTACCTGATGCTAAAGGTGCTAAGAATTAAAAAGCCAATTTTTAACGCGGATCTTAAAAGAAAGTAATGATAATGATTTAAATACATTGGGTACTAAGTTGTACAATTTAGAAACATTGTAGGAAAATGACCTTTTGAATAATTCAGATCTATGAGGTTTACAGTCTAATATACTTCTATGCCTTAAATTTAGATTATGTATATCAGTACGAAACGTAATTTTATTATAAAGGTAAGGAGGAGTTTTAGTAATAATTATTTTGTGATAAAATACCAAACAATGCAACATACGACGTTTATCCATGCTGAGCCAATTGGATTCTATAACTTTGTGTGATATATGTTCATGGCGTTTGACACCGTGGATAAGTCTCAAACAGGAATTCTGTACTAATTGTATTCTTCTACTAGTTGCTTTGTCAATACAAGGCCCATAGACAATATCGCAATAGTTAAATTGTGACAACACGAGAGATTCGCATAGAATTGTTTTCATTTTCTTATTTAAAACTTGTCTGTTATTATAAATTAATTTAAGATTTCCGTAAGACCTACGTATACAGTTATTAACATGTTCACGAAATCTAAGCGTATAATCCAGAGTAAGGCCCAAATTTCCCGCATTGTCATCAATAGCGATGATTGTATCATTAATTTTAATTTGGATGAGAGGTAACACCGCAGATCTGCTATTTCGACCACCAAATAAAACGACCACGGATTTGGAAGGATTAATATTCAGAGAATGGGAAGCAGCAAACTCTATTAAGTTATTTAAGTCATCATTAATAAGGCTACAAGCAGTAATTGCGTCAGTAGGTTTAAAGAAAAGATACTATTGGGTATCATCTGCATACTGATGATACACGCAGTGTTTTAAAACCTTACAAAGACCAGAAGAATAGATTATGTAGAGCAAAGGACCTAAAATAGAGCCCTGCGGCACACCATGTTTAATTGTTAAGAAAGTCGACTGTTCATTTGGCAAAATTACACACTGTTGTTTGGTTTTTAAATAATTTTCAAAAAATTGTAAGGTTTTAGCATCAAATCCATAATAATGTAAATTTTTTATCAGAATCTCATGATTTATTGTGTCAAAGGCCTTGGAAAAGTCCAGTAGAATCAATGCAGTTAAATTACCTTCATCAGAAGCTCGAATAATGTCATCAGTTACCTTTAATAGTGCAGAAACACAGCTGTGATTAGAGCGAAAACCAGATTGTAAGTCTGAAAATAGCCGATGCATGTTGAAGTATGCTCTGATTTGAAAATCCACCACCTTTTCCAAGACGTTTGACAGAACAGGAAGAATGCTGATAGGTCTAAGGTCCTTTAATTCTGTAGGTACATTAACTTTACTTATGGGCATTATATGAGCTATTTTCCATTGATTCGGAAATACGCCTTCTAATAGACAAAAGTTAATTATGTGGGTTAAGAAAGGCACCAAAAAAGGGCAGCACAGGTGTATCATCAGTATGTTAACGCCATCGCTTCCGGAAGCTTTAGAAGTAAGCGAATTTAATTTCTGGAGAACAAACTCTTCTGTAACAGCTTCAAAATTAAAATTTTCAGTTATATCGTACTTTACAGTTTCGTAAAGCCCAAGAACACGGGGATTTGGTTGATCAATACCTTGAACTGAATTAAGAAAATAGTCATTTATTAAATTCGCATTACCAATAGTAGCTGGAATAGACGGTCGTGCTTTTTTATTATAGACATCACAATTTTTCAATTCTTGCCAGAAAAGTTTCGAGTTACCCTGTTTAAATTTACAATTTAAGTACGCTTTCTTTTCATTTCTTATAGATAAAGTTACAAGATTTCGTAGTGACTTATAATAGTTCCAATGTTCCAGGCGTTTTGACTTTTTAAATCGTTTATAAGCCGAATCTCTCAGCGTCATCATAAATCTAATATTATGTGTGAGCCAAGGAGCCCTTGGTTTATAAAATGCGGCTGTTTTGAATGGAGCAAAAATATCAAAAATGTGTAAAATGTGATTGTTTAAAAAAATTATTTTCTCATCGATTGATTCAATATCATAAATGAGATGCCAAGGTAACATTTTAAGATACTGCTGAAAATTGTCAAAATTGAAATTAGAAAAGTTTCGAAAAGTATGAATTACTGGTTGCGTCCCATCCACAGAAAATTTAAGATTACAGTATATCATCTCATGGTCTGAAAAGATATGTAAATGTTTAGTTCCGGAAGTCTGTACCAAATCGGAATTACTAACAAGAATATGATCTAACAGATTAGCTGTCGAGGCAGTGACTCTAGTCGGTTCATTTATAATTTGTTTCAATCCAATGGTATCAAGCATGGAGGTATATTCCTTAGTTTCAGTAGAATTAATATCAAGCATGTCGATGTTAATATCGCCAAGGCAAATTACTTCATCATAAGCAATAAACAAATTACGGAAGTTTTCCTCTGCAGTATCAATAAAACTACGATATCGTCGCTTGTGAGGTAAATAGACTGCTCCAATAGCAAACTTACTTTTATTCAAACAAACTTGTATCCACAATTGTTCAAAATCCAAATGATTTTTTACAGTAGTTATAATCTCAAATTTTAAACAAGTTTTGATATATAAAGCAATGCCTCCGCCACAAGTAGGTCGATCTTTACGAAGTAGAGTGTAATTTTCCATATAAATAATATCATCATCTATGTTGCTATTTAGAAAAGTTTCGGTGATAAAAATTATATCATAATTATTAAGTTTAACATGATCCCTAAAAATATGGAAACCATTCGTGAGTGATCTAGCATTAATGTGAGCAAATGTTACGGAATTAATAATTACTAAATAAAATGGTAATTTGACAAATGAAAATAATTATAAATAAAACAAAACAATCGATTACAAAGCAAATGTGCACGTCGAACTTCACAAAAAATATAATACCACGAAAAATATGTAGAAGCAGGATACAGGTATAAAATAAATTTAATTGATCAACAAAGATGAAATAAAAATATGAAAATTTGTCAAACCCAAAGGCAAGAAAAATAAATGTAAACTTATTCTAATGTGTGCATTAACAAGCCGAGTGTCCGGGATAAGAATGCACAGCATGGGGATCTCGTATACGGTAAAAGACGCAGATCCGGTTAAATTAGAGAAAAAAAAATCAGGAAAGCTATGTCTGCACACTCTTCAAACTTTCAAGTTTTTTCATTATTTATCATTATACCATACAGAGCCATTTAAACTGGTTACAGGTTTTGATTTGTTTTTATAATTTCGAAGACATTGTGTTAAGGCTATTTGGCTATTTGGAGATTTGTTGCGCAATCTCGACGTTAGCCTATAATTCAGGCATATTCTGCCTCACGCACTTAATTATAATAAAACGGAGGTAGAAAAGATACAAAATTATGAATGTCGATATGGTCAGCATGGCATAGCAGTTTATTCAACGAGTTATGCGTGCTGTCTCTTGGTAGTGATGGCCTTCTGAAAAAAATAAGCCGGAACAGGAGTTCAATTAAGATGCTTACTTATCTGCTACTTTGACGTTTGAAGGTTAGCTATTTGATAGTTGATTCGTAGTTACTTTCAATTTAGATTGGAGATTCTAGTGTCATTGCGTCATATTGTGCTGGTATTACTCTACTGTTGCAAGATCGTGTACGGATAGAAAATATAAAAACTGATGCAGATGCAAACAATTTGTCGAGGTTTTTGTAAAGCTGAGTAGTCATTATTGTTTCCAATTCCTATTTGTGGATAGTGAGTGTCGGGATATCACCTATACACGGTAGAGTTGAATCAATTTAGCAATGTTTGGTAAATCTTATGATTACCCCTATTTAGCAGCTTTGTGATCCAATTGCATTCTATTCTTTAGGCCAACAGCTCCGGATTATTCGGCGTAGGACTGGATTATACACCTTTAAAATTCGTTGAAAATCTCGAGTAAGCTCTTTAAATTAAAAACATTCCTGTGATATAGTGACACCTTTATTATAGGGCTTTTTGTGGATGGTGGCTAGTATTTATGGATTGGTTGCTTTTTGGTGGAGTCTTTTTGTGAATAGTGGATAGTCGTTGGGAACTTTTATGAACTGGTTTATTTTTGCTGATGGGTGTGTTTGGTGGAGTATGGCTTTTTGATTAACTTCTGGGTTTTGATCGACTTTGGAGGCGACAGATAAGTTAATGCTTTGTTTAAATGTTACTTCAGTATTTCGTCGCAATTTAGATAATATTAAAGTGATGTAAAAATCACGTAATTGAAATTCTTATTGAGAGATTAATGGTCGATATGTATTTCCAACGTACCTTTAATTTGGAATATTTGTATTTGTGTACAAACATGGGGCCTAAACGGCTTCGTTTTCAAAATACAGGTGTTGAAGTTTAAACAAAAATTTTATTTTCAAAAGTTTCGAAAGCGGCAGGAGATATTCTAATGAAAATTGGTGTAGGTTAGTATTTCATAAAGTGGAATTGTTCGGTCAAAATAAATGTAATTTATTTTCACCAGTGGCCTGCATCGGGGCCACCTCAGTTACCTTATTTTAGAAAAATCTGGTATGCCGCTGTCTTTTAGGTAAAAGTTTTGTGCCTATTGTAGGATTTTTTGTTATTAAATAATATTTTTTTACAACTTATTTAAGCTACATTTTGAAAACGAAGCCGTTTAGGTCCCATGTTTGTATAAACTTTTTATCTTAGAATTAATCAAGGAATTACCCCTTAATGTTTGTCTATATACTTAATTAACACCCTGTACATATACAAATTTCAATAACCACACTTGGAAAAAGACTGTAGTTATGATTAGCATGATAATGGAATTCACCAAGATTTAAATCAGCGTGCAGTATTCGTCTGGATCGAGCAGTGCGTACACGAACGGTTTTCAGTTTTGCTTCCCGTTGCTCGTCTGTTTCTAAAGCACGTGATGCCGTTTTCTTTCGTTCTTGAGGTGTAGATCGACCAATCGCTGGCCGTTTGTGTGGAATAATTGATTCGACAACGAAAGTATGCTTTGTGACGACTATTACAAATTCACTTGGAAAAAGCAAAGAAAATGCGTGTGATATTTATTATCTAATGTCGAGCGCCAATTGGAATTTCACAATCAACACCACTTGTTATGTCACACATGAACTGAAATGCCGCTGTTTGTATTTTATTTAATTAAATTCTGCACTCATACATGGAAAATGATGGTTGTACTAATTCAGAAACATTCGCGGGCGTGCGCACAACAACTCATCAAAGTTTAATCGCAATCGGATGAATGGTATAGGAACGCATACGGGACAAACAAAATCAACATTCATTTTTATTTATATATATACTGGGTGGTTGGTCATAGTGAAACAATTTTTTGGCTTTGCCTAATTGTTTCGCCATTTATCCAATTATTTCAGGCTTAACCTGTATATTTTTAGTTAAATTATAATTCCTTTTGCATTTCGAATTCGTAAATTTTCCAAACCAACGCATTTTGTACCTGGATCAAGTTCCTATCGTTTGCAATTTGCTCTTTTGACCTGTGCTATCTCTTATCGGAGTGCGAGCCTCCTTTCGGGCACGAAATTTTTCGGCCGGGCACTTTGCTGTCTTCGCTTGAGCCCGCCGATACCGGCGCGGCTAAGCCTTGTTTTTAATTATGTCGAATTACGTGCGCTCAACCAATTTCAATGAGCAGTTTGTGTTTCTAAGGGCTGATTGTTATCAGGTACGATTGCGCTTTTCTGTTTTATTATCTCCATACTAATTATATCTTTCTTAGCTCTTAATCTTAATCTTAATTATCCGTTTCAACAACGAGTTTATCTCGGAGGCCAAGTCTTATCGCATTTTCGACACCTGCTGGGTCCGGCGTATTTGCTGCCGTTTGAAGATGCTATTGCAGCAATTTTCGGCGCTTCACCGGCGACTTCAACAATGATTATTGCCGTTCACGTCCAGCTTACGTTTCGAGGTTAGTTAGTGCTACTCCGAGATTTATATTACTTCGACTTATTTTCAATACCAGAAATTTACATCTGTGTATTTTCAACCCGTCAATATTTAAAATTTAAATTCATACGTTTTGCCATTATTAACCTGTAATGTTCAATTTCATACATCCTGTTATTTTAATATTTAAAGTTTTATGCTCAGTTTTTAAAGTTGCTATTTTGATGTGTATTTCGACCCTCTGTAAAAGGTACAGTCACGCTATTTATTTTCAATAGCCTAACAGAAGGTTTTATTAGATGACTGTGATAAGCTTATCCCACGAGTGTTTTTTGTAAAGTTTTTAAAATAACCCGAAAGGGGTTCTTAATTTTATGCGTGTCGAAACCTTCAGTTAAGATACACAATTTGGTCATTACATTATTTACATTTTAATTGTTCTGATTATTGATTATTGACATTTCAAAACTTCTTATTGTTGATTAATTAAACGCTAGTCACTTGTAATTTATTTTTCTTCTTGTTATTTGAAATCTTTTGATTTCTGGCGCCCATTTCCATTTTCCTTTCCTTTTTTGAAGACATTCCAGGGTACATAGCTGATGATCTGAACCTACGATCTAAGGCCGCCGATATTTGAGCTAGTCGGCCATCGCGGTGAGTAAGAAACAGTTTTTCAGAGCTGCCGTGGTGTATAAATGGTAGGGGGGTTGATCTGCGATTTTTACTACCATTGCTTATTTTATTAATTAATCGCAGGTCGGCTTTCTTATTGTTTCACTGGCGCCCAACGTGGGGCTCGATTTTGGTAGTCACATCAGCTGTGTTTACCTGGATGTCTTTATTTATCAATATTTAATTTTGTATTCATTTTTCTATTCACTTTTGTAATTTTCACATCTTGTTGCAGTGCACGTATTTATATTTGACTTTCTTTTCTTTTCCTTTCTTTACTTATCCTTTCGTCGGTTGCTTATTGACTTTTCTTCTCTCATCTTTCTTGACGAATGATTGGTTTAGCGGTATGTTTATAGGTAGTGTGATGGACTTTGTTGAAAGGGTATGCTTTGGTGAGTGAGGTTTCTGAATGGTTTCTTTGATTGGTTGCGTGTGTGCTTTGGTAGTGTAGTATGTTTGGTTTTTTCCTTATCCTTCCTTTGGTTGCTTATCGGTGGGTCAAGGGCCTGCGTGAATTACTTGTGCGGTTTGGTGTAGTTTACTCCATCTTTGGGAATTTTTAAGTAATTGCCTTGCCGTACTTGTATTTACTCAGGGTCTCGACGGGTTGTTTCCGGGTCGTTCTTTCTCTGGCTTTTCTTTTTTGAATGCGTTTATGCATTTCCTTTTGGATGCGATTTTGAATGCGGGGTTTTTGTTGGCTGCGTCCGATGTGAGGCAGTCCTTCCTGTGTCCGATGGGGTGCAGGTTTGTCTTCTGTCAGACGTGACAGAGGATTTGAGCCAGTTTTGGATGCGCAATTGCATC